>CM032443.1:4450901-4920520 GCA_019049465.1 Dryas iulia moderata
GCTATGATTAATTTGTTTATTTTAATCACAATGTTTGAATAATATTATTGAATTTTCAAATAAGAGGCCAGTCGCGGCGCAGTGGCACAAACGTGTGACTGTGAACGACCGGTTGTGGGTTCGATTCCCACTCGAGGAGTGGAAATATTTAATATTTCCATTTTCTTCGCTTTGGTGCCGAGGCAAAGCGCGGCGTTAAGTTCCGCCTCTTAACACGTAATGCCTCCAAAATTCGGCGGTACGTGGGGACCGGAGTGACTTAACACTAGGTTCCCTTTGCCTACCTCACTGTGTGAGATACAGCGTGTATTTAAAAAAATACGAATTATTGACAAAAAAATGCGAAAAGCTGAGACTTTTTTATTAAATTCATTAAGTATGAAGCAAAGCCGCTTCCCGCGTCTCTCTGTGAGTATATATGCTTAGATCTTCAAAACTACGCAACGGATTTTGATGCGGTTTCTTTTAATAGATAGAATGATTCAAAAGGAAGATTTACATGTATAATGCATGCATAATATAGAAGAGAAACACTGATAATTTTATAGGTTTCTAATGTGATGTCTATGTGCCTATAGTGAAATAATTGTGTAGGTCATGCAAGCGAGGTAAGTGGGCTACTAGTTTAATATATAATTCTTACCATGCTGTGAATGCGGTCGATGAGTTGTTCTGCACCATGTTAATAGAGCACATGATCGCTCCAGCCTGAGATGGGCAAAGGCACCACCCCATTCAGCCTCTCCGACTACACATGCTGTGCCGTGATGCATTATCTGTATTAGAAGTATTTTACAACAGATAAAATATTTTACCTGACGTGGCCAGTCGTGGCCCAGTGGCACAAGCGTGTGACTGTAAACGACTGGTTGTGGGTTCGATTCCCACTCGAGGAGTGGAAATTACTTGCGGAGGCTTGCGTGTTAAGTGGCGGAACTTAACGCCGCGCTTTACATCGACATCAGAGCGAAGAAACTGGAAATATAACTTCCACTCCTCGAGTGGGAATCGAACCCACAACCAGTCGTTTACAGTCACACGCTTGCGCCACTGGGCCACGACTGGCCACAATAATATAATAGTAATATAAAATCAAAGCATAAAATTATTAAGTGGGCCGCAGGTTTGGATGTGTGTATTGTAAGCTTGTGCTTCTTTTAATCAAACAACGAACAAAATGATGTGGCCCATTATTAATTAAGAATATTCTTTCTTTTTTTTTTTTTTATAGCTTCACGCTGTATCCCGCATACAGCAGGGTAGGCAGAGGAAACCTAGTGTTAAGACACTCCGTTCCCCACGCACCGCCGAATTCGGAGGCATTGCGTGTTAAGTGGCGGAACTTAACGTCGCGTTTTACCTCGACACCATAGCGAAAAAAATGGAAATATTAAATATTTCCACTCCTCGAGTGGGAATCGATCCCACAACCAGTCGTTTACAGTCACACGCTTGTGCCACTGGGCCACGACTGGCCCAGTGGCACAATTTAAGAACTACAAGAATTTCGAAATTGTTAGTTAAATTAGTGTTTTTTTACTTTAAGTAATTTATTTGGTGCCAGGAAATCGGATTCAGATAAGTAATACAGAAAGTTGGTAAAAATAAAAAGAATCATGAGTTAATTTGATTCTGGCGTAAGCCTTTTTTAGCAAAGAGCAGAGAGATTAGCGGGAGAATATATGTAATATTAACAAAAGCTATACGGGCTTTATAAAATTGTCAGTGGCCAGTCGTGGCCCAGTGGCACAAGCGTGTGACTGTAAACGACTGGTTGTGGGTTCGATTCCCACTCGAGGAGTGGAAATATTTAATATTTCCATTTTCTTCGCTCTGGTGCCGAGGCCGAGGTGGAAGTTCCGCCACTTAACACGCAAAAGCCTCCGAATTCGGCGGTGCGTGGGGAACGGAGTGTCTTAACACTAGGTTCCCTCTCCCTACCCTGCTATATGCGGGTTACAGCGCGAAGATAAAAAAAATAAAAAAAAAATTGTTAAGCTGGCTGCTGGTTTAGGTACATCTTCTGTTCATTCTTATATTAAAACTGGGTGAGTTCTCTTTTAATCCAAAAAAATGTGGTTCAACATCAATTTACAATTTATAAAGGCCAAATTCAGCTCAAAAAGCTAAATGAGGCTACAAAACTATTTAAATATCTTAAATATAGAAAGTACCTGTAAAACATGCCTGTCCATCCGTTCACCATTTTGTGGGGCTAACGGAAACATGGTGACACCATGGTCATGGGGCAAAGGCTGCACAGGACAGTAGCCACCGCCCTCCAGCTCATATAGTGCTTCGTTCTCAAAATCTGTCCCCGTGGTCTTTTGCGCCGGTTGCACAAAGACCGGGTCTTCGCAGGATGCAATGGCTGTTCTGAAACGATATGAGGTTTATAAGTATTTAGAATATGTACACATTTTTACCCGTGGGGGGACGGGTTAAGAATACAATTCCCCTCCGCCGCTGGGTAGCGTCCCGTAAAAGGCGGGTAACCCAGTAGCTTGGTGGTAGGAGATTCGTTCTCCGACTGGCTCGCGACCACTATCATGTTCAAGACGAACCGCCAAATATCTGAAGATGTGTTCCGGTTCGATGGCATGTAAGCCAGCTTTCCCTATCCCCAACATTCCCATCCTTCCTCTCTCCTTCTGTCCTACATCCCTAAGGCTGGCAACGCATCCATAACTCTAATGTTGTGGATGTCTATGGGCGAAGGTACGACTTAACACCAGGTGGGCCTCTCGTTTGCCTCCTTTATTCCATACACATAAATGTGTTTTAAATGTCACCTAGTAGCAAGGTTGAGTTGGTGGTGGAGCTCCCACTCAGTGGATTGATTATATTTTGGGTATTGATTCTGCCTGGTGCAGAACCAATACCATTAGATTATAAAAACCACTCAATACGTGTTGAGACTTAAAATTGGCTGCCGACTGGAAAATATATTGTCTACCACTATATTGTCTTGATATATTAGGATTTTTGTAGACCACATTCATTGTAAGATTCCTAGCTATGTTCTTTTACTGAATCACAATATTAATTTGTTTGTCACAAGAGAGATACATAACGATACTGACCACTTATATATCTTCTTCATTTTCGATATTGAATATTCAGAGAAAATCTACAGATAACCATTGTATTTTTGTTTTAAAGATTAGTTATTGAATGTGGCCAGTCGTGGCCCAGTGGCACAAGAGTGTGACTGTAAACGACTGGTTGTGGGTTCGATTCCCACTCGAGGAGTGGAAATTATATTTCCATTTTCTTCGCTCTGGTGTCGAGGTAAAGCGCGCCGTTAAGTTCCGCCACTTAACACGCAACGGAGTGTCTTAACACTAGGTTCTCTCTGCCTACCCTGCTGTGTGCGGGATATAGCGTGAAGCTACTTATTTTTTTTTTACTATTACAAAAACAGTAGTCAAAAAGGTAGAAGAATAAAAATTGAAATATAATCATTTCCCTGAATGAAGATAGGGAATCGAACCTACAACCGCGATGGCCTCATTTGAATCTTAAGACTCAAAAAACATAATAATATTATACAAAAACCAACCACCTTAGGTAATCAGCGAACAGAGGTGACGTGGTCCTCGCGAGGCTGTACCGGTGCTGGTGAAAGCTAGCGATGTGGTCCATCACAGCCTGGGTTCTGTACACTTTCTCCAGGTTCACCAGACCCTCGGGTCCTACTCGCCTGAACTGTTCACCTTCTTCGTCGAATGATGCTATATACTGTTGAAATTGGAAATATAATACTGGTCAATCTCTGAATGTTTTTAAAGGAAATTTTAATTTTTTTTCTTTTAGCTTCACGCTGTATCCCGCAAACAGCGGGGTAGGCAGAGGGAACCTAGTGTTAAGACACTCCGTTCACCACTTTCCGCAGAATTCAGAGGCATTGCGTGTGAAGTGGCGGAACTTAACGCCGCGCTTGACCTCGACACCAGAGAGAAGAAAATGGAAATATTAAATATTTCCACTCCTCGAGTGTGAATCGAACCCACAACCAGTCGTATACAATCACACCCTTATGCCACTGGGCCATGACTGACCACATTTTAATTTATGTAGGATAAGACACTCCATTTTAATTTATGTAGAGTAAATATTATAGAAAAATATGTGATATATGAAATTTTACATTTTTATACTATATAGAGAGGTAAAGTTTGTAACTTTTTTTGTAAAAGGTAATTTTCAGTACTGGACCGATCATGAAAATTCTTTCACCATTAGAAAGCTACACTATTCAGGCGTGCTATAGGCTGTTTTTATTATGATTAAACACAAAGTTCAGAGAATCTTTAAGTGTTTAAATGCTGCAGATCTGCTCACGCTATCCCGCCTTCTCGCTGTCAAAGACAACATAGGATCAAGTTATTCAGTTCTTCATTTTCCACTTGTTGTAGAGAAATTGTTTGTTGAATGGCGGAACTCTACGTCATGCTTTGTCTTAAGTACCAAAGTGAGGTAACGAAAATTTATATACTCATCATTTCAATCGTGGCCAGTTGTGGCCCAGTGGCACAAGCGTGTCACTGAAAACGACTGGTTGTGGATTCAATTCCCACTCGAGGAGTGGAAATATTTAATACTTCCATTTTCTTCGCTCTGGTGTCGAGGTAAAGCGCGGCATTAAGTTCAACCACTTAACACGCAATGATTCGGAATTCGGTGGAAAGTGGGGAACGGAGTATCTTTATACTAGGTTCCCTCTGCCTACCCTGCTATGTGCGGGATACAAACATTTCAATAATCATTTTCCTCGGTGCAAATCGAACCCATAACAATCGCGTTTACAAATCAAGACAATGGTTGGTTTAGAGTCAAGGACAGTATCTCGAACACTATATCCTCTTTCACTATCCCGCTATGCGGTAGAAAGCGTGGAGCTGCACGAAAATACTTACAACTTGTCTATTAGGCTCGCTGTACCGCGGATCTCGTTTACAACTGTCCCGCAGCGGACTCGTGGTCGTGCTTTGGTCTATCCGCTTCGTACTTTCTCTTCTTGAGTCCCTTTTTATTGATGATCTGGAAGGAGAGAACTTAATAACTACTAGAATATAGGCATGACGATAATTCAAACATTAAAATTAAATTATTAAATAGCTTCACGCTATATCCCGCACACAGCAGGGTAGGCAGAGGGAACCTAGTGTTAAGACACTCCGTTCCCCACTTTCCGCCGAATTCGGAGGGTTGTGTGTTAAGTGGCGGAACTCTTAGGTACCAGAGCGAAGCAACAACTTCAATTTAGACACCTATAATCTATAATTAAATTCTCGAAGTAGAAATCGAACCTACAACCATAATTTAGAGTCAGACTCTGTCCCACTGTGCCACAATGGTGTTTAATAATTAAATTGTTTTCTCTCAACAATATTTATCTCTCTACATAGATGCTAACAACATAAATAAGTTGTAATAAAGCATAGTAGAACGCATGGCTCAGTGGTGAGAGCGCCTGAACGGTATTCAGGAGGCGCGGATTCGAATCCCGCTGCGTTCAAATTTTTATACGTTTTCTTTAAATGTCTTCTTCAATTTCCCTAAGTGTGGAATAACACTTTAAAAATGTTTAAAATTATTTACCTGTCATCTTTAACTGAATCACGTTTGAAGTCTCGTCTGTGCGTAGGCGTGGCGGCGACTGAGTGGCTTGTTAGAGACGGCGTCGCTGCTAAGATTTCCCTGAAACAATATAAATAAGACATTTAAAGAAAACATACAAAAATTTGAACGCAGCGGGATTCGAACCCGCGCGCTCTCACCACTGAGCCATGCGTTCTACTAGCCGCTGCGCCTGAACGGTATTCAGGAGGCGCGGGTTCGAATCCCGCTGCGTTCAAATTTTTATATGTTTTCTTTATATGTCTTTTACAATTTTCCTAAGTGTGGAATAACACTTTAAAAATGTTTAAAAACAATATAAATAAGTTAAAATATTGATTACTTAAGATTAGTTGCGGCGTTGAGTTCCGCTAATTAACGCGTAATGTCTTTAAGTTGGGCGGGAAGTGAAGGGCGGAGGGTCTTACTAAGATCTCTTTAGAGAGAGAGAGAGAGATAAGACACTACCCTCTATTCGGGAGATTATGATAAATGTACTAGTGGGGCTAGTCGTGGCTTGGCAAAAAGTGTGACTGTAAAGCGACTGGTTGTGGGTTCGAATCCCACTCGAGGAGTTCAAATATTTTATATTTCCATTTTCTTCGCTCTGGTGTCGAGGCAAAGCGTGGCGTTAAGTTCCGCCATTTAACACGCAATGCCTCTGATTTCGGCGGAAAGTGGGGAACGGAGGTAGGTTCCCTCTGCCTACCTTGATGTGTGCGGGATACGTGAAGCTAAAGAAAAAGTATTAGTAGATCCGTTGAAGGGTAAGATAAGCGTTGCCTTAGCAATCACAAGTGTCACTTTATACACAAGTGTATGTCAAACACATGGTAGTGTGCAATGCATATTTTATTAATTTAATGTATTTCTCTGTAGGGGCCAGTCGTGGCCCAGTGGCACAAGCGTGTGACTGTAAACAACTGGTTGTGGGTTCGATTCCCACTCGAGGAGTGGAAATATTTAATATTTCCATGTCCTTCACCCTGGTGTCGAGGTAAAGCGCGGCGTTAAGTTCCGCCACTTAACACGCAAGCCTCTGAATTCGGCGGAAAGTGGGGAACGGAGTGTGTTAACACTAGGTTCTCTCTGTGTGCGGAATATAGCGTAAAAAATTCTAACACATTGTCATAGAAAAATGTTAGCTGTATGCACTTCTCTCTATAGAAATTTTAACTGTGCTAAATTCTGTATTGTTTTGTCCTTCCTTCATATATTTTTCATTAAATGGTTACTACTTTAATAAATAAGATGTAGGTAACTTGGAGAACGGAGTGTCCTAACACTAGGCTCTCTCTGACTACCCTATGTGGGAGAATGCGTAAGGCTATAGCTATTCTGGGAAAGCTAAAAGAGATTAATTTCCTGGCACTCCGTTTCCAACTTCCTACCCAAATTCTAAATTTCGTGTTAAATGATGGAATTCAATACTGCACTGTATGTTTAAATAATGTGTGAAAATAATTAAAAGATAATCAGTTCCTCGAGCGGGAATCGAACCTATATCCGTCAGTAAATACTGTCCAGTACAATGGTTTCTATTTATATTATTAGCTTTAGCTTCACGCTGTATCCCGCACACAGATTAGGCAGAGGAAGCCTAGTGTTAAGACACTCCGTTCCCCATTTTTATTACTTTTTTTTTTTTTAAGCTTGAAGCTATATCCCGCACACAGCAGGGTAGGCAGAGGGAACCTAGTATTAAGATATTCCGTGCCCCACTTTCCGAAGAATTCGAAGGCATTGCGTGTTAAGTGGCGGAACTTAACGCCGCGCTTCACCTCGACACCAGAGCGAAGAAAATGAAAATATTTAATATTTACACTCCTCGAGTGGGAATCGAACCCACAACCAGTCGTTTACAGTCACACGCTTGTGCCACTGGGCCACGACTGGCCACTAATACTAGCTTATACTAGCTTTAAGTATCAAAATATGAAAAAACCAATGTAACTATCTATTAAAAAGAAATAAGTGTTTCTTTTAAAGCTTTTTTAAAACAACGAAAGCTTTTCAAGTCTTTTGTTTCATCCACTCACTAAGAGATGCTGCAATGAGATGAAATCTTAACTAATTAAGTCCATTAGAAATTAGAAGTCACAAGTCATCTTAATTAACACCTCACGAGGTAGAGTTGTAATTAAAAAATAACAACTGGATGCATCCACTCAACCGACGCTGTACGGGTGATTAATATTTATATGAAGCTGTTGTTACCTTTGAATTGTTATTTTTATTTTTATTTTAGCTTCACGCTGTATCCCGCACACAGCAGGGTAGGGACCTAGTGTTTAGATACTCCATTTCCCGCGTGCCGCCGAATTCTGGTATTGCGTGTTAAGTGGCGGAACTTAACGCCGCTTGTTACCTCGACATCAGAGCGTAGAAAATGGAAATATTATTTTTTTTCACTGCTCGAGTGGGAATCGAATTCACAACCAGTCGTTTACAGTTACACTTATGTGCATCAAAATTATTTTTATATTCACGTTCTGGTAAGTCAAAGAACGGCGTTAAGTTCTTTCATTGATTCTGGCGGTAAGCGCAGGATGGAGTTTAGGAGACGATATGAGAATGGGTTTACTGTTTCTTTGTTTTTATTTGTTATCGGGTATTGCTTCTTTTGGTTATTGGTATGGTATGCAGATAAACTAGTGTTAGTACAATTTATTCTTTAATTTAAGTCTATTATAAGGATTCTGGGTCATTGAGCCTGAGGCCTGAGCTCTAATGCAATTAATTAAAATTAAATTAAAATTAAATTTAAAGTAATATAACCTTTTTTTTAAATTGAAATCAATTTCATAACTACCGCTTTTACAGTCACACTAGTTTGTCACTATCTTATTGCACCACAATAATTTCATTAATAAAATAATTTATTAATAAAAACTAGGGGCCAGTCGTGGCGCAGTAGCTGGTTATGGGTTCGATTCCCACTCGAGGAGTGGAAATATTTAATATTTTCATTTTCCTTCGCTCTGATATCAGACTAGCTGGAGCGTTAAGTTCTGCCACTTAGCAAGCAATGCCTCCGAATTCGGCGGTGCGTGGGGACAGAGTGTCTTAACACTTCGTTCCTTCTGCCTACCCTGCTGTGTGCAGGATACAGCGTGAAGCTAAAAAAAAAATAAAAATAATAACCACTCTATACATTCCACTCCCATCCTGCATCTAAATATCAAACGTTTTATGTTTTGATTTGAAATATTTTTTCTGATGCATATTTTTTGTGCTTCTCTTACACAATTGAACAATTTAGTGACAATTTCTATAGTAATGGTCACAGGTTCTATTCCGAGGTGCTTAAAATTTCATAAATTTAAATAAAATTTAGTTACTTTAATTTTTAATAGCTTCACGCTATATCCCGCACACAGCAGGGTAGACAGAGGGAACCTAGTGTACACTCCGTTCCCCACTTTCCGCCGAATTCGGAGGCTTGCGTGTTAAGTGGCGGAACTAAACGCCGCGCTTTACCTCGACACCAGAGCGAAGAAAATGGAAATATAATTTCCACTCCTCGAGTGGGAATCGAACCCACAACCAGTCGTTTACAGTCACACTCTTGTGCCACTGGGCCACGACTGGCCACAATAAAATTTAGTTACTTTAATTTGTATTGAATCCATAGTGGGGAAAGCGTTTGAATGTAAGCGTGATGGTTATAGGTTCGATTACTGGCGATATCATTTTTCCATTCTGGTACCTAAGACGGTTACGATTTTAGACGGAAAGTGCCTCAGGCCTGAGAAGAACCGTCGCAATAAACTCAGTGGGACTTCTTTTAAAATTCAACAATTTACAGGTACAATTTTTTTAGCTTCACGCTGTATCCCGCACACAGCAGGGTAGGCAGAGGGAACCTAGTGTTAAGACACTCTATTCCCCACTTTCCGCCGAATTCGGAGGCATTGCGTGTTAAGTGGCGGAACTTAACGCCGCGTTTTACCTCGACACCGGAGCGAAGAAAAATGAAAACGTTAAATATTTCCTCTCCTCGAGTGGGAAATGAACCCACAACCAGTCGTTTAACCACACGTTTGTGCCACTGGGCCAGGACTGTCATTACAATTGGTACATAAAATGGAGAGAGAAGTGTCTTAACACTCTCTCTGCCTATGTTATATTTTTCTAAATATATTCATTTTAACTTTATATTCATATATCCCTTTAAAATGATGAATGTTATTGAAGTTAATTTTGTGAAACATATTATATGTACATGATATAAATATAATAAATATAATAAAAATCTATAAATTTGACAGAGGAAATGTATTGTGGCCAGTCGTTGCTCAGTGGCACAAGCGTGTGACTGTAAACGACTGGTTGTGGGTTCGATACCCACTCGAGGAGTGGAAATATTTACATATTTCCATTTTCTTCGCTCTGGTGTCGAGGTAAAGCACGGCGTTAAGTTCCGCCACTTAACACGCAATGCTTCCGAATTCGGCGGAAAGTGGGGAACGGAGTGTCTTAACACTAGGTTCCCTCTGCCTACCCGAACGTGTGCGGGATACAGCGTGAAGATAAAAAAATAATGTACTGTGTACTGTGTATTAGAGAAAAAAGACATCGCTTTTTCAAATTTTAACCTAAAACTATTAAATTTATTCTCTCACGTAACCACTGTGCTACAACGGTGTACAACATAAATAAAAGTAACAAGAATATGGGACAAGGCACTGATCTTGGCCTAGATATAGGAGTGCTTTTGAAGCCACGTGGAGATTTCACTTACTTTTAAACCTAACATTACCTAATGACACCACTTTTATTCGAAATTTTGTAAGCGTTTATAAAAGATTTATTTGACAAGTTGAATTTTTCACGCTGTATCCCGCACACAGCAGGGCAGGCAGAGGGAACCTAGTATTAAGACACTCTGTTGTCCATTTTCCGTCCCTCTGCCTACCCTGCTATGTGCGTGATACAGCGTGAAGCTAAAAAAAAATAATATCCTTTTCCAATGAAACTGTTATTGCATGTTGAAATACGGAACTTAACGCCGTATTTTGTTTAACCAAAGTAAATAAAAGAAAAGCTTATATATAAGTTTTATCCTTCTAAATTTTAACACATACTCATCCTCATTATATTATAAATGCAAAAGGCTATCGGCCTGTCTGTCTGTGACGCTTTCACGGTTGAGCTACTGATCCAATTTTAATGAAATTTGAAATCAATATAGTTAAAGATCCAGACAAATCTTAGGCTACTTCTCAAAATCAACCTCTAAAAGCTACCTCAAAATTGGTAACAAAAGTGTGTATGAAACATCTAAACCGCTTGACTAATTTCGATAAGTTTTCTCTGCAAGATAGTCAATGGCCCAAGGTCAAACATACGCTACCTGTATTTGCAAAAATCAACCCCCAAGGGGTTGAAATAGGGGATAAAAATGACGCCGTGAGCAAGTCACAGCAACAAATTTTATTTAGCTTCACGCTGTATCCCGCACACAGCAGGGTAGGCAGAGGGAACATAGTGTTAAGACACTCCGTTCCCCACGCACCGCCGAATTCGGAGGCTTGCGTGTTAAGTGGCGGAACTTAACGCCGCGCTTTACTTCGACACCAGAGCGAAGAAAATGGAAATATGTAAATATTTCCCACTCCTCGAGTGGAAATCGAACCCACAACCAGTCGTTTACAGTCACACGCTTGTGCCACTGGGCCACGACTGGCCACTATATATCTTAACTTGAATGACAGTTTTAAATCGCGTGACCGAGTTATCCCTCGCAACATATTTCACTCGCCTCGCTTTTGTTGTCATGGAGATACGTATATTGTTGATCCATCTCGTTGTTAGCAAAGTTTTATATATATATTTTTGAAGTGAAAACTCCTTTAGGCGCGTTGAGCGTTTTGGTAGAGGGTAAAATCCTCGGTTCGCGTCACCGACATGCGACATGATAATAGTATATCTATAGCTATGGAGAGCCAGACTAGCGCGCGCGCAGTAGCCTGTGTACACGTATACACTAATACATCGACTATTTCTGACTGTATTATGTGCGCGTAAGATAATTGTACATTAATTATTTTTTTCAACCACTTTGTATTTATATTTGTTCATGATTTGTTTAACCCATCATATGTAACTAATAAATAAAACATAAAAAAAATCATATAATTTTTGCATATAGTTTTAATTACACTCAACTTAATAGTTCCGTTTTCACTTCTATCGGCAGTCCCACGACTGCTACTGTTTTTTTTTATCGTAAAAAAGGAGGCAGACGAGCTGAAGGCCCACCTGATGGTAAGCGGTACCTTCGCCCATGGACCTCTAAACAACAGGGGAGTTGTAGATGCGTTGACGGCTTTGGGGATAGAGATGTCTGTACAGTCGACGCTTGAAAGTTCCCAGGTCATAGCGCACAGGGAAAACCACAGGAGGAAGGTCATTCCACAACTTGCATGTACCTACGTGGGAAAAATGACCTTGAGGCACGCAAGTTGGATGCAAACCATGAGTCCAGGTGGTGCGGATGGTATTTGCTCCTGTGGCGGGAGGTGTGGTAAAATAAAAGTATTTAGTAGAATATATTAAAAAAAAAAGATAATTTGCATGTTTTTCGCGTATAGAAGATTTTTTTTTAATAAAGGAACTCTGTATGGGTTCACAGGTGCCCATGGTATT
Organism: Dryas iulia moderata; assembly: GCA_019049465.1. NCBI lineage: Eukaryota > Metazoa > Arthropoda > Insecta > Lepidoptera > Nymphalidae > Dryas > Dryas iulia. Next base: position 4,463,175 of record CM032443.1, read on the forward strand.
TGTTAGTATTAATTTGTATACAGTGTGACGATTCAAAAGCACTGAGACTTATATTTAATCTTATTATCTAATGGTGATGTCCATCACTGACCAAGTGTAAGTATTTTTTTTTTAGTTGTATGTAGTAAATATATGTACATATACGTATATAAAAATGTAAAAGTATTTAATAAATAGTATTCTCTCTTGCCAAATGATTGTTCGTAGAATAATCTTTGGGTAGCAGAAATTTGTAAAAATCTCTCTACAGAGATGCTAACAACATAAATAAGTTGTAATAAAGCGTTTAAGAATTTCGACGCAACGGCTAGTAGAACGCATGGTTCAATGGTGAGAGCGCCTGAGTGGTATTCAGGAAGCGCGGGTTCGAATCCCGCTGCGTTCAAATTTTTACACGTTTTCTAAATGTCTTTGTCACTAAGTATTTAATATTTGCTTACCTGAGTTCTCGTAAAAAGGCCCCAAAAAACGGTATCAGTCTGCATTCAGGCATAGCCAGTGCTCTGCCCAATGCTCTTTCATACTCAGCAGAGAGAAGCGCGGCGGAGAGGAAGTCCAACGCCGGCAGAGGCTCCTCAGATATGCTTAGCCAGAAGGATTTCAGTTTGTGTGACCTGGGGACAAAATATTTTTTTTAGTTTCACGCTGTATCCCGCACACAGCAGGGTAGGCAGAGGGAACCTAGTGTTAAGACACTACGTTACCCACTTTTCGCCGAGTGGCGTATTTAATGGCGGAACGTAACGCCGCGCTTTACCTCGCTACCAGAGCGAATAAAATGAAAATATTAAATATTTCCACTCCTCGAGTGGGAGTCGAACCCACAACCAGTCGCTTTGCAGACGCACTTTGTGCTTCTGCGCCACGACTGGTTCCTTAAGATTAATTAATTATTTTAATAAGGACAAAAACTATTAAATGTGGGTATATAGTGATGCATTAGTTCAGAATTTGACTACAAGCGCGATAGGTAGTAGATTCGATTCCCACTCATATAACTTTATATAAATTATTTTAATTTTATACAAAAAATGAACAGTGGAAGAGGCAAATAAGTGTGCCGTAGCGTTTGGCGCTCCGTTCTCTCTTACCCCGCAACGGTTACAGTGTCTAGCTAAAAAAAAAGTTATTATAATATTTCCTTAAAATATCCCTTGGTCGTCCTTTTATTATACATATATATTTTTTATAGCTTCATACAATATCCCGCACACAGCAGGGTTGGCAGAGGGAACCAAGTGTTACACTCCAGTCCCCACTTTCCGCCAAATTCGGAGGCATTGCGTGTTAAGTGCCAGAACGAAGAAAATGGAAATATATATAATATTTCCACTCCAGTGGGAGTCGAACAAGTCAACAACCAGTCGTTTACAGTCACACGCTTGTGCCACTGGGCCACTACTGGCCACATTTTGTTAAGTTCCGCCACTTAACACGCAATACCTTCGAATTTGGCGGAAAGTGGGGAACGGAGTGTCATAACACTAGGTTTCTTCTGCCTACCCTGCTGTGCGCGGGATACAGCGTGAAGCTAAATAAAAAAAAAAGGACATATTTTTGTTAAATTCCACAGAATCTAAGCACTGTCACTAAATATATAAAATTATTACCTCGACACCAGAGCGAAGAAAATGGAAATATAACTTCCACCCCTCGAGTGGGAATCGAACTCACAACCAGTCGCTTACAGTCACACGCTTGTGCCTCTACGCCACGACTGGCCCCTACATATAATATATATTAAATATTCTTTCAAGAGGCGATCGCTAATTTTTTCCTCCTTTCCCCCCAATATATTTGACACTTGCAAAGTTTAATACCGGCCCATTTTATTTATAGCCGTAATGAGAACTTCATATAAATTCTACCCGCGTTTCGATACTGTGGGCCAAAATTGCTTCTGAATTGAAAATTGTCAAAAGCTCCACTGATTGTTCTTATGTTGAGATACAAGTGTAAATAACTCTGTCTCTCTATTTAAGCCTGTGGGTCGTAGGTTCAAAAAAATTAAGTAATAAATAATAAGATAAGATAATGTGGCCAGTCGTGGCCCAGTGCACAAGCGTGTACTGTAAACGACTGGTTGTGGGTTCGATTCCCACTCGAGGAGTGGAATTATATTTCCATTTTCTTCGCTCTGGTGTAGAGGTAAAGCGCGGCGTTAAGTTCCGCCACTTAACACGCAAGCCTCCGAATTCGGCGGAAAGTGGGGAACGGAGTGTCTTAACATTAACCTATATTAAAAAAGACATTTAAAGAAAACGTATAAAAATTTATGCGTTGAACGCATGGCTCAGTGGTGAGAGCGCCTGAACGGTATTCAGGAGGCGCGGGTTCGAATCCCGCTGCGTTCAAATTTTTACACGTTTTCTTTAAATGTTTTTTTCAATTTTCCTAAGTGTGGAATAGCACTTTAAAAATGTTTAAAAAGAACCTATATTAATATTTATTATTATAGGTATTTTATTTTTGATTGATGATTATTATTTTTTGTTCTTTTTTGTTTTTTAGCTTCACGCTGTATCCCGCAAACAGCAGGGTAGGCAGAGGGAACCTAGTGTTAAGACACTCCGTTCCCCACACACACACACACACAATTATCAATTTAATTTCTGGTGTTCGGAAATAAATTTTAGAAAACCTTTTGACTTTTCGAATGTTTTACACTTAACTTAACGCCGCGCTTTACCTCTGATAACAAACCGAAGGAAATGGAAATATATAAATATTTCCACTCCTCGACTGGGAATCGAACCCACAACCAGTCGTTTACATTCACATGTTCGTGCCGCTGTGCCACGACTGGCCCCTATTAAGTTGGGTATTGCCAATCAACGGGCAATGTCTTCATTTAGAACGGAAAGAAACCGGAGTGTTCCGACACTAGGTTACCTCTAATTAGCTTCTTAGGTTACCTCTAATTAGCCTGCTACGCGTGAAAAAAATGTACAAAAATCGAACTTACTACTACTACTATGATAACAACGCCTGTGAAAGAAGATAACAGATTTCAATATACTGCGTCGAAATTCTTATACGCTTTATTACAACTTATTTATATTGTTAGCATTTCTGTAGAGAGATTTTTCAAATTTCTGCTACTTAAAGCTTAATCTACGAACAATCGTTTGGCAAGAGAGAATGCTATTTATTAAAAAATAAAAAAATTAAATAGCTTCACGCTATATCCCGCACACAGCAGGGTAGGCAGAGGGAACCTAGTGTTAAGACACTCCGTTCCCCACTTTCCGCCGAATTCGGAGGCTTGCGTGTTAAGTGGCGGAACTTAACGCCGCGCTTTACCTCGACACCAGAGCGAAGAAAATGGAAATATAATTTTACTCCTCGAGTGGGAATCGAACCCACAACCAGTCGTTTACAGTTACACTCTTGTACCACTGGGCCACGACTGGCCACATATTTATTAAATACTTTTTAAATATTTTTAAAGTGTTATTCCACACTTAGGAAAATTGAAAAAGACATTTAAAGAAAACGTATAAAAATTTGAACGCAGCGGGATTCGAACCCGCGCCTCATGAATACCGTTCAGGCGCTCTCACCACTGAGCCATGCGTTGTACTACCAGCTGCGTCGAAATTCTTATACGCTTCTATTACAACTTATTTTTTGTTGTTAGCATCTCTGTAGAGAGATTTTTTCAATTTTCCTAAGTGTGGAATAATACTTTAAAAACGCTTAAAAACTATTTAATAAATATCATTCTCTCTCGCCCAACGATTTTTCGTAGAATAATCTTTGTAGCAGAAATTTGTAAAAATCTCTCTACAGAGATGCTAACAACAAAAATAAGATTTCAATATAACCTAACAATTACTTCTACCAATGCGCCAGTAATTTGAATCCCTTCGTAACCTATATTTTAGGCGAACAATGTAATTTAGTACACGCGCAGGCAGGTAGGCAGATTGTAGACTGAATTCTAGGTCCCCTTAGGTTTTGATAAGACCTAGTTTGTTATAGCACTAGCTTTTTATCGTGGCTTCGCTTAATATCTTATTTAATTGAATTTAATTGAATTTATTAATTTATATTTCATTTAGTTTATTCATTTAGTTATAATTCTTTAAATTATATATTTTTAGCCTCACGCTGTATCCCGCATGTAGCAGGGTAGGTAGAGGAAACCTAGTGTTAATACACTCCGTTTCCCATATTCCACCAAATTCGAACCCACAACCAGTCGCTTTACAGTCACATTTTGTGCCACTGCGCCACGACTGGCCCCTATATATTAGAATGACATGAAAACTAAAATTTATATACAAATTTTAAGTAATTTGGCCATAACATAATGATAAATATCTAGTAATACGAAATTCTTGCCCTCTGATAGTTATCTTGGTATGCTTTGCCTAAATAGTTGATGTTGTACGAAGATTATGTGCCGTGTAAGTCTTCACGCTTGCACGCGTTTCCCCGCAAAGCGGGGTAGTCATATAGGACCTAGTGTCAAGACACTCCGTTTCTCAGATCCAGACACTTGTAGCATTGCGTGTTAAGTGGCGAAACTCAACGCCGCGCTTTTAGGTGATAGGTATAAAAATGTCTTTTTCTATGGAAATGTGGAAATTACACTTTAAAATGTAAAAACAATAACTAGTTTGATTTTTCGCCCGCCCGCAATAATAACCACAATCATTTAAATTAATGCAACTTTTTTACATATGTAATGATTTATATACATATATAATACAATATAAGAAATTTACTGCAATACATTAGACAAAACTGCATTTAAAACGGTCAAAACAGAAAAAAGTCCTAGTTTCTCTTTATTTTGGCTTCTAATGGCGCGTGGGTAGTTATCTTCAGGCGCGGGTTCGAATCCTGCTGCGTTAAGACTTTTAAAGATTTCTAAAAATATTTTTTCATTTATTAATATAATAATAAGTAGCCAGTATATAATGAGTTGTGGCCAGTCGTGGCCCAGTGGCACAAGCGTGTGACTGTTAACGACTGGTTGTGGGTTCGATTCCCACTTGAAGAGTGGAAACATTTAATATTTCCATTTTCTTCGCTCTGGTGTCGAGGTAAAGCGCGGCGTTAAGTTCCGCCACTCAACACGCAAGCCTCCGAAGTGGGGAACGGAGTGTCTTAACACTAGGTTCCCTCTGCCTACCCTGCTGTGTGCGGGATATAGCGTGAAGCTATTTATTATTTTATTTAATTAGTAGAAACCAAGCGTCATAAGTCAAAAAATGATAATATATTTATGTCAATATTTTCAAATTATAGGATAGGTCACTTTGCCGGGCAGCCGTCTCTCTGTAAATACCTCAAACTTCGTAATGAGACCGAATATTTAATGAAGTACCGAGGAACCCGACGCTAACGCACCATCTCAAATAAACGTTATTTTCACTTCAAAAATTTCGACGAAATCATTCGCTCGTTTGGAAAAAGGTTCGTGTGTTAGATAGAATGTGTGTTTAAACGTTATCCATACTTATATTTGTGGCCAGTCGTGGCCCAGTGGCACAAGCGTGTGACTGTAAACGACTGGTTGTGGTCTCGATTCCCACTCGAGGAGTGGAAATTATATTTCCATTTTCTTCGCTCTGGTGTCGAGGTAAAGCGCGGCGTTAAGTTCCGCCACTTAACACGCAATGCCTCCGAATTCGGCGGAAAGTGGGGAACGGAGTGTCTTAACACTAGGTTCCCTCTGCCTACCCTGCTATTGCTATGTGCGGGATATAGCGTGAAGCTATTTAATTTTTTTTTTTTACTTATATTATAAATGCGAAAGTCTGTGTGTTTGTCTGTCACGCTTTCACGGCTAATGTACCGGTCCGATTTGGATGAAATTTAGAATGAAAGTAGTAAAAGTGACTGGGTCTAACATAGGCTACTTATTTTTTAAAAATCTACTTCTAAAGGGTTAAAATAGGGGAAGAAAGTTTATATGAAAAATCTACACCGCTTGCCCAATTGTAATGAAGTTTTGCATAAATATAGTTGATAATCTAAGGATAAATATAGGCTACTTTATTCTTCAAAAATTCATCCCCTATGGTTGCAATACGCCGCAACAGTTATATATATAGTTACGCGGCAAAGCCGCGAGCGGGCCGCTAGTAAATTATAAATGCGAAAGTCTGTGTGTTTGTCTGTCACGCTTTCACGCCTTAACTACAGGTCCGATTTCGATGAAATTTAGAATGAAAGTAGTAAAAGTGACTGGGTCTAACATAGGCTACTTATTATTCGAAAATCAACCGCTAAAGGGTTGAAATAGGGGATGAAAGTTTATATGAAAAATCTAAATCACCAAGCCAATTGTAATGAATTTTGGCATAAATATAGTTGATAATATAAGCTTAAACATAGGCTACTTTATTTTTTAAAATTGCGCTCCCGAGTGTTGTCATTTAACGAAATAGTTCACGCGGCGAAGTCACGAGCGGGCCGCTAGTTATTTTATAAAGGAGGTACTATATTCGAATCCTGGTTGAAGTTACTAGACCGAAGTAAACTTTTTTTTTAAATTGAAAAAACAGATCAGATCAGAAATTGTTACTATTTTTAATCAGATTAATCACGTATATTTTTGGTCTTCGAACATTTTTAGAGACATCGACCTTTTTGATCATTTCACATCACCAAAACATTTTTTTAATGCTTCACGCTGTATCCCGCACACATTAGGCTAGGCAGAGGGAACCTAGTGTTAAGACATGTCGTTCTCCACTTTTCGCTGAACTCACAGTATTTTGCCCTACAAAAACAGATCGTCAGTCGAGGAGTGGAAATATTTAATATTTCCATTTTCTTCGCTCCAGTATCGAGGCAAAAGCGCGGCGTTAAGTTCCACCACTTAACATGCAATGCCTCTAGAATTCGTCGGAAAGTGGGGAACAAAATGTCTCTACATTAGATCTTCTCTGTCTACCCTGCTGTGTGCGGGATACAGCGTGAAGCTAAAAAAATACTTTGATTGGATTGATTGGTGGAAGTATATAACAGTATTTACGGTTCTCATGATCTAAAATAATCATAAAAAATATTTCTATGTTAAAAATTAAAAATATATTTTAGTAATCCAACGTACGAATAAATTAAGAAAATGAAAAAACAATATTCATATACCCACGTAAGAGCGAGGCATAATTAAAAAAATATCGTATAACGCGGTTGAGTTAATTATATACGCATTTTCCTGCATAAGTTAGTCATATAGAACATAGTATTAAGACACTCCGTTTTCAACTTCTTTTTTTTTTAGCTTCACGCTGTATCCCGCACACAGCAGAGTAGGCAGAGGGAACCTAATGTTAAGACACCCCGTTTCCCACTTTCCGCCAAATTCGGAGGCATTGCGTGTTAAGTGGCGGAACTTAACACCGCGCTTTGCCTCGACACCCGAGAGAAGGAAATGAAAATATTAAATATTTCCAATCCTCGAGTGGGAATCGAACCCACAACCAGTCGTTTACAGTCACACGTTCGTGCCACTGCGCCACGACTGGCTCCCATGATGGATATACAAAGGATATACAAATCCATATATATTGCTTTTTTGTAAAATAAATCTAAAAGTATGAAAACAAAACAAAAGTTTTATTAAGAAATTTTCTTTGTCCCAACTTAGTAATATAACGTATTGGATGTAACTCGAGCGTAGAAATAAAGATATACATGCTACTGCATACGGTTTTGTTCGGGATTTTCAATAAAAATATATACATATACTAGGAACCGCCTCTTTTCTTTGCATGGCGGGAAGAGCTGAGCGAAGTACATATTTAATGTATCAAATAATACAATGGTTCCCTCTGCCTACCCTGCTGTTTGCGGGATACAGCGTGAAGCTAAAAAGATACCAAGTTTAGATACCTATTTTAATTTTTATTAGCTCTTTTCTTTATATAGACGCTTGAAATGATTTCCTCATTATCCTGGTCGTACTGACAAAGGCATTAGGTTAATGCTTTTAAAATATTGTATTGTTTTCAAACCGGACACGTGTACTGCTGCTGTGTTATTTCGAGATTTTATTACATCCATACTTATGTAAATACAAGAGATGATAAAAAATAAACAGTGGCCAGTCGTGGCTCAGTGGCACAAGCGTGTGACTGTAAACGACTGGTTGTGGGTTCGATTCCCACTCGAGGAGTGGAAATTACATTTCCATTTTCTTCGCTCTGGTGTCAAGGTAAAGTGCGGCGTTAAGTCCCGCCACTTAACACGCAAGCCTCCGAATTTCGCAGAAAACGGGGAACGGAGTGTCTTAACACTAGGTTCCCTCTGCCTACCCTGCTGTGTGCGGGATACAGCGTGATGCTATAAAAAAAATATAATTATATATTGACAATGATACCATTGAAATAGCCTGGAGGCCATTTCATTCTCACGGCGTGTTATCATTCAAAAATTCATTAATTAGATAATAACCCTTAACACACAAACGTCTTTTCACATTTTTTTGAATTGTGGTATGAAACACTCTTGGACGTGTATATGAATTTTATAACAAGTGTATAAGAATTTTGACACAAACGCTCTTTTTAAACATTTTTAAAGTGGTATTTCGCACTTTGGAAAATTGAAAAAGACATTTAGAAAACGTATAAAAATTGTAACGCTGAGGGATTCGAACCCGCGCCTCCTGATACCATCCAGGCGCTCTCACCACTGAGCCATGCGTTCTACTATCCGCTGCGTCGAAATTCTTATACGCTTTATTACAACTAAATTTTGTTGTATGAACGTTCTTGTTTTCAATTCAAAATAAAATTTTATAGCCGGAAAGGACAATTTTAAAAAACGTACAAAAAATTGAATGCAACAGGATTCAAACCCGCGCCACTTGGAGACCGTCCAAGCCCTCTAATTGGCAAGCGCTTTTTATTATACTACTGACTGCGTCGAAATTCTTATACGTCTATTACAACTTATTTTTGATCTCAGTCAGAGACAACATAGTGTTAAGACACTCCGCTTTCTACTGTCCATATTTTTTTTTTTTTTTGCTTCACGCTATATCCTACACACAGCAGGGTAGGCAGAGGGGACCTAGTGTTAAGACACTCCGTGCCCTGCTTTCCGCCGAACTCGGAGGCATTGCGTGTTACGTGGCGGAACTTAACGCTTTACCTCGACACCAGAGCGAAGAAAATGGAAATATTAAATATTTCCACTCCTCGAGTGGAAATCGAACCCACAACCAGTCGTGTACAGTCACTCGCTCGTGCCACTGCGCCACGACTGGCCACTCTCGTTCCATTATTTTAACAAAATATTAGTTTAAATAATTATGGAGTAAATTATTCTGTGAAATTTTTATTCAAAAGAATTTTGGACGAACCCGTATGCAGTAGCATGTATATCTTTATTTCCACGCTCGAGTTACATCCAATACGTTATATTACAAAGTTTGGGACAAAGAAAATTTCTTAATAAAAGTTTTGTTTTGTTTTCATACTTTCAGATTTATTTTACAAAAAACGCAATATAAATTCACTTGAATTTAGGACTTGAATGTACTCGTAAAATAATAATATTGTACATATAGCTTAGCGATTGAACGCTTGTACCGTTTCCAAGAGAGCGGGTTCGAATTCCGCTGCGTTCAATTTTTTTTTAGCTTCACGCTGTATCCCGCACACAGCAGACAGAGGGAACATAGTGTCAAGACACTACATTCCCCACTTTCCGCCGAATTCTAGAGGCGTGTTAACGCCCCGCTTTGCCTTTATAACAGTGTGACACCAGAGCGAAGAAATATCAAATATTTCTATTCCTCGAATGGGAAGAACCTACAACCAGTTGTTTACAGTCACATGTATGTGCCACTGCGCCCCAAATAGCCCCTATTATGTTTTCTTAAAAATGTTTTTTAACTTTCTAAGTGTGTTTTACACATTAATTAAAAATATTTGTACATATATTCCGGGCAAAACATTACGTCAGTCAGTATAAGTAAGTAAAATGTTAGAAAACACTCAGTAAACAGTTAATTGAGTATTCTTTCAGACATATTGATGGCGGAACCTAACGCCGCACTTCGTCGAACCAACCTCTTGTTTTTTCTGAGTTTCAATCGTAGAAATTATTGTTTAAATTATTATATTACCCAATACACCATCTCTCGATTTCGAGCGAAGCGTGGAGGGCGAATTGCTTTGACAAAGTGATTCTCTCCGACTTTTTAAATTGTAGGGTATATAATAGTAAAAAAAACGCAAGAATGAAAAGTTCCTTGCGCTAGTGAGACAAAGCGCGGCGTTGAGTTACGCGGTATCAGAACGTGGGTTTTCTCTCCCTACAGTGCGATATGTAAACACAAAATGAATTCATGGATAAAGACATTTAAAGAAAACGTATAAAAATTTGAATTCGAATCTTTATACGTTTTCTTTAAATATTTTTTTCAATTTTCCTAAGTGTGGAATAACACTTTAAAAATGTTTCACAAAATTCATTGATTTTAGCCTTTTCCAGATCTATTCCTAAAAAAAGCTGTTCACAATTTTTTCTGCCCACCAGGGTAGATAGAGAGAATCTAGTGCCTAGACACTCCGTTCTCCACTCTCTACCTAAAATTGAAATCAAGTAGCGGAGCTCAACGCCACGGTTTTGTCATAGATTCTTTTTTTTTATGGAAAGGACAAGGTCAACGACCGTTCGGGTCACTTGATGTTAGGAGAATACCGCCCCCACGGCCCCGTGCAACACCAGAGGAGCTACAGGGACGTTGCCGGCCTTTAAAACCACCACTAGGTACCAGAGCGGAAAAATTAAAATACTACATCACCACCAAGTGGGAATTGACACCCAAACCACGGCGTTTACGCATAGACGCTGTCACACTGCGCCATGGGAGCTTAAACATGTTTTAAAGTGTTATTCCACACTTAGGAAAATTGAAAAAGTCATTTAAAGAAAACGTATAAAAAATTGAACGCAGCGGGATTCCAACCCGCGCCATATAAGAATATCGACGCAGCGGATAGTAGAACGCATGGCTCAGTGGTGAGAGCGCCTGAACGGTATTCAGGAGGCACGGGTTCAAATCCCGCTGCGTTCAAATTTTAATATGTTTTATTTAAATGTCAGCTTCAGGTATATTTCTAAATAATATAAATTCCCTGTAAATATAACAATAGTTTCATTGTTATTCATTGTTTTAAAAGTTAGAATTAGAATTTGAAGTGGCAAATCTATTTCAGACCTATTGTGTTATTATTGTAAAAGTTATTGATTTTCTCTAAACACAATATAAATGGGGTCAGTCGTGGCCCAGTGGCACAAGCGTGTGACTGTAAACGGCTGGTTGTGGGTTCGAATCCTAATCGAGTAGTGGAGATATTTAATATTTCCATTTTCTTCGCTCTGGTGTCGAGGCAAAGAGCGGCGTTAAGTTCCGCCACTTAACACGCAATGCCTCCGAATTCGGCGGAAAGTGGTGAACGGAGTGTCTTATTACTAGGTTCTCTCAGTCTACCCTGCTGTGTGCGGGATACAGCGTGAAGCTAAAATTAAAACAAAATAAATATAGCATCATTATCCCCTTCTTCTGATCTAGATATATCATTTATGTATATACAACTTCATTTAAAAAAATATGTGTTACTTTTTTAAACATTTATAAAGTGTTATTCCACACTTAGGAAAATTGAAAAAGGCATTTAGAAAACATATAAAAATTTGAACGCAGCGGGATTCGAACCTGCGCCTCCTGAATACCGTCCAGGCGCTCTCACCACTGAGCGTGCTCAGACGTTACGATATACGTTTTTTAAATGCTTTTTTCAAATATGCGTTATTCACCTACTTAGGCCATAGTAAGAATTTGAACTCGGCAGGATTCGAATCCGCACCTATTGGAAACCGTTCAAGCGCTCTGACCGCTAAGCTAAAATTCTCATACATTTATTACAACTTATTTATATTGTTAAATCTATAAAGATGCTAATAATAAAAATAAGTAATAATAAAATGGTTGTTTTAAGCATTACTGACTGACTGACAGATAACGCATAGAAAAAACGACTGGACGTAGAAAGTTGAAATTAGTCATGAAACTTATCCTTGGGGAGTGTAGAGCTCTGAAAGAGGATATCTGGAATTTTTTGGAGGAACAGGAAAATACCCTTCTTTATAGACCACTAGCGGCCCGGTCGCGGCTTTGTCGCGTAACTACATACAAAGTTATTACGGTGTATTGCAACCCTAGGTAATGGATTTTTGAAAAATAAAGTAGCCTATGTTTAACCATGGGTTATCAACTATATTTATGCCAAATTTCATTACAATCGGTCAAGCGGTGTAGATTTTTCATATAAGCTTTTATCCCCTATTTCAACCCTTTATAAGTTGATTTTTGAAAAAATAAGAAGCCTATGTTAGACCCAGTTATTGTTACTACTTTCATTCTAAATTTTATCCAAATCGGACCGGTAGATTAGCCGTGAAAGCATGACAGGCACACACAGATATTCCCATTTATAATATAAGTATGGATGGACACGAACAAAGTTGCAGGTTAAAATTAGCTATGGTATGGTATATTGCTAGCATATAGGTAGAAAAAAAAAACAATACTCTACTATATTTGCTCTACTATCTAGTATTTAAAAATCCAAAACATGAAAAACAAGCTTATGATATTTTTTTAACAAAATTTTAAATTTAAAAGTTAGATAGAGACCAAATTTTGAAACTTACAATCCACTCTAACATTTCTTTCATCTGATTTATTCTAAAATATTCGGTTACATCTTCTGTTCTTTTACGTTCTTTTCTTGTTCTTCGTTCTGTTGCTTAAAGCACCATCAGCAAGTAGTTTCCGCCGGCCTACAGTCTACACAGCTGAAGGCCGAAAGAAACCCCTGATGATAGCACTTTGGACTTCTTTCTTCTTCTCGATCTCTTCTTCTTCTCTTCTCTTACTTGATTTAAATTGATCGTAGATTTACATTAATAATTTTTTTTTAGCTTCACGCTGTATCCCGCACACGTTCGGGTAGGCAGAGGGAACCTAGTGTTAAGACACTCCGTTCCCCACTAACATTAATTATTCTGGGAGTGTTTCAGATGGAATACAATGAGTCAAGGATGTTAAGGCAATTTTGCTTTTTTTTAGCTTCACCCTGTATCCCGCGCATAGAAGGGTAGGCAGAATTAACCTAGTATTATAACATTCCGTTCTCCGTTTCCGCCGAATTTGCAGGCAGTGGCGGAACTTAACGCCGTACTTTGCCTCTATACCAGAGCGAAGAAAATGGAAATATTGAATATTTCCACTCTCCGAGTGGGAATCGAACCAACAACCAGTAGCTCTACAGTCACACTTTGTGCCCCTGCGCTACTTTACGACTGGCTTCTACTTTTACTTTTTTTCAGATATACTCTTTTTCTGATATAGGCAGAGAAAACCAACAGATAAGACGTTCTTTTCTCTTCTTTCTGCCTAAAGTCTTTTTTTTTTTAAGATTTTTTGGGCCGATAGGAATATAAACATAATTTAAATATGTATAAATAATTATTTTATCAAACGAGAATCTTATACCGGCCACGATTGCCTTCAAAGTAAATTTTAAATATTAATATTTAAATATTTGATACTACATATTTGTTATAAATAATTAATTACAGATGTATTACTCAATATAAGTATATTTTAATTATTAATATTTAAACAACTAAAACTTTAGTACATAAATACATACAAAGTATTTTTTTTTTAGCTTCACGCTGTATCCCGCAAACAGGAAAGGCAGAGGGAACCTAGTGTTAAGACACTCCGTTCCCCACTTACCGCTGAATTCGGAGACATTACGTGTTAAGTGGCGGAATTTAACGCCTCGCTTTGCCTCGACACCAGAGCGAAGAAAATGGAAATATTAAATATTTCCACTCCTCGAGTGGGAATCGAATCCACAACCAGCCGCATACATATTAAATTTTACATAAAAAGAGAAAGTAGTGACTAAACTCTCCTCACTTTTCATTTAATAAGCTATTCCATATGATGGATACCATTATTTGAAACGAGAACAACATACTGGACGGGGTCGTTAAATACACGTGCCCTACAGAAGTCGTACTTAGCCGACATTATTTATTCATTTACTTTGCAAGAGTTAGTTTTGGTAAATATACATATATATATTTGTATGTATGTTAGTGTGGAGCAAAAATAATACAAGGTCAGAGGTAAAAGTTGAGCTTTGATAAGCTTTTCTAAGCTTCGAATAACCTTATTCCTTTTTTATGTGCTTTTATACACATGGCGAGGTAGGCAGAGAGAGCCTAGTGTCGAGACACTTCGTTCTCCACTTGTTTCTTATATTAAATATCTTATGGAGGTATGAAAATAGTTTGAATATCATCTTTTTTATAACCGTAGCGTTTGAGGCTCTCTTGGTTGTCCCTGACTACGCCGTTAAGGATAAAACGTGAAGCTAATAAAAATTAATAGTTTCCTCGAGTGGGAATCGAACCTGGAAACTAATTTGTATGTTAATCATTTCCCCTCTTTCTCTGTGATTTGGTTTAAAATTGTACGCGTGTCCGGATTTTATAGCAGTTTAAACAATTATATTCATAACGTGAACTTAATGTCTTGATGCGGTCTAGAAAGTAAATTAAAGCGTGTCTATATTTCTTTTAAGACTTTTTTTAGCTTCACGCTGTATCCCGCACACGGCAGAATAGGCAGAGGGAACTTAGTGTTTAGATACTCTGTACCCTATTTGGAACTTAACGCCGCGCTTTAGCTCAACACCAGAGCGAAATATTAAATATTTGCAATTCTTGAATTGTAATCGAACCCACAACCAGTCGCGTTACAGTCACACTTTGTACTCACGCCACTGGCAGGTAGAGGCAGGCAGGGTAGGCAGAGGGAACTTAGTGTTTAGATACTCTGTACCCTATTTGGAACTTAACGCCGCGCTTCAACTTAACACCAGAGCGAAATATTAAATATTTGCAATCCTTGAATTGGAATCGATCCCACAACCAGTCGCGTTACAGTCACACTTTGCACTCACGCCACTGGCAGGTAGAGGCAGGCAGGGTAGGCAGAGGGAACCTAGTGTTTAGACACTCTGTTCCCTACTTTGGAACTTAACGCCGCGCTTTAGCTCAACACCAGAGCGAAATATTAAATATTTGCAATTCTTGAATTGTAATCGAACCCACAACCAGTCGCGTTACAGTCACACTTTGTACTCACGCCACTGGCAGGTAGAGGCAGGCAGGGTAGGCAGAGGGAACTTAGTGTTTAGATACTCTGTACCCTATTTGGAACTTAACGCCGCGCTTTAGCTCAACACCAGAGCGAAATATTAAATATTTGCAATCCTTGAATTGTAATCGAACCCACAACCAGTCGCGTTACAGTCACACTTTGTACTCACGCCACTGGCAGGTAGAGGCAGGCAGGGTAGGCAGAGGGAACCTAGTGTTTAGATACTCTGTACCCTACTTTGGAACTTAACGCCGCGCTTTAGCTCAACACCAGAGCGAAATATTAAATATTTGCAATCCTTGAATTGTAATCGAACCCACAACCAGTCGCGTTACAGTCACACTTTGTACTCACGCCACTGGCAGGTAGAGGCAGGCAGGGTAGGCAGAGGGAACTTAGTGTTTAGATACTCTGTACCTTATTTGGAACTTAACGCCGCGCTTTAGCTCAACACCAGAGCGAAATATTAAATATTTGCAATCCTTGAATTGTAATCGAACCCACAACCAGTCGCGTTACAGTCACACTTTGTACTCACGCCACTGGCAGGTAGAGGCAGGCAGGGTAGGCAGAGGGAACCTAGTGTTTAGATACTCTGTACCCTACTTTGGAACTTAACGCCGCGCTTTAGCTCAACACCAGAGCGAAATATTAAATATTTGCAATTCTTGAATTGTAATCGAACCCACAACCAGTCGCGTTACAGTCACACTTTGTACTCACGCCACTGGCAGGTAGAGGCAGGCAGGGTAGGCAGAGGGAACTTAGTGTTTAGATACCCTGTACCCTATTTGGAACTTAACGCCGCGCTTTAGCTCAACACCAGAGCGAAATATTAAATATTTGCAATCCTTGAATTGTAATCGAACCCACAACCAGTCGCGTTACAGTCACACTTTGTACTCACGCCACTGGCAGGTAGAGGCAGGCAGGGTAGGCAGAGGGAACCTAGTGTTTAGATACTCTGTACCCTACTTTGGAACTTAACGCCGCGCTTTAGCTCAACACCAGAGCGAAATATTAAATATTTGCAATTCTTGAATTGTAATCGAACCCACAACCAGTCGCGTTACAGTCACACTTTGTACTCACGCCACTGGCAGGTAGAGGCAGGCAGGGTAGGCAGAGGGAACTTAGTGTTTAGATACTCTGTACCCTATTTGGAACTTAACGCCGCGCTTTAGCTCAACACCAGAGCGAAATATTAAATATTTGCAATTCTTGAATTGTAATCGAACCCACAACCAGTCGCGTTACAGTCACACTTTGTACTCACGCCACTGGCAGGTAGAGGCAGGCAGGGTAGGCAGAGGGAACTTAGTGTTTAGATACTCTGTACCCTATTTGGAACTTAACGCCGCGCTTTAGCTCAACACCAGAGCGAAATATTAAATATTTGCAATCCTTGAATTGTAATCGAACCCACAACCAGTCGCGTTACAGTCACACTTTGTACTCACGCCACTGGCAGGTAGAGGCAGGCAGGGTAGGCAGAGGGAACCTAGTTGTTTAGATACTCTGTACCCTACTTTGGAACTTAACGCCGCGCTTTAGCTCAACACCAGAGCGAAATATTAAATATTTGCAATTCTTGAATTGTAATCGAACCCACAACCAGTCGCGTTACAGTCACACTTTGTACTCACGCCACTGGCAGGTAGAGGCAGGCAGGGTAGGCAGAGGGAACCTAGTGTTTAGATACTCTGTACCCTACTTTGGAACTTAACGCCGCGCTTTAGCTCAACACCAGAGCGAAATATTAAATATTTGCAATCCTTGAATTGTAATCGAACCCACAACCAGTCGCGTTACAGTCACACTTTGTACTCACGCCACTGGCAGGTAGAGGCAGGCAGGGTAGGCAGAGGGAACCTAGTGTTTAGATACTCTGTACCCTACTTTGGAACTTAACGCCGCGCTTCAACTTAACACCAGAGCGAAATATTAAATATTTGCAATCCTTGAATTGGAATCGATCCCACAACCAGTCGCGTTACAGTCACACTTTGCACTCACGCCACTGGCAGGCAGAGGGTAGAGGCAGGCAGGGTAGGCAGAGGAAACGTAGTGTTAAGACACTCTGTTCCCTACTTTGGAACTTAACGCCGAGCTTTAGCTCAACACCAGAGCGAAATATTAAATATTTGCAATTCTTGAATTGTAATCGAACCCACAACCAGTCGCGTTACAGTCACACTTTGCACTCACGCCACTAGCCTCAAATTAAAATTCTCTACAAGAAATATATATATGAATAAATATAACAAAATAACGTACTGTAAGCTTTGCACGTCACTTAGAGATATAAGCTGTTAAGTCTTAAGTCTCGCTTATCAAACTAAAACAGTGTTGTTAGTAACTACGAGGCAGCAGAATATCGACTAATAATGAAAGCTTTTAAGACACTCCTCCCCCCTTAAGCGCTGGTTTTAGAGACATTGCGTGATATAAGTGTAAAAAAATATTTAAAAAAAATAATATTAAATACAAACAAGAGTATAAAATATCATTTTTTTAGCTTCACGCTGTATCCCGTACACAGCAGGGTAGGCAGAGGGAATGTAGTGTTAAGACATTCCGTTCCCCACTTTCCGCTGAATTCGAAGGCTCTTGCGTGTTAAGTGGCGGAATTTAACGCCGCGCTTTGCCTCGAAATAATAAATATTTCCACTCCTCGAGTGGGAATCGAACCCACAACCAGTCGCTTTACAACCCCACTTTGTGCCTGTGTACTACTACTGACCCTATATATAACATTTAGATTTTTTACCCGCGACGGAACGGCGACTGTATATGTGTTTGGGGTGAGAGGTTGTTTGTTTGTTTGTTTGTTTGTTTGTTTGTTTGTTTGTTTGTTTGTTTGTTTGTTTGTTTGTGTGTTTGTGCAAATTACTATGTCAATTATTTCCAAAACTATAAGTCCGATTTTGACACGGTTTTCTATGATAGGTTAAGGTTCAATTGGCGTATGTTCTTAGATATGTCTTATTGCCTTAACTCACCAGGGGGCGCTGCAGTAAGCATTTTACGTGAAAACGAATGTTTTCAATTATCTCAAAAAATAATAGTCTGATTTCAATAGATTTTCAGTGGTAGATTCAGGTTTAATTGGTGGATGTTCTTGGATATGTTTTATCGTGTCAAACCACCAGGGGGCGCTGCAGTAAGCATTTGTTTGTACTTTTTTTGTATTTATTTGTCTAAAACCGAAACTACTGCTCCGATTAAAAAGAATTTTCATAAAAAGATTTATCTTTGCTTGGTGCATATTTAAAGATTTTTCTTTTTTTGTTACGGGGAAAACTCACCAGGGGGCGCTGCACTAAACATTTGTTTATGCAGAGCAAAAACTACTAGTCCAATTTAGATGAAACTTTCAAGGATGGGTTCAGGCTTAATTGGTGCGTCTTTCCATATATGTGTTATGGTGACCACTCATCAGGGGGCGCTGTAATAAGCATTTGTTTGAGTTTTTTTGTGTAAAACCAAAATTTTTCTTATATTTATTTGTCTAAAACCGAAATTACTTATCCGATTGGCTAGAGTTTTCAGAACTAGATTAAGCTTTTATTCGTACATATTTTTAAATTTTTGTTTTTACGTTACGGTGAAAATTCACCAGGGGGCGCTGCAGTAAACATTTGTTTATGTAGAGTTAAAACTACTAGTCCGATTTAGATGAAACTTTCAACGATAGGTTGAGGTTTAATTGGTGCATCTTTTCATATATGTGTTACGGTGACTACTCACCAGGGGGCGCTGCAGTAAGTACATTTGTTTGTGCAAAACTAAAACTACGAGTCCGATTTGAAAGCCATTTTCAATGATAGATTCAAGTTTACTTAGTGCATATTTTCATATATGTGTCATGTATGTTTACTTAGTGCATATTTTCAAGTATGTGTCAACTCTCTAGGGGGCGCTGCAGTAAGTAGCTGCTTCCATTTTTTGTGTATAACAAAAACGACTAGTACGATTGGAAAGAGTTTTCAGTATTAGATTTCGCTTTGTTTAGTACATGTTCTTAAATTTATATTACGGTGACAAGTCACCAGGGGGCGCTGCAGTAAAATATTGTTTGTGCAAAACTAAAATGACGAATTCGATTTGGATGCAGTTTCAGTGATAAGCTCAAGTTTAATTAGTGCATGTTCTTGGATATGCTTTATCGTGTTAACTCACCAGGGGGCGCTGCAGTAAACATTTGTTTGTAATATTTAATGTAAAACCACAACTACTAGTCCGATTGGACAGAGTTTTCAGTATTAGATTTACCTTTACTTGTTATATGTTTTTAGTTTTTTTTTACGTTAAGAACTCACCAGGGGGCGCTTCATTAAACATTTGATGGTGCAAAGTTAAAACTACGAGTCTGAATTTGATGCAGTTTTCAACGATAGGATCAGGCTCAATTAGCGCGTGTTCTCGTATATGTGTCGTGGTGACACCTCACCAGGGGGCGCTGTAGTAAGCATTTGCTTGTATTTTTGTGTGAAACCTATTTAGATGCGGTTTTCTGTGATAGGTTCAGGTTTAATTGTTGCGTGTTTTTATATGCCATATCACAAACTACCACGGGGCGCTCCAGTATAAATTAATTTGTTCCAAATCAAAACTACTAGTGGGTTTTGTGATTTTCACTGATTTGGTTAAACTTAAGTTTCCTAAAAATGTTGCGGAGACAATCTGCCAGGCGCTGCAATAGGCATTTGATAACCAGAAAGCATAGGGCTTATAATTTTTTTTGGATTTGCATGAAGATTAATATAAAGTATTTCGAAATTATGTAATAATATATAATGTATATCTATTCACTTTAAAAAGTTTAAAATAAAAAACAAAATTAAAAATTTTGAAAATACCCACGACGGTTTAATTGTAATTGAAAAAGGATAAAATAACTAGAAATCCCCCGCCTAAAAGAATATATGTAACGAGATGATGGGGACAACTTCGTCGGGGGCTGCCAGTTGCAACCTCTATTTTAAATATAGTAGCATAGTATAGATTTCGTTCTTAAAGTTTTTAAAAGGAATACCAGTTATCAAAACTGTAAATTCATATTAATATTTTAATTTTTTTCCTAAACCTGTTTTAACAGCATGAAAACCTAGGAGAAGTTAGCAAACTTAAAGTAATGGCAGCTCCGACGAAGTCGTCCCCATCATCTCGTTACATATATTCTTTTAGGCGGGGGATTTCTAGTTATTTTATCCTTTTTCAATTACAATTAAACCGTCGTGGGTATTTTCAAAATTTTTAATTTTGTTTTTTTTAAACTATTGTATTCAACAAGTAACACCTTTGTACATAATCATGTAGTCCGCCATTTTCTTGTGGCGGCCATTTTGATTTAACAACTATACTAATTATATATAGATTGCATTGTCCTCAGTATTAATGATATATTTGAAGTTTCAGTTAGCTAGTAAGAATTGACCAGCACTAGCAAATACGGCAAACTAAAAGAGTTTTATTTAAAATAAGGAATTATATACATACTTTATTTTTGAAGTCCTATAGTTTACCACCAGGTAACTAAAATTAACGAGTACGATAATTAACTAAAATTAACGAGTAATTTAGCCAAGGGATTACATCCCTCATATACGATGAAGATTAAATTCTCGATTATATTTTGGTTCTTATAATTTTTTTATTCTCGAATTGAATTAGTCGATTCTTGTAAATGACATCGATTTTGAGTAAAATAAAAAGAAAATTAACATGATAAAATTATTATATACCATAAATTGTTGCCTAAAAGTATTTTGTATATTATGAAGAATCGACTTACGATCATAACAATCGATTCTTGGCCGATTCTGAAACTAAGTCTAAACAATCGAGTTTATTGACTACACAATCGATTCGTGTAGTATCCGAATCATCTTTACCATTCCTAACTCAGTCAATAATACCGAAGGAAAAAAATAAAATCATATGACAGTATTTGAAAAAGCCTTTGAGTATGTCAAATGTCAAAAATATATATGACAGACTTACTTCAGTCCCGCAACAATCTCCATAGCACCGTTAAAGTTTCCAATGTTCCAACAGGTTAAGGCAACTCGGAGTATACACGCGAGGATCACCTTCCGGTCCTCAGACGATGATGGTGACAGCACCAGCTCTGTGACCCACGCTGATACCTGGAAATAATAAAAGAAGATATTAAATATAAGGAGATATGCTAACCACAATAATAAGCGTATAAGATTTGCAATGTAAGCCAGATATAGAACACATGGCTTAGCGGTTAGATCGATTGGATTGGAACAAGTCAAGTGGTGTAGGTTCGAATCCCGCTGTCTTTAAATTTGACAAATCTTGAACCTATACCTTACCCACTATTACCCATTTGGCAATAAACATATGAAATAAATACAAAAAGTGATCGTGGGTTGATATTTTTTGTGCAATCAAAGAAAAAATCACATCGTTAATTAAAAAAGAAAAAGCAACTTCACGCTTTTTCCCTCATAGCATGTTAGTCAGAGATAACTTAGTGTTAAGACACTCCGTCCTCCACTTCCCGCCCGAAACCAAGACATTGCGTATTGAGTGGCGGTACTCAACCTCTCTCTCTATCTTTGGTACCAGAGCGGAGAAACGGAGAAATTAAAATATCATCACTCCCCCAGGCCAGTCGTGGCACAGTGGCACGAACCCGTGACTGTAAACGACTGGTTGTGGGTTCGATTCCCACTTCAAGAGTGGAAATATTTAACATTTCCATTTCCTCCCTTCTATCAGAGGCGCAGCGTTAAGTTCCACCACTTAACACGTAATGCCTCCGAATTCGGCGGTGCGTGGGGAACGGAGTGTCTTAACACTAGGTTCCCTCTGCCTACCCTGCTGTATACGGGATACAAAAAAAAAACAGTAGCAGTCGTGGGACTGCCGATAGAAGTGAAAACGGAACTATTAAGTTGAGTGTAATTAAAACTATATGCAAAAATTATATGAATTTTTTTATATTTTATTTATTAGTTACATATGATGGGTTAAACAAATCATGAACAAAATATAAATACAAAGTGGTTGAAAAAATAACTAATATACAATTATCTTAATTTTACATAGTATTTATATTTACACGAATTTCAATTTCAATACTATTATCATGTCGCATGTCGGTGACGCGAACCGCGGATTTTACCCCCTACCAAAACGCTCAACGCGCCTAAACAAGTTTTCACTTCAAAAAAATCAAACCTACAACAATCAAGTTTACAGTCAGACTCATCCCACTGCGCCAGAACGATCTCTCGTTAATTAACAAGTAAAGTAAAAATATTCAAAGTATAATTTCTCCCGTTTAAAATAACCACCGCGTCTAAACCGTTGAGTTGATATGTCGAGGACACTCGTCGCCCCCGAATAAGAACAGACGGATTGATATAAATGGTGCCTTTAGTTGAAATTTATGTTTAAAAAAGTTTTTAAATAGCTTTTAAAGTGATACTAGATACTTAGTTTTTATATATATGTTTTTTTAGCTTCACGTTATATCCCGCGTAGTGGTTAGACAGAGGTAAGGGAGTGTTAAGGCACTCTGTTTCGAATTTATCGCTGTATTCTGGAGGCATTACGTGTTAAGTGCTAGAAATAATAAAACATACTAATATTATAAATGGGAAATTCCCAGTGGCCAGTCGTGGCCCAGCGGCACAAGCGTGTGACTGTAAACGACTGGTTGTGGGTTCGATTCCCACTCGAGGAGTGGAAATTATATTTCCATTTTCTTCGCTCTGGTGTCGAGGTAAAGCGCGGCGTTAAGTTCCGCCACTTAACACGCAAGCCTCCGAATTCGGCGGAAAGTGGGGAACGGAGTGTCTTAACACTAGGTTCCCTCTGCCTACCCTGCTGTGTGCGGGATATAGCGTGAAGCTATTTATTTATTTAATTTTTTTTTAAATTCCCCTAATGGAAATCGTATCCATAGCCATCGCGTTTACAGTCAGACTCTGTCACACGACACGACGGCGGATAAAGTTATTAGTGGAATATCTCGATTTCAGGTGGAAAGTGGAGAGCGTAATTTTAACAAGATATAGTCTCTGCCTCTTCTGCTATATGAAAAAAGCGGGAAATGGAGAACAGAGTGTGTCGACACCTTTTTCATTCTGATTGTTATGCCAGAAAAAATAAGAAATGGCCAAAATCTTTGTATATTTCGGCTATCACCTACCGCTTAAATTGTTATTTATGTTAAAAATCAAAATTTACCCAACACAAGACTCGAACCTTTGACAGCCGCCAACACAATAAAAACTTCGAAAGGAAATCCCTAGAATCCACGTTTAGTCATTCGACACCATCTCTTGAAGTATATTTACATATTTTATAAGTATTCCAGAAGCACTATGAACTTTACAACTTTGCAGAGTATGGTAATTATTCATTTACTCGGAATACATAAAAATGAGTGTTTTTTTTAATAATATTTTATTTTTCAGCTTCACGCTTTGTTATCCATAGCAGGATAGGCAGAGATAACGTAGTGTTAAGACACTCCGTTCTCCAGTTACTGCCCAAAATTGAGATATTGCGTGTTAAATGGCGGAAGTCAACGCCACCCTCTGTCATGCTACCATGACAAAGCGGAGAAATGGAAATTATTATAAACTAGCGGCT
This sequence comes from Dryas iulia moderata, assembly GCA_019049465.1. NCBI lineage: Eukaryota > Metazoa > Arthropoda > Insecta > Lepidoptera > Nymphalidae > Dryas > Dryas iulia. The sequence goes on from CM032443.1 coordinate 4,487,038, forward strand.
CGCTCGCAGCTTCGCTGCGTGATCAAGGTACCTGTTTTGGTGTATTGCAACCCTCGGTAGTGGATTTTTAAAAAATAAAGTACCCTATGTTTGACCTTCGATTATCAACTATATATATACCAAAATTCGTTACAATCGGTCAAGCGGTGTAGATTTTTCATAAAAAGTTTCAACCCCTATTTCAACCCTTTACAGGTTGATTTTTGAAAAACTAAGTAGCCTATGTTAGATCCAGTAGTCATTTTTACTACTTTTATTCTAAATTTCATCCAAATCGGACCAATAGTTCAGCCGTGAAAGCGTGACAGACAAATACACAGACATTCGCATTTATAATATAAGTATGGATTAATATTTCCTTTTCAGCTTCACGCTTCATTTCGCATAGCAGGGTAGGCGCAGAGAACCTAGTGTCAAGACACTCCACTTCTGCAATCAAGACGAGATTAAAACGTTCTGCTCTCTGTCTTATCAGAATAAAAGAAAATACAAATATTATGTTATAATAAACAAATGCTTTTTCCGGCATAGCGGGGTATTCACAGATTAAATAAAAATAATTCTTTCTACAAGGAATCGAAACCACAACCCACAACCTATGGTATGTACAGTCAAATACTGTCGTACTGAGCCATAATACCCTTAACGTTATAAAAAGTTTGTATTATGAGTAAAGTAAAGTAAAAGCCTTGCACGTTATAAGGAAGTTCTTACATAAAACTTAAATAGTTTTTGTGGAAGTTTAAATTGCCTTGGCGGAAGTTTTTTTATGTTTCTATTACAAAAAAAAACAGTAATTTTCTTCCTTATAGCAGGGTAGGGAGGGAGAACTTAGTGTCTGGACTCTCTGTTCTCCACTTTTTGTCCTAAATCGAAATATATTATAAGTGCGAGGTCTGTCTGTCTGTTACGCTTTCACGGCTAATCTATATGCCCGATTTGGATGAAATTTCGATTAAAAATAGTTGAAGACCCAGGATTTTATACAAATAATTACTTTTTTATTTTTTTTTTTTTTTTTTTTTATGTAAAAAGGACAAGGCAAACGAGCGTTCGGGTCACCTGGTGTTAGGTGAACACCGTCGCCCACGGCCCCGTGTAACACCAGAGGAGCTACAGGGACGTTGCCGGCCTTTAAGGTGGAGGTAAGCGCGCTTTTTGAAGGTAACCATGTCGTATCGACCTGGAAACACTGCCGCTGGTAAGTCATTCCACAGTTGTGTGGCGTGTGGAAGAAAATGACGACGGAACCGCACAGTACTAGAGTGCCAGGTATCCAGATGGTGTGGATGATATTTCAATCTGGCACGTACTGTGCGGTTGGAAAATTCAGCGGCAGGTACCAAGTCAAACAGTTCTCCAGAACACTCCCCGTGATACATGCGATAGAGAACGCATAATGAGGACACGTCTCTACGCAACGCCAAAGTGTCAAGCCCAGCACAGATTCTTGGGTCCCTGATAATTCGAGTGGCTCTGCGCTGTATGCGATCAAATGGATCGAGCTGATACTGGGGGGCACCGGCCCAGAGATGAGAACAGTACTCCATGTGAGGCCGCACCTGGGCCCTATACAGGGACAATCGGTGTTTGGGCGTGAAGTACTGTCTAGCTCTACCGATGACTCCCAGCTTCTTAGAGGCCAACTTGGCCTTACTCTCCAAATGATCACGATACTGGCACTCACTCGAAACTTTCAGGCCCAATATGCTAATGCTGGGCGCGGCATGAAGGGGAGTGTTCTGGAAAAGTGGCGATACGACAAATGGGGATTTCTTAGTGGTCAACGCGCAAACTTGTGTCTTCTGGGGGTTGAATTGAACCAGGTTCCTTTCAGCCCATAAGGAGACATTCCCAAGGGATGCCTCAACGGAAGACACAAGTTTTGTTCGGCTCTCGTCGACGTTTTCCCGAGAAAAACCTGCACGGCCGGTGTATACGGCGTCCACCGTGCTGTCATCTGCATAACAATGAATGCCAGGATCCTCTAACATGTCATTGATATGCAGAAGAAATAGCGTAGGGGACAGCACACAGCCTTGCGGGACGCCAGCGTTCACGGGCAGGAAGTCTGAGCAAAAACCGTCGACAGCGACCTTAATGCTACGCCCAGTGAGAAAGTTGGCGACCCACTTGCATAAGTTCTCGGGGAGCCCATAAGATGGTAGTTTCGCTAGGAGCGCGGTCGTTAATCAACTGGTGATCTTCTAGATAACCCAGAAGCTGGCTGTTTATTATGCTCTCCATTAATTTGGAAAGCAGGGAGGTGATAGCGATAGGCCTGTAGTTAGTCGGATCGGAACCATCGCCTTTCTTCGGGATCGGGTGGATAAGAGCGCTCTTCCACGAATCTGGGACTACGCCGGTTGAGTAGGAGAGCCGAAACAAACGCGTTAGCACCGGCGTCAACTCAGGAGCACATGCTCGGAGCACTATAGGAGAAATGCCATCCGGACCACTCGCCTTTTGGATATCCAAGGAAAACAGAGCTCGACGAACAGCCTTTTGGCTAAACTTAACGTTAGGCATTGAGCTCTGGCACCGCGGGATGGTCGGCGGAGAAGTTCCTTGGTCATCCAAAGTCGAGTTCGAGGCAAAGAGAGCGCCCAGTAGATCGGCTTTCTCCTTCGCCGTGTGGACCAGGATGTCATTCTCTGTGCGTAACGGTGGAAACGAGGGCTGACTAAAGTTGCCAAGCACAGCCTTGGAGAGTGCCCAAAACTGCCGCGTTCCCGATGGGCACCTCTCAAGTTTCTCACCGATTTTGGTGATATGCTGGGACTTTGCTCTAGCAATTTGCCGCTTAAAGTACCTAGAGGATCGGTTGTACTTCCCTTTTAAAGCTTTCGCTTTCGGATCCTTAGCGACTAGTGCCGCGGCCCAGGTTTGATAAGCTTCGCGCTTGCCAAAGGCAGCTTGTTTGCAGGACTTACCAAACCAAGGCTGTGATTTGCCACCGATTGGCACCACAGAGTTAGGAATATAAAGTTCCATACCCTGCAGAACCACGTCAGCGACAGCGGCGGCACAGACACTGGGATCATCTGAAGAGAAGCACACCGGCCCCCAGGGATAAGATGAGTAAAATGTACGCATCCCATCCCAATCTGCTGACTTGTAGTGCCAGACACGGCGAGTTGCGGGTGTTCTGCAACTGCTGCGTTTAATTGGCACCACACTCCGTACCAAGCAATGATCAGAGGATCCTAAAGGGGCGTCCACTGACACCTGGTACTGTTCCGGATGTGAAGTCAGCAGAAGGTCCAATAAGGAGGCATTGTGGCTGTCCACGTCCGGGATTCGTGTAGGTAAATCAACCAATTGGGACAGTCCATTTGCTATAGCAAAGTCAAATGCAGTCCTCCCCGCGTGGTCGGTGGTGCGTGATCCTAGCCAATCGGCGTTATGGGCGTTAAAATCACCAAGTATCACGACCTCAGCGGAGGGAATCTGTGAGAGCATATCATCAATGGCCGATTGCAAATGCTCCATGAGTCGATCCGTTTCCGCGTTACCACTGTGGGACCTGTATAGGCATGCGTAGATGCGGACACGATCGTCGGAGTCCAGACGAAGCCAGATGGTAGACAGGTCCCGACCTTCAAAATTAGCAAGGCGACGAAAACTCATATCCTCCCTTACGAATACAGCGACCCCGGCGTGAGGTAAGAAATGATGCTCTAATTTGTAGCCGGGGTAGTGGAGGTAGGCTGTATCGCTCGGTCGGATAATCTGAGTCTCCGTCAAAAACAACAAGGCCGGCCGTGCCGTCTCAAGGTGGTGGTGAACGGCATTCAGGTTGGAATGTAGGCCCCTGATATTACAAAAATCCACATTGAGCGTGGTGGGGGTTGCCGTGGAGCGTACGCCTCGTTTGCCTTGTCTGAATTTGTAGCGCGGTTCTGTGCCCTCCCCAGAATTCGACGGGCGGCCTGAGTGTAGAGACTCAGGGAGGGATTCTCCAGCATCAGTGATGTTGGTACCCTCCTGGGGTAGATTCTCTTTCAGTACCGCTGTCATATTTGGGGGGGGGGGGGGGGAAGTTGGGCTCCGGTGCCCGGCATCACCTGGTGCGAAACACAGTGGCATATAGCCACTGCTTAACGCCGGTTTCAGATGCCGGGGGTGGTGGTAGTCCGGTCGAGTCGGCCCATTCGAGTTACCATTACTGGCAACTTGACTCTACCACTCGTATTTTAGTCGCCTCTTACGACACCTCCAATACCAGGGTGATCCTATTCTAAGCCGGGATCACACGGCAGTGTACCAGTCACACGGCAGTGTGCAGTGTACTACCCTTAATTAGTTGAATAGTGGATGAGCTGTGCAAGCAAAGCCGTGAAGGGTCGCTAGTTTAAATATAATACTTTTTTTAGATATTTTTTTTATGTGTATATTTTTAATGCTGTGACCCACTGACTGACTCAAAGAAGAAGTACATAAAAAGTTGAAATTTAACAAGTATGTTCTTTTTCGTGCGTAGAGAACCAGTAAAATAAAATTTCTAAAATTTCTATGAACCACATTTATCTTGAAAAAGACATTTAAAGAAAACGTATAAAAATTTGAACGCAGCGGGATTCGAACCCGCGCTTCCTGAACACCGTCCAGGCGCTCTCACCACTGAGCCATGCGTTCTACTTTCCGCTGTGTCAAAATTCTTATACGCTTTATTACAACTTATTTATGTTGTTAGCATCTGTGTAGAGAGATTTTACAAGTTTCTGCTACCTAAAGATTATTCTACGAACAATAATTTGGCAAGAGAGAATGCTATTTATTAAATTATTTTTGAACAGTTAATTCTGGAACGCAGCGGGATTAGAGTCCCGCTGCGTTTTATTTTTTATACGTTCTAAGTGGCGGAACATAACGCCGCTCTTTTGCCTCGACACCAGAGCGAAGAAAATGGAAATATTAAATATTTCCACTCCTCGAATGGGAATCGAACCCATTACCACCTTTTACCAGTGGCACAAGCGTGTACGTGACTACGTACACGCTTGTGCCACTGGGCCACGACTGGTCACAAAAACTTAAAAAAAAATACTCGCACGAATATGTCACGAGGAAAAAAGAAATGCATTTAACGAACGACTTCATTCGTTTCCATTTTTATTTATGAAAAGTTACTCGTGTATTTGAATTAAAATAACATTTGGAAAAAATACACGAATGTACGTAGAAATTCGTCGAAAGCACTTTAAATTTGCAGATTTTGATATCTTGACCTGTTTCTGTGGTAAAATCAATACTGATATTACAAATTTGAATGTCTGTCTGTTTATCTGTTACGCTTTCATGGCTAATTTGCTGGCCCGATTTTGATGGAATTCAGAATGAAAATAGTTGAAGATCCAGGATCAAATAAAGGCTAGTTTCTTCGAAAATCAACCCCTAATTAATATTAATGGAGGATGGCATTTTACATTAAAAGTTGTATAGTTACATGCGAAGCCGCGACCTGTCGCTAGGGTGGTAGGGTAAAGTGATTGATAAATATATAATAAAGTATATATACTTTATTATATAATCTCTATATATAATAAAAGAGTAGAAAAGTAAATTCTGTACATGAAAAATTTCAGAAAAATTTTAACTGGGTGCGTTAATATATCGATAACAGAGGCCAAAAATCCACTCAGTAGAATTTTTGTCTGTCTGTCTGTCTGTCTGTCTGTCTGTCTGTCTGTCTGTCTGTCTGTCTGTTAATTTGTTCGTCAATCACGCAAAAACTACTGGATAGAAATGAATGAATTTTGGTATAGTGATAGCTTATAGTCCAAAGGTACATATAGGATAGTTTTTATCCCGGATTTCCATGTAGTTTTTTTGGAAAAAATAAAAAACCGATATAAGTAAATTATTTGTATACTGATATCTACCAGGTAGAATTTAATGATTTTTTTATATGGAGTTAGCTAAGAGGTTAGAGTAACATATGGGATAGTTTTCATCCCGGTATTCAATACAACTCCCGCAGAAAAATAAAATTAAAAAAAAAAACATTCAAATTATGTCGATAGTTCACGAGTGAAGCTAAATTTGTTTCAATTTCACTAATTAAAATAATTATAAAATAAAACAAGCATAACATTTATTAAATATACATTTGACCGATCTATAAAACTTTATATAATCTATATATTTATATAATCTATATATTTATATAATCTATACGACAACACATGTCACTACGTTTTCTGCAACGGGTAGCGCCATTTGTTATTTTATAGTTGACATTCTATTAGACATATCCGCACTCATTAAAATTATTATTATAAAAATGCAAAAATCTGTATCTCTTCTATTTGTTATGTTTTGACGGGAATTCGTAAAGAAGATTGTTGAAGATGCAGGGTCATATAGGCTACTTTATAAAAAATCAAACCCTACGAGGTTGAAACAGTGGATGAAACTTATGTATGTTTAGTATATGGTGACAATGAAAGATCTAAACTCCTTGACTGGAATGAATAAATTTTCTCAGGAAAATAGTTAATGAGGCAAGGTCAAACATAGGCTATCTCTCTTTTTTTAAAATTACCCTGGTATTCTAAACAGTTCCCGCAGAAAAGTAATAAACTGGCAAAGTCAAATTGCATTGATTATTTGCAAGTAAAGCTATTTTTTAATATCAATAAGTAACACAATTGTAAAATAAAAAGCGTAAAGTTTATTTAAGATATTATGACCGGTTTATAATACTATATACCAGATGGTATATATGTACGAAATCTACTATCATATAATAGCAGATTTCGTACGTTTTCTTACTAGAACAGTTATCGCTATATGTTATCAAATAATATAGATATTGCACTAAATGTATCGATGATTTTCTCATGAACATAATTAGTGACGAAAGTCAAATATAGACTACCCTCCTTTTACAAAAAAAAAACCAATCCCAAAGAGGCAATAGTGGATGAAAGTGGTAGTTCACGTGGCGAAGCCGCGAGCGGGTCGCTAGTAATTAATAATAAAGTAAAGTGTTATACATAGCCCAGAAAAAATAAAAATATCTGGTATTTACTAAATTCAAATTTAAATTTAACCAAGATATAAAGACTTGTGCCATGATGACAATTCAGTAGAATATTTTCATTTACAATAATTGTGGCCAGTCGTGGCCCAGTGGCACAAGCGTGTGACTGTAAACGACTGGTTGTGGGTTCGATTCCCACTCGAGGAGTGGAAATTATATTTCCATTTTCTTCACTCTGGTGTCGTGGTAAAGTGCGGCGTTAAGTTCCGCCACTTAAGACGCCAGCCTCCAAATTTGGTGGTGCGTGGGGAACGAAGTGTCTTAACACTAGGTTTCCTCTGCCTACCCTGCTGTGTGCGGGATACAGCGTGAAGCTATTTATTTTTTATTATTTATAAACACTTATGTTCATAATGAACATGTCTGTTTATTTATTACGTGATATCCACTCAGTAGAATATTTTCATTTACAATAATAGACAAAAATTCTTTCAATATTATTATATTGAAAAATGTGACGTTTGTTTCGATCCAGCATATAATAAATATTTTTAAATAAACTTAATATGGAGCACAGTCAAAAAAAAATAAGCTGAATCTAGCATAATTTAGTAGATCTATTTTTTCCCGCAACGCAAGGTAGATCTTAAAAATATCTTAGTCTAGACTGAAATGAAGAACTTATGACCTTTCATAACAAAAACCTATTTATTTAAATTTTATAACACATAAAGTGACTGTTGATATTGTTTGATTAAACCCCACCATTACCGGAGATTACATTATCCAGGGAACTAGAAAAGGGCTTGCTATAATACCAAAACCTTTCACGTAGAGTGACAATGAGTTTTGATGTTAGTGGATAAGTTTTTTTTAAAGTAGTTTTACGCATTTTCCCGCATATCATAGTAGACAGGGAGAACTTAGTGTCAAAGCACTCCGTTCTTCAATTTTAGCCCAAATTCGAGACTTTCAGTGAGGAACCGTGGAAGTCATTGACACGATTTGCCTTAACAGAATTGAAAATGATATTTTTTTGAAAATTGGCATTGCTCCGTGTCAAAATTAAACCAACAACCATCGTGTTACAGTCAAACGCTATCCTACTGCACTACCATAGTCTTTATATACATATATATTTGTATCCCAACAGATTAAATATTATATATGCGTAATATACATACATATATAGGTAAGGCTGTCGTGGCGCAGTGGGAATACATCTGATAGTAAATGTGATAGTTGTCTTTGATTTCCAATCGAGGGGATGATTATATTTTTATTCTGGTACTTAAAGTACAGCGCGGCGCTGAGTTACGCCACTTAATGCATAATGTCTTGGTTTCCAGGCCGTAAAGAACGGACTACCTTGCTACGCAGGAACAAACGTAAAGCTGCTTTATATACATATAATAGCGGCTTGCTCGCGGCTTCGCCGCGTGAATTACGTCGTTGTTTCGTTATATTGCAACCCTCGGGGGGTGGACATTTGAAAAAGAAAGTACCCTATGTTTAAAAAGAAAGTACCCTATGTTTTGCTTGGAGTATTAATTATATTTATGCCAAAACTCATTACATTCGGTCAAGAGGTTTAGAGTTTTCCTATATTACAACCCTTTCACCCCCTATTTCAGCTTTGTAGAGGTAGATTTTTGAAAAAATAAGTAGCCTTAATCTGACCCTGGATTAATTACTACTTTCATTCTAAATTTCATCTGAATGGAGCCGGCAGATTAGCCGTGAAAGCGTGACACACAAACAGACAGACTTTCACATTAATAATATAAATATGGATAGGTTTTAACAATACATTAATTAAAGAACAGTAGTTGAAAAAAAAATTTTTTTGCAGGAAAATATTATTGGGTAAAAAAAACAAAATCTACAGTCAGTACAGTCACCCTACTAACCAATAGCGTTCTTTGTAATCGGATCATGTAGAGTATGCAAATATGGGTCGTAGGACACCGTTTACATTATGTTGAAACGGGAAAATGTAAATTGAAACCTAGATTATCTTATAATTTAAATTCTTAATAATATTATTGGGAGAGTGGAGAAAGAGTGATTATTCACTTTAGTTTCTGTGTGTAATATAAAAAGTAGTAGAAGTTAAGAAGAAAGAAGAAAAAACGAAGTGCCAGTCGTGACGCAGAGGCACAGAGTATGCCTGATAAGCGACTGGTTGTGGGTTCGATTCTCTCTCTCACTCGAAGAGTGAAAATATTTAACATCTCCATTTTCTTCGCTCTGGTGTCGAGGCAAAGCGCGGCGTTAAGTTCCGCCACTTAGCACGCGATGCCTCAAAAATCGGCGGAAAGTTGGCAACGGAGTGTCTTAACACTAGGTTCCGTCTGCCTACATTACTATGTGCGGGATACAGCGTAAAGCTAAACAAAAAAGAATTAAGCTTGTCTTATCAGTACAGAGAATGCTACTCTTTGTTTAACCATGTGGAGAAATAAACCCACAACCACTGTTCACACTGCGTCACAAGAGAAAAATATATAATAACTAGCGGCCCGCTCACGACTTCGCCGCGTAGACTATTCGTATTGTTTCGTTATGTTTCAACCCTCGGGGGTGGATTTTTGAAAAATAAAGTAGCCTATGTTTGACCTTCGATTATCAACTATATTTATTCCAAAATTCATTACAATCGGTCAAGCGGCTTAGTTTTTTCATATAAACTTTCATCCTCTATTTCAACCCTTTAGCGGTTAATTTTTGAAAAATTAAGTAGCCTATGTTAGACCCATGGTTGTTTACTACTTTCAATCAAAATTTCATCCAAATCCTTTTTCATTATCCTCAGTGTGTGAATAACATTTTAAAATGTTAAAAAGTATTTAATAAATACCATTCTCTCTTGCCAAACTACTGTTCGTTGAATAATCTTTGGGTAGCAGATGTAAGAATCTCTCTACAGAGATGCTAACGACATAAATAAGTTGTAATAAGCGTATAAGAATTTCGACGCAACTGGTAGTAGAACGTATGGCTTAGCTGTCAAAGCGCCTGGCAGGGCTGAAAAGGTGCGTGTTCGAATCCCGCTGCGTTGAAATTATTATAAGTTTCCTAAATGTCTTTTTAAGTCACTCCACTTAACCGACGTAAAAAAGAGGAGATTCTTTCGTTGAGTTGTCAAATTAACGTATAAATATATATATATTTTTATGACCAAGCCATTACTTTCTACAGAGTTGATAATAACAGCAGAAATAGGATAATTATATATGTATATATTTTTAACTTTACTGTTATTTTTACATTTTTAGCTTCACGCTGTATCCCGCACACGTTCCGGTAGGCAGACGGAACCTAGTGTTAAGACACTCCGTTCCTTACGTACCGTCGAATTGTAGAGGCGAATTGTGTGTTAAGTGGCAGAATTAACTCAGCGCTTTGCCTCGACACCAGAGCGAAGAAAACGGAAATATTAAATATATCCACTCCTCGAGTGGGAATCGAACCCACAACCAGTCGCTTTACAGTCACACTTGCCTTGGATAATTATAAAGACCACGAAAATCTATCTAAGAACATTTTCTTATCAAAATAGATAAATATATCTAACAACCAAGAACCAGTACCTCAAAGTTGTTACTGACCTTCTACCACACTTCAAGTTACAATACTGAATGAATAGCTTCACGCTGTATCCCGCACACAGCAGGGTAGGCAGAGGGAACCTAGTGTTAAGACACTCCGTTCCCCACTTTCCGCCGAATTTGGAGGCTTGCGTGTTAAGTGGCGGAACTTAACGCCGCGCTTTACCTCGACACCAGAACGAAGAAAATGGAAATATAATTCCACTCCTCGAGTGGGAATCGAACTCACAACCAGTCGTTTACAGTCACACTCTTGTGCCACTGGGCCACGACTGGCCACAAGTCACAATACTCAGGTATATTATTTTACTCACTAACCAAATAAAGTAGTTCCACGTCAACTCATATGTTTGTTTACTTAATTATATAACTTTTTGCCCAAATAAAACAAAAGAATCCCGCGGGAATGGCCGCTGGATGAGAAAATTGTTATTAATACGCAAATCGAAATTTGACATGTTTGACTTAGAAAGTTTTTCTTTTTATCCATACTTATATTATAAATGCGAAAGCCAGTATGTTTGTCTGTCACGCTTTCACGACTAATCTATCGGTCCGATTTGGATGAAATTTAGAATGAAAGTAGTGAAAGTTACTGGGTCTAACATAGGCTACTTATTTTTTCAAAAATTAACAACTAAAAGGAATAGAGGATGAAAGTTTATATGAAAAATCCAAACTACTTGACCGATTGTAATGAATTTTGTTATAAATATAGTTAAAAATCCAAGATTAAACAGAAGCTACTTTATTTTTCTAAAAATCCACTCCGAGGGTTGCAATATAACGAAACAGCTATGTGCTTCACGCGGTAAAGCAGCGAGCGGATTGATAGTAATTTAAATATAATCAATCATACACCCCACCCACGAATCGAACCTACAACCCAATGGCTCACAGTCAGACGCTGTACCACTGCGACACGACGGCGTCCATAGAGTAAACTATAAAACCCAAGGATTATTTGAAAAAGGGAATATCTATTTACTGTTTCTAATACTATAGTTAGATAACGAGAACGATCCCAATGTTATTGACAGGTCTCGTATAAATGTCAGTTTATATTAGAGTCTATTGTGGCATAGTAGAAATTCGAAGAGATTATTTATAATGGTAGTGGATTGAAATCATTTTGGGGGTAAATTTGTGTTTAAAATATTTTTTATGTAGCTTCACGCTGTATACTGTGCACAGCAGGGTAGGTAGCGGAAATCTAGTGTAAAGACATTCCGTTCCCCACCAAATTCGGAGGCATCGCGTGATAAGTGGCGGAACTTGACGCCGTGCTTTGTCACGATACCAGAGCGAAGAAAATGGAAATATTAAATATTTCCACTCCCCGAGTGGGAATTGAACCCACAACCAGCCGTTTACAGTCACACGCTTGTGCCACTGCACCGCGACTGGCCAAAATAGTTACTAGCTAGAAGTGAAACTTATTTTACTGATTCGATTTTTTTACAAATTTTAATAGATTTGGGTGATTAAAAAAAATGATTGGATATTACTTTTGTAAATAAAATTAATATTCGTAGTCCATTTTGTATTATTATGTTGGCAGCGAAAATGCAGTCAGTCAGTAAGTCAGATTTCGCTATAGACACTCAAAAGGAGTATTTTACTGTCTTATATTTTAAACACACAAGCGTGTGACTGTAAAAGACTGGTTGTGGGTTCGATTCCCAATCGAGGAGTGGAAATATTTAATATTTCCATTTCTTTCGCTCTGGTGTCGAGGTAAAGCGCGGCGTTAAGTTCCGCCACTTAACACGCAATGCCTCCGAATTCGACGGAAAGTGGGGAACAACGGAGTATCTTAATACTAGGTTTCCTCTGCCTACCCTGCTAAGTGCGGGATACAGCGTGAAACTAAAAAAAAAAAACTAAAAATTGTTGGTCATCATGCTTCTGTATTTACTTAATGTTTCTTAACAATGACGAATTCATGGAATTACATAGTATTGGAAGAAATAATACAAACTACTTGTGACCTGCGACTTTCTTCGCATAGTGATAAGCAGTTCAAAAAGGAAGCACTTTCAAATAAACTTGCGAGGGTCCTCTGACTTGTTTAACTCGACCTTATCACAGTATTCGTTCTTAGAGTCTGTCTACTAACTATAAACTTCTTTTGACCAGCATTTTTCGATATATAATGACAAGAGATCTTTCGCATTTATAAACAGAGATAGCCCCCTTGGATTCCCCATTCTATTTGGCAAGGTAGCATCAAAAACACATTGATAAAAAGAAAAAAAACAGTGGCAGTCGTGGGACTGCCAATAGAAGTGAAAACGGAACTATTAAGTTGAGTGTAATTAAAACTATATGCAAAAATTATATGAATTTTTTTGTTTTATTTATTAGTTACATATGATGGCTTAAACAAATCATGAACAAAATATAAATACAAAGTGGTTGAAAAAATAACTAATATACAATTATCTTAATTTTACATAGTATTTATATTTACACGAATTTCAATTTCAATACTATTATCATGTCGCATGTCGGTGACGCGAACCGCGGATTTTACCCCCTACCAAAACGCTCAACGCGCCTAAACAAGTTTTCACTTCAAAAATTCAATACTTTGCTGCTATCTTATGAAGAACACAGTAAAACATGCATTTCAAGTACATCCATTGCAAATAAAACATAAAATTTATTGCCACGTTGATGGCCAGCGACAGTTCAAACTAAACCTTTCGCCCAAATCAATAATGTTCTCTGGAGACCGAGGTTGATGGTCCTCGTGCCGATAATGTGACAATGTTGATTGTTATAACATAGGAGTGTAAGTTGGTGTGAGCGTTACGAAAAGTGTGATTGGGGGAGGCGAACGAAAGTGTGGGAGGGAGGTATGAGTTAGTGAAGACAAAAAGAGAGTTACGTTTTGTATATTTAATAAGTATAGCTTATTATTGTGTAGAAGAAATATTAAAGGATATAATTTGGGTAATATAGTAACAATTTACCTAGCTTCACGCTGTATCCTGCACACAGCAGGGTAGGCAGAGGGAACCTAGTGTTAAGACACTCCGTTCCCCACTTTCTGCCGAATTTGGAGGCGTTGCGTGTTAAGTGGCGGAACTTAATGCCGCGCTTTACCTCTGATACCAGAGCGAAGAAATGGAAATATTAAATATTTCCACTCCTCGAGTGGTAATCGAACCCACAACCAATCGTTTACAGTCACACGTTCGTGCCACTGCGCTACGACTGGCCACATATAGTAACATGAGTTTTTGAATCTAGCATTGATAGCATCTTTCATAAAATTGTAACTATTACTTTTAATTTTCTCTTCTCAGCAGAACTGCCTTGCAAACTGGTTGTAGTTTTATATTCATTTGACAATTTCAAAGTGCTTGCTTAAAGTCTATTTGAATAAAGGATATTTTCAATTTTTGCATTTGAATAACTACTTTAGCGGCGAAGTACGAGTTACGTTTCGATTATCGAAGACAAAGTTACTTCAGTGGTATGGTCTAGAACACATTTAATCTATATTTTTTTTAAACATTTTTAAAGTATTATTCCACACTTAGGAAAATTGAAAAAGACCATAACAGAAACAACATAAATAAGTTGTAATAAAGCGTATAAGAATTTCGACGCAGCTGATAGTAGAAGGCATGGCTCAGTGGTAAGAGTTCGAATCCCGCTGCGTTCAATTTTTTATACGTTTTCTTTAAATGTCTTAATCTATATTCATTACTATATGTATTTGCTACATACGTCTTTCGTATAGTAGAATAATTTTCATAGTGCTGGATAACTAATTTGAATAAGAAATACTTTGGTTTGGATTATATAAGGTTAGACAGAGAGAAATCTTTTTAGTGTCAAGACACTCTTAGTGAATAAATAATAATATCTAATACATGTGGCCAGTCGTGGCCCAGTGGCACAAGCGTGTGACTGTAAACGACTGGTTGTGGGTTCGATTCCCACTCAAGGAGTGAAAATTATATATCCATTTTCTTCGCTCTGGAGTCGAGGTACAGCGCGGCGTTAAGTTCCGCCACTTAACACGCAAGCCTCCGAATTCGGCGGAAAGTGGGGAACGGAGTGTCTTAACACTAGGTTCCCTCTGCCTACCCTGCTGTGTGCGGGATACAGCGTGAAGCTAAAAAAAAAAACGAAAAAAAGAAAAAATCTAATACATTCAGTATGAACCGGGCTTCAGAGCTTAAAGCTTACATAAGGAGCCTCCGAAAAATCGACCACAGTCCTTTTCGAGTGTGTGTGACACGTATTGTTAAGAGATATTCATCATTTGATATTCCCTCCGGCTTAATAGAAATTTAAATTTATATGTATATTTGAGGTTATTGTAGTACAGTGAAAAAGATTTGCAAGTTCGGGGTTCGATTTCCACTTGAGGTAGGAAATATGTTATTAGTTTATTGACAGGTCAAAGAGAACTTAGTATTATTACACTTCGATCTCCATTTACCACATGAAATTGAGACATTTGTGTTGAATTGCGGAGATCAACGCCGCTCTTTGTGCTAAGTACAAGAGTGGAGAAATGAAAATAATACATATATAATCCTACCCCAATTCGGAATCGAACTAGCGACCGTTGAGCTTAGAGTTATGTGCAGTTATGTTCCCCCTGCCTACCCCTGCTGTGTGCGGGATACAGCATGAAGCTAAACAAAATATGAGACAGTTTCAGCTGTACGTTATATCTTTAATAAAAAGTTATTCTTTAGGTATTTATAATTAACTTATAGTTTAAAATTAGTTATAAGTTGTAGGAGACAGTCGTGGTGCAGTGGCACAAAACGTGTGACTGTAAAAGACTGGTTGTGGGTTCGAATTCCACTCGAGGAGTGGAAATATTAAATATTTCCATTTTCTTCGCTCTGGTGTCGATGTAAAGCGCGGCGTTAAGTTCCGCTACTTAACACGCAATGCTTCCGAATTCGGCGTAAAGTGGGGAACGGAGTATCTTAATACTAGGTTCCCTCTGCCCTCTAGCGTGAAGCTAAAAAAAAAGCTAATTTATTTCATCTTATTTTATTATTTTATATATTGTTGTTTTTATATAATCAAAAAGCATCATTTGTCTTTGTATATAATTAAAGGATAAAGTTAATTTCTTAAGAAATCTCCTTACAGTCAGATCGGATGGCCAAGTAATGGCCAAGGACGAAAATTATCAACTAAATGAGTGGGATAATTATAAGGTTAGGACTTGACAGCTAGTGATGTGCCATCTACCATCTATATCTAGATGTATCTGACAATATTATGCTTATTTGATGCTGAGCGTGAAGAAGGTAGTTGTAGATTAAAATTAAATTGAAAAATATTTGTATATTTAATTTAAAAATATATATAAATATTTATAGAAATTTTCAAATTGTATCAATAAAAAAGGCTTTGTTAATCTTAAACATTTTTAAAGTGTTATTCCACACTTAGGAAAATTGAAACAGTAACAACAAATTATTTTTTTTTTAACTTCACGCTGTATCCCGCACTTAGCAGAGTAGACAGAGGAAGTCTAGTGTTAAGACACTCCGTTCCCTACTTTCCGCCGAATTCGGAGGCGTTGCGTGTTAAGAGGCGAACCTTAACGCCGGGCTTTGCCTCGATGCCAGAGCAAAGAAAACGAAAATATTAAATATTTCCACTTCTCGAGTGGGAATCGAACCCACAACCAGTCGTTTTCAGTCACACGCTTGTGCCACTGGGCCACGACTGGCCCCAATTATATTCTTCGTCGTATTAAAAAATGTAAATACATTTAATTTAAAAATATTTACAGGTATATACATATATCTTTATAGAAATTTTCAAATTGTGTCACTAAAAAAGGCATTGTTAGTTTTTTAACATTTTTAAAGTGTTATTCCACACTTAGGAAAATTGAAACATTAACAACAAAAATAAGTTGTAATAAAGCGTATAAGAATTTCGACGCAGTGGATAGTAGAACGTATGGCTCAGCGGTGAAAGAGCGTAGACGGTATTCAGAAGGCGCGGGTTCGAATCCCGCTGCGTTCAAATTTTTATACGTTTTCTAACTGTCTTTTTCAAGGCATTGTTAAGTTTTGCCAAGCAAGAACGAATAGCAGAGAACGAAGTGACATATCGCTAAACGTCATT
Source organism: Dryas iulia moderata (assembly GCA_019049465.1). Taxonomy (NCBI): domain Eukaryota; kingdom Metazoa; phylum Arthropoda; class Insecta; order Lepidoptera; family Nymphalidae; genus Dryas; species Dryas iulia. The sequence continues at coordinate 4,503,763 of CM032443.1, forward strand.
GTTCTATATTACTATTGTTAATGCAAAGGTCTGCCTGTCTGTTATCGTCCCACAGTTAATCTAATAGCCCGATTTGGATGAAATTCGAAATGAAAATAGTTGAATATCCAGGGTCAAACATAAGCTACTTTTTTTCAAAATTTACCCCTAAATGGTTGAAATAGGGGATAAAAGTTTGTATAAAAAGTTGTGTATTTATGCGAGCGAAGTCGCAAGCGGTCGCTAGTATATATTTATGTATATATTTTAACAAAATTGAGTAAACTAAGGATAAAAAGCTAGTTTATTATACGATTCCCCTTAAATAAAAATATATTCTAGTATTTCAGCTCTTGTCCCGACAAATTGCTTCGCGGTCCGAATGAATACACGTCGTTGTTGCGGAAACACTGAATGGATCTTGATACTTTCTTAAGAGTTATATAAAAATATGTTCTTTTTTTTTGTATTGTATAAGGAATACCTATAAATTTTATTATGAATCTCTAGCGTAGTAGAAATAGGGGGTAGTAGTATATTTCTGATCCTGCCTTATACTAATTGCTTAGGGGACGCGTAAAATAACAGTTGCCATGGTAACTATAGGTTCTTTTATTTCTTTTTTTTTAGCTTCACGCTATATCCCGCACATAGCAGAGTAGGCAGAGGGAACCTAGTGTTGAGACACTCCGTTCCCCATTTTCCGCTCCGGTAGTGAAACACCGCGCTTGGTTTTACATACCAGAGCAGAAGAATGAAACTTATTTAATTATAATATTTTCCCCAGTGAAAATTGAACCCACAACCAATCACGTTTACAGCCAGACATCCCACTGGCGTCATGATGGGCGTAATTAAATAACCTTTTACCTTAACAAGATTTTTTTTAGCTTCACGCTATATCCCGCACATAGCAGAGTAGGCAGAGGGAACCTAGTGTTGAGACACTCCGTTCCCCATTTTCCACCGAATTCGGAGGCATTGCGTGTTAAGTGGCGGAACTTAACGCCACACTTTGCCACCGATACCAGAGCGAAGAAAATATTAAAAATTTACACTCCTCGAGTGGAAATCGAACCCACAACCAGTCGTTTACAGTCACACATTCGTGCCACTGCGTCACGACTGACCCCAATTGATTAATAATTAAAAAAAAATATTATTTAAATTTTCAATTAATTGAAAATTAATTAGAAAAACTAAACGCCACATTTTCTAAAATCAGCTTCAAAATAAACCTTCTAATTAATAAATAAAATAATAAAAAAAATATCGATACAATTGTCACAGCACATCACTATGCAAGTGCTTAATGGAGGCACGTGCTCCCTTCAGGAACACGTTAAATAAACGTATAAGTTAGATACTGATGTGGCAGCCATTAGGTTAACCGAGATGTTTGGTTTTTATATTTATAATGACACAGTTGGCATGTGGTTAGAGTGTGGTGGTTCTAGATTCATTTTCATCTTTTTCTTTTTTTTTAGCTTCACGCTGTATCCCGCTCAGAGCAGGGTAGGCAGAAGAAACCTAGTGTTAAAACACTCCGTTCCCCACGCACTGCTGAATTAGGCATTGCATGTTGAGTGGCGGAACTTAACGCCGCGCTTTGCCTCTGCTACCAAAGCGAAGAAAATGGAAATATTAAATATTTCCACTCCTCGAGTGGGAATCGAACCCACAACCAGTCGTTTACAGTCACACACTTGTGCCACTGGCTTTTAAAGGTTTATTTATTAAAAAATAGCTTTTGTTGTGTCTCGGTCTTTAACTATTGTTATTACGAATTTCATTCAAATCGACCCAGTAGATTAGTCGTAAAAGCGTAACAAACGGATAGACAGACTTTCGCACTTATAATGGAATGTAGATGATTACAGGTTAAAAATGTATAAGGGAACAAATTGATTTAACACCGTCCTTAAATAGGACAATCAAGAGAATGACATCTAGTCGCTGACATTCGGCGTCAAACTGTACATTTTATGTTTTTTATTTTCTTTTTTTTTAAAACGCCACAGTTGAGGCTGAGGCTTATCATGGAGCAGAGGCACAAAACGTGACTATAAAGAGAATGATTATAGGTTCAATGTGACGGAGTGTCTTAACACTAGGTTCCCTCTGCCTATTCTACTGCGTACGGGATACAGCGTGAAGCTAAAAATACCTCTAAAGGGTGGGTTTTATTTTAAACTGTTTTGTTCACTGCTGTGTGCGGGATGCAGCGTGAAGCCAAAAAACACCTCTAAAGGGTTGAAATGGGGGGTGAAAGCCGGCATAAAAAGTCATGTAGTTACGCAGCCGAAGCCGCGAGGTATCGCTAGTTGTATATTATCTGTATTTCGTATCCGCATAAACACATAATATTTAATATATTTTTTTGGTAACCGGATATCCATCAACTGCTCAGTGTCTAAACAATATCTAGCGACAAGTGTGCGTGACGTCATTAAGACTTTGTAGTGATGTATGTATGTATTGTCGATATTAATCTATTTAATAATAAAACTCTCTTTATTGCACAAAAAAATACAAAATGGTTTGACAATATAATAAAGATAAATCGGTGCAAAGGCGGCCTTATCACTGGAAGTGATGTCTTACAGGCAACCTTAACTTATTTATTTAATTACTAGCGGCTACCGCTAGCGGCTTCACCGCGTGGTCTTCGTGGCTCTTTCGGTATATTGCAACCTTTAACTTTGGATTATCAACTATATATATGCCAAAATTCATTACAATCGGTTAAGTGGTTTAAATTTTTCATATAAACTTTCATAGATCGGTAGATCGGCCGTGAAAGCGTGACAGACAAACAAACAGACAGACTTTCGCATTTATAATATAAGTATGGATGATATTTGTTAGTTGGTGGAAAATAAAGCGATGAAGAACACTTCTTATCAGCTCAAAAAACGTCAAGCGGTGTAGATTTATTCAAAAACCACAATTACAATTGTCACCAAAAAACTTCACAGCACACAAGACACTGTGCTCGATATCCCTCACTGTGCCACATTTCAGAGGTCTACTACAAACAGCCCAGGAAGAGTTAAACCACAACGAAACACACCTTTGACCAGTGAGAGCTTCGCTTTGCTTAGCTCAATTATATTTATATGTAGCGAAACTGGAGAGCGGAGTGTATTGACACTAAGTCTTCTCTGTATATATTACCTTGAAATTGCTATGCCGGGAAAAAGTGTGACTAACTACAGTGAAAAGTGTGAAAAGTGTGTTCTAACTATAGACTTTGACTAAATGAGATAATAATAATATAATAATAATAATATTTTTATTCATTTTAAACTGTGGTACATAATTATGGTCGTGGGTTCGATACATGTTCAGGTATATATTCTCAATCTGAATTAAAAAGAAGAATTAAATTAAAGTACTCGCTTAACCGTACACATAGGTTTTTTCTCTTTCGACCATACTGTATGCGGGAAGCTTAAAAAAAGTATAAGGTTTATGGAAAAAGGACTTCTTCCACAGTGATCCAACTAAACTTTTACCAGTGTGAAGAAATGAAATAACTGAAATATAATCCTTCCAAGCGAGAATCGAACCCACAACCAACCACCTTTCCAGTCATACCCATTTATTAACTGCATATAATAAATAATGACACTCTTAACATTTTCTCATTATTCTGATGGTCTTACCAAGGATATGGAGGTTACTATGAAAATGTTGTATTTACATCGCTTCCGGCCACGTGTACGTATTTTCACGCAAATTGGACGACAGGAAGTGGGACGAAATAGCGTTGCAAGATTACCTTATATAGATAGATAGACTGAGGCCAGTCTTGGCTTGGGCACAAAGTGTGACTGTGAACGCGACTGGTTGTGGGTTCGATTTCCACTCGAGGAATTAGAATAATTAATATTTCATTTTCTTCGCTCTGGTGGATGGAAATAAGGGGGTTGAGTTCTGTCATTAACATGTAATGTCTCCAGAACTTGGCGGAAAGTGGAGAACGGAGTGTGATTAGGTCCCCTCTGCCCCTCTCCCCTAGTGGCGGGGCAAGGCGCGGCGTTAAGTTGTGCCACTTAAAACGCAATGTTTCTAGTACTCCAGGGAAAAGAATGGAACGGAGTGTCAACGAAGTGTCAAGACACTCCGTTCTCCGCTTTCCGCCCGAAATCAAGACATTACAGACAGCGCTTTCGGTGCCAAAAATCGAAAGTGCATAAACAATTTAAAAATACTCATCATTTCTACGCGTGGGAATCGACAACCATTGAAATCTCGTTGTGTTCAAATTTTTATACGTTTTCTAAATATCTGTTTCACTTTCCTAATAGCTCTTTAGTGTGTGAATAACACTTTAAAACGTTAAAAGTACTATAATATATAGCTTTTTTTTTCATCTTCACGCTGTATCCCGCACACAGCAGGGTAGGCAGAGGAAACCTAGTATTAAGATACTCCGTTCCCTACTTTCCGCCGAATTCGGAGGCATTGCGTGTTAAGTGGTGGAACTTAACGCCGCGCTTTACCTCGACACCAATATAATTTGTACCAGTTAGTACTAGTAATAGAATTTTAGTATGCAATTTGTATGCATCAGGACTCGAACCCGCTTCCTCATTATATATGTTATTACGTTTTAAATTCTGGTTCAGTTCTGTACGTTTATACGAAAATTCAAAAATGCATGAGTGACATGCAAAGCTTACGATTTATTTGCTCATAATTTTCAAATTCCAAGTCCTATATTGCTGATCGAATTTTGACTTTTCTCACAAAAATCTTGTCAGCTGCTTCAAGATTCTGGACAAACAGCCAAGCTGATATGTATATAGTTTTCTTTTTTTAGCTTCACGCTGTATCCCGCACACAGCAGGGTAGGCAGAGGGAACCTAGTGTTAAGACAATCCGTTCCCCACTTTCCGCCGAATTCGGAGGCATTGCGTGCTAAGTGGCGGAACTTAACGCTGCGCTTTACCTCGACACCAGGGCGAAGAAAATAGAAATTATAAATATTTAAACTCTTCGAATGGGAATTGAACACACAACCAGTCGTTTACAGTCACACGCTTGTGCCACTGCGCCACGACTGGTCCCTATTTAGACAATATACTCTATTGTATTTGCACCTCCTACCTATTCTCTCCGATTTCAAACTCTCCGTTTCGCAGAGAAATCCTACACACTTATCTATATTCTCGTCTCACACAAGATATCTAAACTACATTAAACGACAGAACGACTAGTTTTATGTCGTCATGAAAACTCGCGAACATTTTGATGGACAATTTCTGGGTCACAGAGCACTAATATATGTTCTGTTCATTTAATATCTTAGGAAGATTGAGTCAGTAGAACGGGGCCAGTCGTGGCGCAGTGGCACGAACGTGTGACTGTAAATGACTGGTTGTGGGTTCGATTCCCACTCGAGGAGTGGAAATACTTAATATTTCCATTACCTTCGCTCTGGTGTCGAGGCTGAGCGCGGTGTTAAGCTCCGCCACTTAACACGCAATGTATTCGAATTCGGCGGAAAGTGGGGAACGGAGTGTCTTAACACTAGATTTCCTATTCCTACCCTGCTGTGTGCGGGATACGGCGTGAAGCTAACAAAAAAAGTTTAAGGAAGATTGTGCAACAATGGAGTTTTACACTTTAGAGGTAGATGGTTGTGGGTTCAATTAGCAATGGTAAGACTGTAATTTACATCTGAAATCGAGTCATTAAGAGTTAAGTAGCGTAACTTAACGCTGCGCGCGTATCTTAGGTACGAAAGCGGAGAAATGAAAATGATACAAATGATAAGAAATAATATGTAACAACTTAAAACTGTTTTAACATTTTTAAGTGTCACGTATACACATAGGAAATTGAAAAAGACATTTATATAAAATGTATAAAAAATTGAACGAAGCAGGATTCAAACCTTTGCTTAACAGTAAAAGCGGTTGACGGTTACCGAGAGGCGCGGGTTCGAATCCCGTTTGCGTTCAAATTTTTATACGTTTTCTAAAAATAGATTTTTCAATTCCAAATGAGTAAATAAGACTTAAGAATTCCTTCGAGTGGGAATCGAACTTAAAACCTTCACGATTACAAACAAACTCTGTACTTCTCCAGCACGACATATCGTCAAATTAAATGTCATCAATAACCACGTGGGAATAGAACCCACGACTATTGCCTTCTACCAAGCCTACTAGACCTCACACTGTGTTATCCTTTTCTTTTCTTTTTTTTTTAGCTTCACGCTGTATCCCGCACACAGCAGGGTAGGCAGAGGGAACCTAGTGTTAAGACACTCCGTTCCCTGCTTTCCGCCGAATTTGGAGGCATTGCGTGTTAAGTGGCGGAACATAACGCCGCGCTTTACCTCGGCACTAGAGCGAAGAAAATGGAAATATTAAATATTTCCACTCCTCGAGTGGGAATCGAACACACAACCAGTCGTTTACAGTCACACGCTTGTGCCACTGGGCCACGACTGGCCACAGTGTTATCCTAACAAGTTAATTTCATTGATACGATATCCTCTCAGGCCTGATTGATTAGCGAGTCAAATTGATAACGTTATTAAGTGTCGATAGGAGATTGATGACCGCCTTTAAACAAAATACCATGTTAGTTAACTTCCAGGGCAGAATATAGAATTTTAATTAATGGCTAAATGGCCAGTCGTGGCCCAGTGGCACGAGCGTGTGACTGTAAAGCGACTTATCGATCAAATCACTTGGATGATAACAAACAGCACAGGTTCGAATCCCGCTGTGTTCAAATTGTTATAAGTTTTCTAAGAATATTTTACTTTAGCCAGTATTTAGTACAAATTTCACTCAAAATAAGCCATTAATTTTTTATTTTTCCTTTTTTTTTTTTAATTTCACGCTCTATCCCGCACACAGCAGGGTAGGCAGGAGGAACCTAGTGTTAAGAGACTCCGTTCCCCACTTTCCGCCGAATCCGGAGGCATTGCGTGTTAAGTGGCGAAACTTAACGCCACGCTTTGCCGGGACACTAGAGCGAAAAAAATAGAAATATTGAATATCTCCACTCCTCAAGTGGCAATCGAACCCACAACCAGTCGTTTACAGTCACACGCTAGTGCCACTGCGCCACGACTGGCCCCTACTAAGTTATATTTTTTACCCGCGAAGGAACGGCGACTGTATATGTGTTTGGGGTGAGAGGTTGTTTGTTTGTTTGTTTGTTTGTTTGTTTGTTTGTTTGTTTGTTTGTTTGTTTGTTTGTTTGTTTGTTTGTTTGTGTGTTTGTGCAAATTGCTATGTCAATTATTTCCAAAACTATAAGTCCGATTTTGATACGGTTTTCTATGATAGGTTAAGGTTTAATTGGCGTATGTTCTTATGTATGTCTTATTGCCTTAACTCACCAGGGGGCGCTGCAGTAAGCATTTTACGTGAAAACGAATGTTTTCAATTATCTCAAAAAATAATAGTCTGATTTCAATAGATTTTCAGTGGTAGATTCAGGTTTAATTGGTGGATGTTCTTGGATATGTTTTATCGTATCAAACCACCAGGGGGCGCTGCAGTAAGCATTTGTTTGTACTTTTTTTGTATTTATTTGTCTAAAACCGAAACTACTGCTCCGATTAAAAAGAGTTTTCATAAAAAGATTTATCTTTGCTTGGTGCATATTTTAAGATTTTTCTTTTTTTGTTACGGGGAAAACTCACCAGGGGGCGCTGCACTAAACATTTGTTTATGCAGAGCAAAAACTACTAGTCCAATTTAGATGAAACTTTCAAGGATGGGTTCAGGCTTAATTGGTGCGTCTTTCCATATATGTGTTATGGTGACCACTCATCAGGGGGCGCTGTAATAAGCATTTGTTTGAGTTTTTTTGTGTAAAACCAAAATTTTTCTTATATTTATTTGTCTAAAACCGAAATTACTTATCCGATTGGCTAGAGTTTTCAGAACTAGATTAAGCTTTACTTCGTACATATTTTAAAATTTTTGTTTTTACGTTACGGTGAAAATTCACCAGGAAGCGCTGCAGTAAACATTTGTTTATGTAGAGTAAAAACTACTAGTCCGATTTAGATAAAACTTTCAACGATAGGTTCAGGTTTAATTGGTGCCTCTTTTCATATATGTGTTACGGTGATCACTCACCAGGGGGCGCTGCAGTAAGTACATTTGTTTGTGCAAAACTAAAACTACGAGTCCGATTTGAATACAGTTTTCAATGATAGATTCAAGTTTACTTAGTGCATATTTTCATATATGTGTCATGTATGTTTACTTAGTGTATATTTTCAAGTATGTGTCAACTCTCTAGGGGGCGCTGCAGTAAGTAGCTGCTTCCATTTTTTGTGTATAACAAAAACGACTAGTACGATTGGAAAGAGTTTTCAGTATTAGATTCCGCTTTGTTTAGTACATGTTTTTAAATTTATATTACGGTGACAAGTCACCAGGGGGCGCTGCAGTAAAATATTGTTTGTGCAAAGCTAAAATGACGAATTCGATTTGGATGCAGTTTCAGTGATAAGCTCAAGTTTAATTAGTGCATGTTCTTGGATATGCTTTATCGTGTTAACTCACCAGGGGGCGCTGCAGTAAACATTTGTTTGTAATATTTAATGTAAAACCACAACGACTAGTCCGATTGGACAGAGTTTTCAGTATTAGATTTACCTTTACTTGGTGTATGTTTTTAGTTTTTTTTTTACGTTAAAAACTCACCAGGGGGCGCTTCATTAAACATTTGATGGTGCAAAGTTAAAACTACGAGTCTGAATTTGATGCAGTTTTCAACGATAGCATCAGGCTCAATTAGCGCGTGTTCTCGTATATGTGTCGTGGTGACACCTCACCAGGGGGCGCTGTAGTAAGCATTTGCTTGTATTTTTGTGTGAAACCTATTTAGATGCGGTTTTCTGTGATAGGTTCAGGTTTAATTGTTGCGTGTTTTTATATGCCATATCACAAACTACCACGGGGCGCTCCAGTATAAATTAATTTGTTCCAAATCAAAACTACTAGTGGGTTTTGTGATTTTCACTGATTTGGTTAAACTTAAGTTTCCTAAAAATGTTGCGGTGACAATCTGCCAGGCGCTGCAATAGGCATTTGATAACCAGAAAGCATTGGGCTTATAATTTTTTTTGGATTTGCATGAAGATTAATATAAAGTATTTCGAAATTATGTAATAATATATAATGTGTATCTATACACTTTAAAAAGTTTAAAATAAAAAACAAAATTAAAAATTTTGAAAATACCCACGACGGTTTAATTGTAATTGAAAAAGGATAAAATAACTAGAAATCCCCCTAAAAGAATATATGTAACGAGATGATGGGGACAACTTCGTCGGGGGCTGCCAGTTGCAACCTCTATTTTAAATATAGTAGCTAACAGTATAGATTTCGTTCTTAAAGTTTTTAAAAGGAATACCAGTTATCAAAACTGTAAATTCATATTAATATTTTAATTTTTTTCCTAAACCTGTTTTAACAGCATGAAAACCTAGGAGAAGTTAGCAAACTTAAAGTAATGGCAGCTCCGACGAAGTCGTCCCCATCATCTCGTTACATATATTCTTTTAGGCGGGGGATTTCTAGTTATTTTATCCTTTTTCAATTACAATTAAACCGTCGTGGGTATTTTCAAAATTTTTAATTTTGTTTTTTTTTAAGAAATATAATTAAAATATACTTGCAAATCCCTCCCTTACTGTCTTACTCTTTCCCGTAAATACGTGATATTTAATACCTAATTACTTATTAAACAGAAGCTTAACTAAAGCTTCTTTGAAAATATAAGTATAACATTTTGCGTTCAATATTGTACTATTTATATATTTCTTTACGCGGTATAAACGGGATAGTCAGAAAGGGCTTAGTGTCAAGACACTCCGTTTTCCACTTTTGGCCTGAAACTAGAGTTATTTTGTGTGAAGTGGCAGGACTTGACTGATTTTATTATTATTTTTTTATTGAGTAATGCCAAGCGAGCAGAAGGTACACCTGGTGGTAAATGGTCACCTTCGCCCATGGACATCCACAACGTTAGAGATATGGATGCGTTGCCAGCCTCGGGGATGTAAGGATGGAAGGAGGGAGGTAGGATGGGAATGATGGGAATAGGGAGAGCTGGCTAAAATGTCATTGAACCGGAACACATCATCAGATGTTTGGCAGTTCGTCTTTGATATGATAGTGGTCGCGAGCCAGTCGGGGAACGAATCTCCTACCACCAAGCTACTAAGTTACCCGCCTTTTACGGGACGCTACCCAGCGGTGGAGGGGAATTGTATTCTTAACCCGTCCCCCCACGGTTGAAAATCTAAGGTAGTAAAGCGAAGAAATGAAATTTTAAATATAATCATTTCCTCGAGTGGGAATCAAACCCACAATCATCTTATTACAGTCAGAAGCTGTCCCACTGAGCCACGACGGTTTCAATTTATCAAAATCGTAGTCAGTATTACGCGATTAAGACGAAGCCCGATTAAAACGAGTTGCGAGATAAAAAATTCAAATTTCAATTAGCTTATTCGATTTATCGCGTCCTGTGTTTAGTATGCAAAAGCCATTGTGGTACAGTGGTAGTATATAGAAATGCTATTGTGGGTTCAATTTGCAATTACAAAAATTAAAAAATAGCTTCACGCTATATCCCGCACACAGCAGGGTAGGCAGAGGGAACCTAGTGTTAAGACACTCCGTTCCCCACTTTGTGGCCAGTCGTGGCCCAGTGGCACAAGAGTGTGACTGTAAACGACTGGTTGTGGGTTCGATTCCCACTCGAGGAGTGGAAATTATATTTCCATTTTCTTCGCTCTGGTGTCGAGGTAAAGCGCGGCGTTAAGTTCCGCCACTTAACACGCAAGCCTCCGAATTCGGCGGAAAGTGGGGAACGAATTACAAAAAATGTTATAAAAACAGGTTCACGCTTATTTTCATAAGCAGGAGAGAGAGAGAGAGAGAGAGAGAGAGAGAGAACTCAGCGTCAAGTCATTTCGCTTTGTCTCATTCACCAGAAAGGAGAAATGAAAATAATTAATATTATGATCGTTTAGAATAATATTAAATTTATAATATTGAAATGGAATATACTACACTTCAAACATTTTTAAAGTGTTATTCCACACTTAGGAAAATTGAAAAAGACATATAAAGAAAACATATAAAAATTTGAACGCAGCGGGATTCGAACCCGCGCCTCCTGAATACCGTTCAGGCGCTCTCACCACTGAGCCATGCGCTCTACTATCCGCTGCGTCGAAATTTTTATACGCTTTACAACTTGTTTATGTTGTTAGCATCTCTGTAGAGAGATTTTTACAAATTTCTGCTAGCCAAAGATTATTCTACGAACAATCATTTGGCGAGAGAGAATGCTATTTATTAAATAAACTTTTATAAATTTTTATAGGTTTTCTTTAAATGTCTTTTACTACACTTCAATTCTTTCTTCTTAGTTTTCAGTCAGATTAATTAGAACTTATAAAGTAATACGGAGAAAGTAATACGGAGAATATTGTCATGTTTAAGCTGGTAATACTTAAACGCTTATGAGATCTTTGTTATCAGAAGCCGTTACGAACGTATGGCTTAGCGGTCAGACCCCTTGGACAGTATCCAAGAGTCGCGGGTTCAAATCGCGCTGCGTAAAACTTTAAACAATCTTGTTTTAATTATCCTTCTTTTTTTATAACTTCGTATTATTACTATACGGACATAAGCTCTGTCGCATTTTTTTCTAAATATTCTTCTTTTTATATATAAATTACAATATTTTTTACATCACTCCAGTACTTAAAACTAAGGCTTATAAAATATACCCTAAGACAGTTTAATTAAATAACACTATAAAATATTATAAATAAAAAATAAAGATACACATATGTAGTGGCCAGTCGTGGCGCAGTGGCACAAGCGTGTGGCTGTAAACGACTGGTTGTGGGTTCGATTCCCACTCGAGGAGTGGAAATATTTAATATTTCCATTTTCTTCGCACTGGTGCCGAGGTAACGCGCGGCTTTAAGTTCCGTCACTTAACACGCAAGCCTTCGAATTCGGCGGAAAGTAGGAAACGAGTGTCTTAACACTAGGTTCCCTCTGCCTACCCTGCTGTGTGCGGGATACAGCGTGAAGCTAAAATAAAAAAAAATGCGCATATACATACCTCGTTAAATCTCCTTATCAAGGTCCTGACGCTGCTCTTCGCTTGAGGAGTGTGGGTGGGGGGAGCTCGCCGTATCATGTGCCTGTCACTGACAGTTCCGAGGACACCTTCTCCACCGAGGTCCAGAGTGACTTGACGAAGATAGTCTATTGGTGGTACCTGAAAAAGAAATATTATTATATAAGTATATAAAAAAATATAGATTTATGCATTTTCTCAAATGCAGGGAGGGAGAACCGAGTGTCAAAAGTGGCCAGTCGTGGCGCAGTGACACGAAGTGTGACTGTAAAACGACCGGTTGTGGGTTCGATTCCCACTCGAGAAGTGGAAATATTTAATTACATAAATTTCCATTTTTTCGCATCTGATATCGAGGCAAAGCGCGGCGTTAAGTTCCGCCACTTAACTAGTGTCAAGACACTGTTCTCCATTTGCCGCCCGAAACTCAGATATGGCGTATGGAGTGGTGGAACGCCGCGCTTGGTTTTACATACCAGAGCAGAAGAATGAAACCTATTTAATTATAATCTTTTCTTCTAGTGGAAATCGAACCCACAACCAATCGTTTTTAATGTCAGACATTATCTTACTGGCGTCATGATGGGTGCATATTAATTTATCTTTTATTTTAACACGAAATCTAGCAACTATTTAAATACATCTATTTATAATTGCAAGAAATATATTTTTTAATATTATATATAAAGAAATATAAAGCTAATAAAATTATTTTTATAAAGTCATTATTGAAAAATAGCTGATATTCCTTCTAAAAACTTTAAGAACGAAATCTATACTGAATTTAAAATAGAGATTGCAACTGGCACGCCAATTGAATTAGGTTCAACCTATCATAGAAAACCGTATCTAAATCGGACTTATAGTTCTGGAAATAATTGACATGTTTAAAAAGTATTTAATAAATAGCATTCTCTCTCGCCAAACGATTGTTCGTAGAATAATCTTTGTGTAGCAGAAATTTGTAAAAATCTCTCTACAGAGATGCTAACAACAAAAATAAGTTGTAATAAAGCGTATAAGAATTTCGACGCAGCGTGTAGTAGGACGCATGGCTCAGTGGTGAGAGCGCCTGAACGGTATTCAGGAGGCGCGGGTTCGAATCCCGCTGCGTTCAAATTTTTATACGTTTTTTTTTAAATGTCTTTTTCAATTGACATAATAATTTGCAGAAACACACAAACAACCTCTCACCCCAAACACATATACAGTCGCCGTTCCGTCGCGGGTAAAAAACATTTTAAGCAAAAAAAAATATATACAAATTCAAATATGCTTAAACCACTACAACAGTTAAGATAAAAAAAAAGCTTTTAAAAAGCCACTTTTTCTTACAAACCAACATACATTCTGATCTTTATCCTTCTTAGGAATGGGATTTGGAACATTCCATTTTAGTGAGCAATAAAGTACCTAAATATATAAAAAAATGATAAATGTTTGACGTTGTATGAATTTTATATAATTGTTTTTATTTTAGCTTCACGCTGTATCCCGCACGCAGCAGGGTAAGCAGAGGGAACCTAGTGTTAAGACACTCCGTTCCCCACTTTCCGCCGAATTCGGAGGCTGTTAAGTGGCGGAACTTAACGCCGCGCTTTGCCTCCACACCAGAGCGAATAAAATGGAAATATAATTTTCACTCCTCGAGTGGGAATCGAACACACAACCAGTCGTTTACAGTCACGCTTGTGCCACTGGGCCACGACTGGCCACACAATTTTCTAGAAATTCATATTATTAATAATTGAGGAACTCCTCAATTTTTGCACATCGGGATATTGCATAGTCATAGAGAACCTAAATATAGACAAATATTCAATTTCAATTTCCGTCCTTCAGTTTCGAATCAAAATCGATACGTAACGTGTTGAGTAACGGAACTCAACCCTGCAATTTGTCTTGTCTTAATAAAGAAATGAAAATAATATATAATAATGATTCCCCAGAGTGGGAATCGAACACACAACCATCCCGTTACAGTCAGAGGCTGTCCCACTGCGCCACGACGGTCTCAATGTATTAATGGACTGGTAATAAGTCCATTAGAAGCTATTAGGGGTAGATAGGAATGTCGATATGTAATTTGTATGAAAGTAGACATTTGATAACTATGATATCTTGAATGTTGTGGAGTAGTCGAGAAATATCTAACAGTGCAGACGACAGCTTTTTTTTAGCTTCACGCTGTATCCCTTGCGGGGTAGTCAGAGAGAACGGAGCGCCAAACGCTACGGTCCCTGCATACTTCTTTCGCCTCGTCCACTGTCATCAACCTCTTCGTACACGCCCTCCGTGGAGTCCTCATGCTTTTTATGTAACCTTCCTTCAGTATTGTCGATACTGTGTTTTCGAAGGTCAATTGTTGTGGGTTCCAATCCCGTTTAGGTCGAAGTTATATTTAAAATATGTTTTCATTTCCGATCCGGAAAGTGGAAAACGGAGCCGATTCGATATTGGTCTGATTTAGATGAGATTGGAAATGAAAATAATTGGTCAGGGTCAAATATTGGTTAATTATTTTCAAAAATTAAATCAAAAAAAGGATATAATAGAGGATGAAAGTTTATATAAAAACACTCAACCGCTTGACAGATTTCGATAATTTTTCTCAATTATAATATATTTATAATACGAGAGCAAACCTTTTATGTATTTTTTAAAAAAACTGATTCCTACGGGGTTAGAATAGAGAATGAAAATTTGCATAAAGAAGCCGGTGAAGCCATGAGCAGGTCGCCAGTTAAACTATATATTTATTTCCGGTCAGTTGCAAAGGGGAAACGCTTTTTTTCCCATTTTAACGTTCAATAAGGAGGATAATAGTAGACTCGTCTACACTGCATCTACGTCCATACTAATATAACAAAGACGTAAAGTGGCCAGTTGTGGTCCAGTGGCACAAGCGTGTGACTGTAAACGACTGGTTATGGGTTCGATTCCCACTCGAGGAGTGGGAATTATATTTTACATTTTATTCGCTCTGGTGTCGAGGTAAAGCGCGGCGTTAAGTTCCGCCACTTAACACGCAAGCTTCTGAATTCGGCGGAAAGTGGGGAACGGAGTGTCTTAACACTAGGTTCCCTCTGCCTACCTGTGTGCGGGATACAGCGTGAAGCTACAAAAAAAAAGTTTGTAGCTTTGTTTGTAAGGGCTAATCTGCGGAAATATTGAATCGATCATGAAAATGCTTTCACAATTAGAAAATTATACTATTCAGGAGTGCTATAGGATATATTTTATTATGATTGAATAGAAAGTTTAGAGAATACCAGTGGGACTCAAATATGGGAAGAAAGGGGCAGATCACGCAGTGACTCCGCAAGCGGGCCGCTGGTTGAGGAATAAAATATAATGTTTAATAACGCGTATTTTATATGTCAAGGTGTTGAGTGACATCGTGGATAAATGAAACTTCATTTACTTTTATTTTAATGTTCACTATATTTCACACACAGCAGGGTAGGTATAGGGAACCCAGTGTTAAGACACTCCGTTACCCATTTTTCGTTGAATTCTGGAGGCATTGTTGCGTGTTAAGTGGCGGAACTCAACGCCACGCTTCACCTCGACACCAGAGTGAAAATTAAATATTACATTTCCTCGAGTGGAAATAGAACTCACAACCTGTCTTGTTTACAGTCACACTTTGTGCCCACAAGTTAGGATTGACCTCACTGAACTATATGGCTTTTACTAACAAACAAATACAGCTTTTACTGTCATATTTTTTCCTATATTTCTACTTTTTCCTGCATCACTATAATTTGAAAAAAATAAATAAACCGGAATACAGGGGCACAGACGTGTGACTTCGACTGGTTGAGGGTTCGATTCCCACTGGAGGGGTACAAATGTTTAACGGTGTCGAGGTAAAGCGCGGCGTTAAGTTCCGCCACTTAACACGCAATGCCTCCAAGATTCGGTGGTGCGTGGGGAACGGAGTGTCTTAACACTAGGTTCCCTCTGTCCACCCTGCTGTGTGCGGGATACAGCGTGAAGCTAAAAAAATATATATAAACCGGGATACGCTATCCAGTGAGCTAGTCCACAACCACTGTACCCCAGTGGCTTATATTATAATATTCATTCTTCAAACAGGCGACAGAAAAACAGTTTTTCCACTTTCATTAGCTACACAAAGTCAAAGCGAGGCGAAGAGAAGCCTTGTACGTTTGTATGGCGTTCTTTGTTTTTCTCTGTTAACAAAAAAAAATAGTTTGCGTTCGACTGTTTCAAGGTTTTAGGGTAACAGGTTCGATAAGTATATAATGAAACTTTTTTTTTGGATTTTTATTGTGTTTTTTTTAGCTTCACGCTGTATCCCGCACACAGCAGGGTAGGCAGAGGGTACCTAGTGTTAAGACACTCCGTTCCCCACGCACCGCCAAACTCGGAGGCATTATTATTTTTATTATGCTAACACGTGAAGAGAAAACTTTCGACCTTAATAAAGTTTATAATGGAGATTCATTATTTTCTAAATAACATTTATTTCGGCGCATCAAGGAGTTAAATTATTATAATAGTTAGATTAATCAATTTAAAAAAACTTTGAATAATAATTGTACAGTGTTCTGATTTAATCATAAAGCCAATGAAAAAATAATAATAAAAAATAGTGGGTAGTTTTGACTTACTATTTGCAGTATAAATACTTATTTTTTATTGGATAAAGGAGACAAACGAGCAGAAGGCCCACCTGATGGTAAGTAGTTACTTTCACCTATGGACATTCACAACATTAGAAAGGTTGTGGATGCGTTGCCGACCTTAAGGGAGGAGGAAAGGAGGGAAGAAGGATGGGGATGGTGGGAATAGGGAGAGCTGGCTTACATGCCATCGAACCGGAACACATCATCTGATGTTTGGCGGTTCGTCTTTGACATGCTAGTGGTCGCGAGCCAGTCGGAGAACAAATCCCCTACCACTAAGCTACTGCGTAATAGCCGGTATTTTCAAAACAGGGGGGTCTCGCTTCAGTCGGACTGAGCGGACCTTTTTGTGATAACGTTACGATGCCTAAATAATAAACTAGGCTTTTAATAAATATAGCTCTGGGCTATTTCTCTTTGATATATATACTCGTATATATACGTCACATCATAATTTGAGGCTATCCTAGTGCAGTGGAACAGCATCTGACTGGAACGCGATGGTTGTCAGTTCAATTCCCACTCGACATAATAATAATATTCATTACTTTCATTTTTATTCTTTAAAACAATGCACGGCGTCTAGTTCCGCCACTTAACGCATAATGTCTCTGATACAGAAAATGAAGAACTGAGTGCCTTAATACTACGTTCCATTCAAACTTGCGAAAGCTTTTAGACTCCCTTAATCCTGCCCTGTCTCAAAATTAGTTTTTAGCGAATACTTACTAACTTTAAGCTATCTTCCAAATTTCATCTTCGTACGACAAGCGGTTCTCATATTTCGTGATAAGTGACCTTTAGCTGTTATATACATTATATAGGTTTATGAAATCTGTCAGTCAAAGCAGTAATTCGATTACCAAACTAACTACAAGCGTATTAGGTAAACCGCAATTTGACTATATTCTGAATATAATATACACGCAAGCGATTAGGAAAATTTATTAGCTTCACGCTGTATCCCGCACACAGCAGGTTAGACAGAGGGAACCTAGTGTTAAGACACTCCGTTCCCCACTTTCCGCCGAATTCGGAGGCATTGCGTGTTAAGTAGCGTAACTTAACGCCGCGCTTTACCTCGACACAAGCAAAGGAAATGGAAATACTAAATATTTCCACTCTTCGAGTGCGAATCGAATCCACAACCAGTAGTGTTACAGTCACACTTTGTGCCACTGCGCCACGACTGATCTCTTATTATTATTTCTAATTAATAACTAGAAATGTATCACTAAAATGGAGACATTTTCACAATTTTTGCAAATTTAGCCTATTGCGTAGGTAGGGAGTAAAATAAAATAAATTAAATTAAATAGCTTCACGCTATATCCCGCACACAGCAGGGTAGGCAGAGGGAACCTAGTGTTAAGACACTCCGTTCCCCACTTTCCGCCGAATTCGGAGGCTTGCGTGTTAAGTGGCGGAACTTAACGCCGCGCTTTAGGGAGTAGCGGACGTGAAACTAACAAATAATAAAAAAAATCTATACTCAGTTCCTTTACAGTTTTTGATGCAGTTTTATCTTTTATTTCGCATAGCTGGATGGATAAAGAGAACTTATTATCAAGACAAATAGTTCTCCCTTTTTCGTTCAAAATCGAGATATCGCGTGTTGAATGGCGGAACTCAACGCCGTGATTTACAATATTTCATATATTTCAAGCTAACAGCAACTAATCATATAGGGATAGGGTAGATAGCGAGAATCTATTATGAAATGAAATCATTCCCCATTTTTAGATAAATTGAGTTACGTAACTCAACGCCGCGAATTAATAGGGTTTTTTATTTAAAGCTGTAACAAATGAACATATAACAGCAACTAATCATAGCCAAGCTTCATTTTAATCTAAACGGAAGAACGTTCCCTGTCGCCAGATTTCAAGGGAGAGATTTTCACTACTTTATTTATTTTTGGGCCAGTGGTAGCGCAGTGGCACAGACGTGTGACTTCAAACGATTGGTTGCCTGTTCGATTCCCACTCGGAAGAGTGGAAATATTTAATATTTCCACTTTCTTCGCTCTGGTGTCGAGGCAAGGCGCGGCGTTAAGTTGGGGAACAGAGTGTCTTAACACTAAATTCCCTCTGCCTACGCTGCGGAATACAGCGTGCCCTAAAAAAATAATATAAATATCGGAACTCAACGCCGCGATTAACCCTACCAAAGGTTTTGTATTTAAAGCTGTAACAAATGAACACATAACAGCAACTAATCATAGCCAATGTAAACGACTGGTTGTGGGTTCGATTCCCACTCGATGAGTGGAAATATTTAGTATTTCCACTTTCTTCGCTCTGGTGTCGAGGCAACGCGCGGCGTTAAGTTGTACATACAATGAATACATAACATTAACTAATCATAGCCAAGCTTCATTTTAATCTAAACGGAAGAACGTCCTCTGTCGCCAAATTCCAACGCTCAAAGGCCGACATTTACATAAGCAAACTACACTGGGTACTCTACGTGTAACCATTTTGGTCTGTAATCGTTTACTGTGGAACGATAAAACTGGGAATAAATAACTTTTTTATTATAAGAAAATGTATTGTTTCTGGCATATTTTTTTTATAAAAGATAAGGGGAAAAAGTATGGCATTAAGTTGGGCCTATCGTCGGTTCGATTACCACTCGGGGAACGATTATATGTTTTTTAACAGTAGCCAGTCGTAGCCCAGTGGCACAAGCGTGTGACTGTAAATGACTGGTCTCGTGGATCCAATTCCCACTCGAGGAGTGGAAATTATGTTTCCATTTTCTTCGCTCTGGTGTCGAAGTAAAAGCGCGGCGTTTAGTTCCGCCAGTTAACACGCAAGCCTCCGAATTCGGCGGTGCGTGGGTAACGGAGAGGCTTAACACTAGGTTCCCTCTGCCTACCCTGCTGTGCTGTATCTTAACACTACACTCCCTCTCCTTACTCTGTTATGTGCGGGATACAGCGTGAATCTAAGAAAAATGCATATTTATATTTTTTTTTGTTTGTCTGTGCGTTTGTAAATGCTAATTTCAAAAGCGGCTTAACGCATTTAAAGGTAGTTTTGACTATTGTATTTTGGCTAACGTTTTTTTAATATTTACTATTTATTTCAATTGGTTAATAGTAAGAAGGACAATAACTTAAAATCTGAAATTTCAAGTTACATAGACGAAGCCGCGAACAACGAGCTAGTCCATACTTATATTATAAATGCGAAAGTCTGTCTGTTTGTCTGTCACGCTTTAACGGTTAATCTACTGGTCCGATTTGGATGAAATTTAGAATAAAAGTAGTAAAAGTGACTGAGTCTAACATAGGCTACTTACTTTTCCAAAAATCAACCTCTAAAGTCTTGAAATAGTCTTGAAAAAAAATGAAAGTTAATATGAAAAATCTACACCGCTTGATCGATTGTAATGAAATTTGGCATAAATATAGTTGATAATCTAAGCTTAAAGATAGGCTACTTTATTTTTTAAAAATGCACCCCCGAGTGTTGCAATATAACGAAATAGTTCACGGGCCGCTAGTATAATATTATATATATTTAAATACGTTCTATATTCTTAGTATGTATTTACTTAAAACATGCCTTAACATATCAGTTGGCGGATTACAAAGACAATCTCTATCCTTTAACTATAAACAAGTAATTATGAACTAGTGAACTCTCCTGGCTTCACTTTGATATTAATTTTAATTTAATATCTTTAAGCATACTGTATAACCCATTTATCGATTTTATAAAACTACTAGTGGCCCGCTCGTGACTTCGCCTGCGCGACCGTAGATTAAAAATCTTTAAAGTTGTCAGTATTTTTCTACTATATTATGCATGTGTTATACATATAAACCTTCCTTTTGAATCACCCTATCTATCAAAAGAAACCGCATCAAAATCAGTGGCGTAGTTTTAAAGATCTAAGCAGATATACATACAGACAGACGAGGGTTGGCTTATACCTACATATGTAAAGAAAAAGCGTCTTAAGCGGGGAAACGGTAATGTAAAAACAAAACGAATGTCGTGTACAATTAAAAAAAAAAGCTTCACACCTTTTTTCAGCATTGTGGGATAGTCAAAGAGAACTTAATGTCAAAATACTCCGTTCTCCTCTTTCCGAACAAAGTCTATATATTGCGTCAGAATTGGCGGAACACAACGCCGCTCTTTGTAGACAATGACATGTTACATATTTATCAAATTGTTACAAAGTTCTTTAATATATTATTGTAAATATTTTTAAACAATATGATATATCTTAATTTACTCCTGTCTTTTTTTTTTAGCTTCACGCTGTATCCCGCACACAGCAGGGTAGGCAGAGGGAACATGGTGTTAAGACACTCCGTTCCCCACGAACCCACAACCAGTCGTTTACAGTCACACGCTTGTTCCACTGAGCCACGACTGGCCACAATGGATTTTTAAATAATAATATGTTATACATATCTTAATTTACTACTGGCTGCTACTATATTAAAAGATTTAAGCTCGTCACTTAGTAGAAATAAATATGTTAATAAGTAATTTGACTATTGTGACTTCTATTCGCTAGATTTCATGCAAAAAATGATTTATTTTACATTTTCACGCTTTTTCTTGCAACGCGGGGTAGTCAGAAAGTACCTAATGTCAAGACACTTCGTTCTCTACTTTGCTCCCGAAATGGAGACATCGTTAAGTGGCAGAACTCAACGCCAAGTTTTGTCGCAGGTACCAGAGCTGAAGATTTAAAACAATAATAATCATTGAAAAAGACATTTAGAAAACGTATAAAAATTTGAACGTAGCGGGAATGGAACTCTCGCCTCCTGAATACCGTTCAGGTGTTCTCACCACTGAGCCATGCGTTCTACTACCAGCTGAGTCGATGTTCTTATACGCTTTATTTTTATTGTTAGCATCTCTGTAGAGAGATTTTTACAAGTTTCTGCTTTCCAAAGATTATTCTACGAACAATCGTTTGGCAAGACAGAATACTATTTACTAAATACTTCAATTTTTTATACGTTTTCTAAATGTCTTTTTCGATTTTCCTAAGTGTGGAATAACACTTTAAAAATGTTTATAAATAATATTCAATTCCCCGAGTGGGAATCAAACCCGCAACCATTTCTTTGAAAAACACAGACAGACCAACATGTATTGCTATACGTATATGTATATAACTAGCTTATGACTTTTAAGTGATTCTTGTTATACCTCCAGGCCGCTACCCACGCGCATACCTCAACCTACGCTTTATTAAAAAATATGGTTACGTTAGTCTAACACAATTTGTAAACTACTGTGCAGTGTATAGAGTTTTTAGTGTTTTATTTCTAATATCAGGTGACGTAATATTAAGACACTCCGTTCTCCACTCTCCACCAAATTCGGAGGTATTGTCTGTTAAGTGGAATAACTTAACGCCGCGCTTTGCCTCGATACCAGAGCGAAGAAAATGGAAAACATTAAATATTTCCATTTCTGAAGTGGGAATTGATCTCATAACCAGTCGTTTTTCAATCACACTTTGTGTCTCTGCGCCACTTTTGGCCCCTCGATAAATATAGTTGATAACGAATTTCAATGATTATATTAAAATTGAAAATCTTTTGTGGCCAGTCGTGGCCCAGTGGCACTAGCGTGTGACTGTAAACGACTGGTTGTGGGTTCGATTCCCACTCGAGGAGTGGAAATATTTAATATTTACATTTTCTTCGCTCTGGTACCGAGGTAAAGCGTGGCGTTAAGTTCCGCCACTTAACGCAATGCCTCCGAATTCGGCGGAAAATAGGGAACAGAGTGTCTTAACACTAGGTTCCCTCTGCCTACCCTGCTGTGTGCGGGATACAGCGTGAAGACAAAAAAAAAATACCATCGGATTTGAACCCCTTACCGTAACGTTGTTTAATCCAAAACCGCTATGGTGATATAATTTATTGTTAATTATACAGTACTGTTTTCATTGTAAAGTGGAACACCCTGTTGTCACTTCCAGACCATAAGCCCCGCTTAAGGTATGATTCGTGGAAATTAATTACGTAACTTTCAATAAATTTGACATTGTGAATAAATTTATTTGGTGGTAGGAGGTTCTCTGACTCTCTCGTGACCACTATCATGTCAAAGACGAACCGCCAAACATCTGTCACCTGTCGGTCAAGTGGTTTGATTTTTCATCTCTTATTTCAAGCCTTTCGTGAAATATGTACCTATAGCTGAGCTTAGATATTCAACTATATCCATTTCGAGTTTTATCCAAATTGGACTAGCAACTGGTAGAAGCTGGGTGTGAAAGCGTAACAGATAGATAGACAGACATTTGCATTTATAATATTAGTATGGATTTCATCCCACGCTCGTTTCGAAGTCAGCAAACTAAGCAATGTCGACACGTTACGTTAGAACTTGAACAGAATTTTAATTTTATAAAAGAAAAGTTAAATTTTACAAAAAAGACTTAAACTTGTTTTTTTATTTAAGTACTTAGATTAAATGTTATTTTCTATGGAATTTTTATTTATTTTTTAAAAATCTTTTTTAGCTTCACTTTATATTTATACTATTTTTATATATAAACGTTATTTTTGTCATATTGTAGAACTAAAAGTAGAGAAGCGATATGTCACATAAAGTTATTTCTAGTTGTAAGTATTATATATCTTATCCATGTATTGTTATACAAGGAGAGAAAGAGAGAGTAAGTACATGTTTCATTCTCCATTTTCCGCCTAAACTACGGGATATTTTTTTCTTAGTTTATGCTGTATAACGCTCACAGCAGTAGTAGGCAGAAGGAACCTAGTGTTAAGACACTCCGTTCCCCACGCAACGCGGAATTCGGAGGTTATGCGTGTTAAGTGGCGGAACTTACTTTACCTCTGATGCCAGAGCGAAGAAAATCGAACGGATGGAATCAAACCCACAACCAGTGGCTTTTCAGTCATACATTTTGTGCCACTGCGCCACGATTGGCCCCTGGGTTAATAGTAAATAAGAAAACTAAAATAATTTAAATATTATTCAATTCTAACGCTATTTCTGTGTATATAAAATACACAAAGTACAGTTTCATATTTTTTTCAAATAGCAAATCTTACATTAAGGAAAATCTAGTGCCAAGACACTCCATTTTCCCTTTGCCGCCCAAAATTTGGACACTATGTTTACAGTGATGTACCTTTAAGCTGTCCTTTCCCTTGTTGTCTTAGAGCGGTGAAATAAAAGTAATTAAAATATAATAATTCCCAAACATAATAAATGGATATTGCAGACTAGTCAAAAACAACATAGAGTAAAGACAAGTAGTTCTCTAATTTCCGTCCAAAATCAAGATATTACGTGTATCTTAAACGCTGTGTTTCGTCTCACTACAGGAAATAGAAATAAGTGAAATAATATAACTCTCAATTAAATTAAAATATAACCAGATCTTCTACCCTTCCCACTTTAAATCTAGACATTGTATGTTAAGTGGCGGAACTCAACGCCGAAATGGAATTTCACATCGAACCCACTACCAAATGTTCAACACTACCACGATCTACTTTATATGTACCTGGATCAAATTATCGCCTAACAAAATGTAAAGGATAAGGTTGTATAGGCCTACAGTAGTACGGCTTAGTAACGGTCGCCATTGCTCCCAGAGGATTGGAGACCCCCATGTTGGTCCACATGTCACGTACCGAATTATGCGTGATGCCCATTTTTTCTCGTCGAAACTGAATATTTTAATGTAATAAGCTACGAGGGGAGTTGGGAAGGGAGGGAGGTAAAGCCGTCATGGTGTGAGACAACGTCGGAATGAAAACGCTATGGTTGTCGGTTCAATTCCCACTTTTCTTTTCAAAAAAAAAAACAGCTTCACGCTATATCCCGCACACAGCAGGGTAGGCAGAGGGAACCTAGTGTTAAGACACTCCGTTCCCCACTTTCCGCCGAATTTGGAGGCTTGCGTGTTAAGTGGCGGAACTTAACGCCGCGCTTTACCTCGACACCAGAGCGAAGAAAATGGAAATATAATTTCCACTCCTCGAGTGGGAATCGAACCCACAACCAAACGTTTACAGTCACACTCTTGTGCCACTGGGCCACGAATGGCCACACTTTTTTTCTTTTTAATTAATTGCAGGGAGTCCTTATGTTTATATTGGTATAGATAGCTAGCTATTCCTCTATGTACGGTGAAGATTTGCACTTGGATAGGGCTCCACCTGGTATTCCTGGTGATGTGTAATGTAGTGGTGACCTTTTGAAAGAATTCTTTTTTGGTTGACCCAGCGATTCCCACTTAGGGAAGGTTAGGTTTAATTTTTTTTAATTTTGGTACTCTGGTGCCTAAGATTGCTTGAGTTTTGCCTTTAACGTTTTAATTTCAGGCGGAAAATAGAGAACGGAGTGTTTTGACTCTAGGTCATCTCTGACTACCCTGCTGTGGTATAAGCGTGAAGATGTTTTTCTTGTTAACGAGGTTAGTTTTTTATACGAGGATATCACATAGTATAAAATAAAGTCGTTCTGACGTCTGACTGACCCTATGTATGTATTAGATCTTTAAAATTACGCAACAGATTTCGGTGTGTTTTTATTAAAAAATAGATTGAATGATTCGGAATGAATGAATTATGTTTAAAACATGCATAATAAAGTTTAGAAGTATTGATAATTTTAGAGGTGTCTAGCTTGATTTTCTAAAAAAACATTTTGTGGTGGTGTTAAGTTCTGCCACTTAGCACGCAATGCCTCCGAATTCGGAGGAAAGTGGAGAGTGACAGAGTGTCTTAACACTGGGTTCCCTCTGCCTACCCTGCTGTGTGCAGGATAAAGCGTGAAGCTTAAATACACTCGTTTTCTCTCTTCGTCTTCTTCTTAACTCCGCTTAGAAGAAGAGAGTCATTAGCTACTAAACAGAATCATTTCATATATTATTTGTTTGAGATGCTCATAACTTTACACTAAAATATAAGAAAATAAGGAGAGTCTTGACACTAATTACTCTTTTTCTAGCCTATAAAGCGTGGAACTGAAAATATTAAAGAAAGAAGTTTAGTTTAGTTTTTAGGGGCCAGTCGTGGCTTGTGGTTAAGTGTGAATGTAAAGCGAATGGTTCTGGGTTCGATTTCCACTCAAGGAGTGGAAATATTTCTAATTCCATTTTCTTCGCTCTGGTGTCGATGTAAGCAAGGCGCGGCGTTAAGTTTCGCCAACATGCAATGCCTCCGAATTCAGCGGAAAGTTAGGAACGGAGTGTCTTAACACTAGGTTCTCTCTGCCTACTTAGCTGTGTGCAGGATACAGCGTGAAGCTGACCACACAAAAACAAAAAATGAAGAACAGAGAGACTGAACACTATTTCTCTCTACCAATATCGTCATATAAATACGAAACACGTAAAAACAAACACGCCCCAAATTTTTTCACTCGAAAAGGCTACAATTAACAAATATGAATAAATGATGATTGCCAACTTCCCCACTTGGCCCGTTTCGACTTTCGACCTATTAAGCTTTGTGAAAGATAGATGACTGAATGTGTGTACCAAATATTCAATCTGGAGATTTTTTTTCTATAGCTTCAAGCTGTATCCCGCACATAGCAGGATTGGCAGGAACCTAGTGTTAAGACATTCTGTCCTCCAATTTTCGCCTTAAGTCTTATGATCGACTTTGTCTTTGATACCAGAGCGAAACCCTTTTGTAATTACATCGCTATTCTATCCTACGAACGATCAGTGTCATAGGTGGGTTCTATAAATAGATTTTACAGCAGGGTAGGCAGAGGCAACCTAGTGTTAAGACACTCCGTTCCCTACTTTCCGTCGAATTTCGACGCATTGCGTGTTAAGTGGCGGAACTTAACGCCGCGCTTTACATCAACACCAGAGCGAATAAAATAGAAATGCAATTTCCACTCCTCGAGTGGGAATCGAACCCACAACCAGTCGTTTACAGTCACACGTCTGGACTGGATGTATTTCTAATTATTTTTTATATAAAACATGGACTTTTTCTCTCAATGTTCATATAAATTGTTACTTTTTCAAATTAAAGACTACGTAATATTTTCGTGGAAAAGAATTCGAAGATTTTCCTTCACCGTCATTAATGAATTTTGCTAAAAATATTAGAAGCAATTGGCTCAGTGGAACAGAGTCTCACTGTAAACGCATTTGAATGTGGGTTCGATTTCCACCTGCAGGAATGATTATATGTAAATTATTTTAATTTATTGGGGCCAGTCGTGGCGCAGTGGCACAAAGTGTGATTGTAAACGCGACTGGTTGTGGGTTCGAATCCCACTCGAGGAGTGGAAATATTTAATATTTCTAATTTCTTCGTTTGCTTCTTTCTACTGTATGCGGGATATAGCGTGAAGCTAAAACAAGAAAATCATTCAGAAGCAAAATACAATATTTTTTTTTTCTTTAATAATTCTGATATACACACAAACGGAGAGATAGGTCACTATATAGAAAAGACATAAAGATTATCATTTTGGTACAATAACATAATATATTATTTGTAATTTTCCGCTCCGAGTATTATATCGATTCAGCCTATTTTAAACCCGCGCAGTGGGACACTTGTAGAGTGACAATAAATAAGTTCGGATTGGCTTAGAATAAAATGTTATCTTTTTTTTAATTCAAATTCTTTTTAGAAATTATTTCTTATCATTTAGTAACTACCATGTATGCAATGTCTATAAAATGGTCGAAAATAGGAGAGCGGAATGGGTTCGATTTCTACTCGAAGGGTGGCAAAATTTAATATTAATACTAGTCTTAACACTAGGTTCCCTCTGCACATCCTGCTGTGTGCGGGATACAGCGTGAAGCTAAAAAAAACAACTATTATTCAAGGTAACTGTAAATATTCACTTTATATGGCTTAATTTTTACCCTGCTTTTTGGTGGAACTATCTAACAGCACAGTGATTTGAAAACTGGTCAAAATGACTAAACAGAAAGCAGAAGTTTGGCTTGAAAATTTCTACATGAACAACGACACTCCGTTACCCCACTTTCCGCCGAATTTTGGAGGCACTGTGTCTTAAGTGGCAGAACTTAACGCCGCGCTTTGCCTCTGTACCAGAGCGAAGAAAATATTAAACATTTCCACTCCTCGAGTGGGAATCGAATCCACAACCAGTCGCTTTACAGTCACACTTTGTACCACGCCACGATTGGCCCCAATCACAGGTAATTCTTTGTTTAATAATATTTTCCCTTATACGTAATCGAATGCCTGCCCCCCATTTTGACATAATGTAACTATCGAGCTTAAGGTGACAAAACTCATGTTTTAATTAAACAAAATCACATCGAAAACGGTTTATTCGTTGATACAGCAATAAATATGTTTATTGGCGATTAATTCACCGTAAAACGGTCGTAAATAGGTGCCTGTTGCAAGGTTACGAGCTGTAAACTATTTTAGGACAATGTGTTTACTAAATTAGATATATAGTATAGATCGATAATGTTCGAAGTGCTGTATATTAAATTTTAGGGGCTTATCTGTTATGTCTGTCAGCAGAAAGGGCTAAGGGCACATTTTATTTTATTGAAGAAAGGGGGGCAAATGATCAGAAGGACTACCTGATGGTAAGTAGTTACCTTCGCCACAATATTAAAAAAGTCGTTGATGCGTTGCCGACTTTAGGGGGAGGGGAGCAAAGGAGGGAAGCAGAATGGGGATCATCAGATGTTTGGCGGTTCATCTTTGAAATGATAGTGGTCGCGAGCCAGTCGGAGAACGAACCTCCTGCCACCAAGCTACTGGGTTACCCGCCTTTTACGGGACGCTACCCAGCGGCGGAGGGGAATTGTATTCGAACCCGTCCCCCCACGGGTTAAAAAGGGATCTTAATTAGGAATTAAGATCATTAATTTAGTAGTCATAAGTTTAACAGCGTCAGTTTGTCTCCCGTATAGCGGGATTGTCAAAGAGAACCTAGTATTAAGACACTTCGTCCTCCATTTTACACCTGATATCCTGTTGAGTGGTGGAATTGAATATCTTCGTCCTAAGTACCAGAGCAAAGAGATGAAAATTTAAATGTAATGATTTGCTCAGTGGTAATAGAACCCATAACCACCGCTGTACACTCAGACGCTGTCCTACAGCGCTATGACCACATCTTTTTAGATATGGACTTAAAAAAAACAACAATAGTTCCATAATCTTCTAAGTTCTTTAAATTAAATGTTTGGGGATTATTTGTAATGTCTGTCAGCAAAAAAGCTTGAGATTCAACTGATTTAGACCGGCTATAAGTTTTAACGAATAGTTGATGCAACATTTATAATATCACTCAGAAAAAGACGGAAAGTAGAGAGCAAAAGTGAAAGTTAAAGACTGGAAACCAATGTTTACTTAATTTTAATATTATTTTTTGTATTTTTTATATTTACGACGCCTCAAACTATGTACCCTACACTCATAAAATACTGCGATAATAGTTATACTTACCTTGTACAAGATAGCTTGATCTTTTTGACAAATGTAAATATTTCTGATCGACATAATTTTACAATAACGAACATATTATTTTTTATTTAACGATTTTAAAAATCGCAAGAATATTTAAAAATACATATAACGCAGAAGCCTCTAAAGGTTTAGGCGTTAACCGAAAAATTTTAAGAACTTTTATTGTTTTAAAGTAAAATTTAAAAAGGAAAACTGAAATTAATTTTTACATACAAGATTATTCTTGATTATGTATTATTTCTTCGCTCTGGTACCAAAAACGAACCTCGGCGAACTCAACATATAATGTATTGAGGGTAGAAATGGACACTGGACAGAGTATTTTGACACTAGGTTCCCCTTTACTTTTTTACGCTTTTTTTAGCTCACTGCAGGGTAGGCAATGGGAACCTAGTGTTAAGACACTCCGTTCCCCACGCACCGCCGAATTCGGAGGCATTGCGTGTTAAGTGGCGGAACTTAACGCCGCGCTTACCTCGACACCAGAGCGAAGAAAATGGAAATATTAAATATTTCCACTCCTCGAGCGGGAATCGAACCCACAACCAGTCGTTTACAGTCACACGCTTAACATATAATGTCTTGATGAAAGTGGACGATGGAGTATCTTGACACTACTGACTTTACACCTAACTACCCCGCTATGCGGGATACAGCGTGAAGGTAAAAAATAAATAATTATTTATCCACGAAAACATAAATACATATCCACCATCGTGTCTCCGCAGGGCGGGCTTATCTCCGAACCTTCCTTGCATTGTTCGACTTCATTTGTTTGTTAATAAAATGATTATAAATTTCCAAATAAGATTGTGTCTGTTTATTACAATTTTCACCTTATTATTACAAATAGAGGAAGTTGGGACCAATCGTGGCGTAAAGGCACAAACGTGTGACTGTAAACGACTGGTTGTGGGTTCTATTCCCATACGAGGAGTGGTAATATCTAATGTTTCCATTTCTTTCACTCTGGTATCGAGGCGAAACGCGGCGTTAAGTTCCACCACTTAAAACGTAATGCCTCGAAAATTCGGCGGAAAATGGGGAACGGAGTGTCTTAACACTAGGTTCCCTCTGCGTACCCAACTGTGTGCGACATACAGCGTGAAGCTAAAAAAATGTAGAGGAAGTACTAGTAAGTAAGTAATCTCTCCACTCTCTTTTTTGTATATGGAGAGCCTGAACTTAGGTCACGTAATGAAATATCGTTCTTTTTTACAGCTTCGATCAAATAATCATTTGTTTAAACTTTCCCTGAATTGGAGAAATTACATATTAAATGGTAGTCTTTAACTCCACACTTCTTACGTACCAGAGCGTGTGAATTATTCCCTCAAGTGGGAATCGAACCCAACACCAATCATGTTCACAGTCAGACACAGTTTCACTACAACACGACGCGCACGAGTAAAATAAACTATCACACACTTATGGAATTTGGAAATTACATAATTAGAATTAGGAAATACTATAGGAGCCAGTCGTGGCGTAAAGGCACAAAATGCGACTGTAAAACGACTGGTTGTGGGTTCTATTCCCATACGAGGAGTGGTAATATCTAATGTTTCCATTTCTTTCGCTCTGGTGTCGAGGCAAAGCGCGGCGTTAACTTCCGCCACTTAATGCCTCGAAAATTCGGCGGAAAATGGGGAACGGAGTGTCTTAACACTAGGTTCCCTCTGCGTACCCAACTGTGTGCGGGATACAGCGTGAAGCTAAAAATATACTATCTACACTTACTTGATAAAAAATCTTATATTCTGTATCAGTGAGCCGTAGTGCCACCTCTTCTGGAAAGTGCAGTAACGTTTTCAATATAGCTAGCTCTTCATGACTGCTTTCTTCACTTGACGAAGCACCTGAAAATTATTTTCTTTTTTACATTAATTAATTCAATCAATAAAAAATTGTATTTGCTTTTGAAGTGTTTGTGGGGAACGGAGTGTCTTAACACTAGGTTCCCTCTGCCTACCCTGCTATGTGCGGGATACAGCGTGAAGCTAAAAAGCTAAAGAAAAAAAAAGACGTGTTTGTGAATTCGATTTTCATTTTCAGCTTCAAGCATACTAAGGTAGCCAGAGGGAACCTACAGTCAAAATACTCCGTCCTCCTCCCAATTTCGTGTTGAGTGGGTGAAATTAACGCCATGCTTTCTGTTTGGTACCAGTGAAGAAGGGAAAAAAAAAAAAAATAAAATTAAAATAGGATGATTCCTCTAAATGGGAATCGAACCCACAATATAATGAGAGAGATTCTAGTGCTTAGAAAATCCTTTCTCCACTCTCTCGTAGCTCAACGCTGTAGAACGCATGGCGCACGCGGTCAGAGCGCCTGGACGGTATTCAGGAGGCGCGGGTTCGAATCCCGTTGCGTTCAAATTTTTATACGTTTTTTATAAATGTGTTTGAATAAGCCCACAACTTTCCCACTATACTGGTATTTAGATGACATTTATACTTCAAACGTCATTCTTTTTATGCTTCTTCTGTTGCGAGTCTTTTTTTTAGCATCACGCAGTAATCCCGCACGCAGCAGGATCGGCAGAGGGAACCTAGTGTTATGACACTCCGTTCCCCACGCATCGCCGAATTCGGAGGCATTGCGTGTTAAGTGAAGAAAATGGAAATATTAAATATTTCCACTCCTCGAGAGGAAATCGAACCCACAACCAGTCGTTTACAGTCACACGTTCGTACCACTGCGCCACGACTGGCCCCAATATAGCGTGACAAACGTGATATTTATAAAAAAAAAGAGAAAATAACGTTATTATATCTGTTTGAATAAACCGGAAATTGTATATTCAATATCGGACAGGCGTTTGTTAGTTTTTATATAAAGATATTTTGAACACGTCAAAATAAAAGTGTTGATATTTTTGGTATATTTTTATAAATTTATAGGTATACTAGCGATCTGTTCTCGGCTTTGGGCTACAATTTTCATCCCATATTTAATCCCATATCCCATCCCATATCCCTTAGATGTTGGTTTTTGTATAAAAAATAAAATACTTCTATTTCCTATTCTATTCACAATAAAAGACAGACATACTTTCGCATTTATATAGTAGTACGGATAGTATAATACCAGTAATATTTAGTTTACGAGTAAACCTTTTAAAACGCAGCGTTGAGTTCCGCCATTCAAAACACAATATATAGAATTTGGACGGAAAGCGGAGAACGGAGTGTCACTAGGTTCTTTCTGCCTACCCTACCTATATTAACCACTTTCTTTTTTTTTACCTTCACGCTGTACATACATATGTATATGCGGGCATATATTATTATTTAGTGGCCAGTCGTGGCGCAGTGGCACAAGCGTATGACTGTAAACGGCTGATTGTTGGTTCGATTCCCACTCGAAGAGAGGAAATATTTAATATTTCCATTTTCTTCGCTCTGGTATCGAGGCAAAGCGCGCCGTTAAGTTCCGCCACTTAACACGCAATAGCTTCAGATTCGGCGGAAAGTAGGGGAACGGAGTGTCTTAACACTGGGGTTCCTCTGCCTACCCTGCTGTATACGATACAATAAAGTGACACTTCAACTAAATACTCTCTGCCAAATCTCTCCGCATAATTCCTCGTCATTTCACCACAAATACGGCTAAGAGCTTCAAGCGAAGTGAAGTATTTTTAAATTTTAATCAGTCCTTTTATCAGCGCTAATTTGGATATGGGTCAACCAATTTGCGAAAATCTTTTTTGTAAATGCAAAAGGGTGTATTTTTGGGACAAAAGACGTAAACAGGACAAAGAATAATAAAGGATGGTATTTATCCTTAAATAATATGGTTGCTTTTATATGTGTGTATGTAAGGAAAATCGGGACATAAGTCATCGTATGTATTCTATTTGATCCTTTTTATTAAATACTAGCTGTACCGCGACTTTGTCTACGTAGAATTTAAAGAAAAAGTTATATTTCTTTAATTTTTTTTTAGCTTCACGCTGTATCCCGCGCACATTCGGGTAGGCAGAGGGAACCTAGTATTAAGATACTCCGTTCCCAACTTTCTGCCGAATTCGGAGGCACTGCGTGTTAAGTGGCGGAACTTAACGCCGCGTTTTACCTCGACACCAGAGCGAAGAAAATGAAAATATTAAATATTTCCACACCTCGAGTGGGAATCGAACCCACAACCAGTCGTTTACAGTCACACGCTTGTGTCACTGGGCCATGACTGGCCAATATATTTCTTTAATAAAAATAGTTTAAGTTACTCTTTAATACATTAGCTAGTGAAATATCCATCAAAATCGATTCAGCCTTTCCAGCTTCCTTCTTCCTTTTTCCTTATTAGATTAGCCGGAAAAACATGATTACTTTGATATATGTAACAGACACTTCAAATTTATTTATATTTATATATAATTTAGTATTAGATCTTTTTCATCTTCACTTAACAGATCTGCTTATATTCATAAAAGACTGGTTGTCGATTCTCACAGAGAAAAAAAAGTCTTTTTAGTAATTGACATTAAAGAACTATATATAAATAAATATTTAAAAATATTCTGCCAGTCGTGGCGCAGTGGCACAAGCGTGTGACTGTAAACGACTGGTTGTGGGTTCGATTCCCACTTGAGGAGTGGAAATATTTAATAATGGAAATATTAATTTTCTTCGCTCTGGTGTCGAGGCAAAGCGCGGCGTTAAGTTCCGCCACTTAACTCGCAATGCCTCCGAATTGGGCGGAAAGTGGGGAACGGAGTGTCTTAATACTAGGTTCCCTCTGCCTACCCTGCTGTGTGCGGGATACAACGTGAAGCAAAAAAAAATAAAGACAAAAAAAAAATCTGTTATAAAAAGGCCGACATAGGTGTTTTTTTAGAGATAAGTAATTGACTTACAATGACTAGTGACTCAGTGGGACAGCGTCTCATTGTAAACGCGATGGCTGTGGGCTCGATTCTCACTCGAGTATATGATTTTAAATTGAAAAAGATATTTAGAAAACGTATAAAGATTTGAACGCAATTTAAAAATCTCTCTACAGAGATGCTAACATCAAAAATAAATTGTAAGAAAGCGTATAAGAATTTAGACGCAGTAGAAGTAGTGGTAGTAGAACGCATGGCTCAGTTGTGAGAGCGTCTGGACGGTATTCAGGAGGCGCGGGTTCGAATCCCGCTGCGTTCAAATTTTCATACGTTTTTTAAATATCTTTTTCAATTTTAAATTATTAATAAAAAAAATTAAAATAAAATAGCTTCACGCTATATCCCGCACACAGCAGGGTAGGCAGAGGGAACCTAGTGTTAAGGCACTCCGTTCCCCACTTTCCGCCGAATTCGGAGGCTTGCGTGTTAAGTGGCGGAACTTAACGCCGCACTTTAATTTTAAATTATTAATAATTTCTTTGATTTTTGTTTAAAACTTGAAACTTGGCACACAGGGCATTCTGCGGGCAACAGCTAGTTGTAATACAAATGATAGATAATGAGATGGACTCGACGAAAAGTTTCCATTGTCCTCGTCTCATCTCAGAGATCGGAACAACTGAACTAATTTTACGAAGTTCGAAGGTAATCTGGTTATGTATTCAAATTCGTTTCTTATTGCATTACTAAGGAACTAACGTCGCCTGTTTTTAATCGTTGAAATTCGTACTAATATTGTAAATGCTTGTCTGTCTGTCTGTCTATTTGTTCGTTTGTTATGCTATTACGTCTAATTTACTGGACCGATTTGGATGAAATATGGAATGAAAATAGTGGAAAATCTAGGGTCACAGCTTTAAAAAAAATCAACCCCTAAAAGTTTGAAATTAGGGGGTGAAAGTTTAGTTGTATATTTAAATACGTTTGTTATTGGACTACAAAGGAACTAACGTCGCTTGTTTCTTAAACTGGGAAATCGATACATTTTATAAATGAGAAAATCTGTCTATCACCCTGGTACAATTAATAAGCCCGATTTAGATGAAATTCGAAATGAAAGCTGAAAGCTGAGCTAAAAAATCTGAGCTATCTTTTTTTTAACTGTTTATATTTATGCTCTACGGACATGAGTACCTTTTGTTGACATACGCATTTTACATTTTCATTTTCAAGATCTGAGCTCTTACAACGTTTTCAAATGTATACTAATCATATTTTAGCAGATTTTTTTTCCCTAAGAAAACGGAGAATAAGATATTTTTAGAAAACGAAACCTAGCTAGATCGGTTTTTCTCCCCCGAAACCTCCTACATACAGAATTTCATGAAAATCGTTACAGCCCTTTCCGAGATCCGATTTATATATTTACAAGAATTGCTCATCCATACTTATATTACAAATGTGAATGTCGGTGTGTTTGTCTGTCACGCTTTCACGGCTAATCTACCAGTCCGATTTGGATGAAATTTAGAATATAAGTAGTAAAAATTACTGGATCTAATATAGGCTACTTATTTTTCAAAAATAAATCTCTAAAAGGCTGAAATAGAGGATGAAAGTTTATATATTAAACCTACACCGCTTGACCGATTGTAATGAATTTTGGCATAAATATTAAAAATCCTCCCCCAGGGCTGCAATATACCGAAACAGCTGTATAGTTCACGCGGCGAAGCCGAGAGCGGGCTGCTAGTTTAAATACTTGTATATAAGATAAAATAGGTACCTCTTAGTCAAATTTTGTCTTACTAGAGTAAGGAAAATTATTATGATTAAAACAATCATTCCTATATATCCTGTACAAGATAGCTTGATCTTTTTCACAGACGGGCTAGTGATGGGAAACAGAATATATCTAGTAGTTCAAAAAATACCATTTTAAAATATTTTTAACTGTGACAAGATTTACACTTTTTGAACCATGTTTCTTTGGAAAAGTTGTTTGATTCCATGGTCTGAAACACCTTTTATATGTAAAAGTTAAAGTTGAAAAATATAGTTTATTTTTTTTTTTAGCTTCACGCTGTATCCCGCACACAGCAGGGTAGGCAGAAGGAACCTAGTGTTAAGACACTCCGTTCCCCACTTTCCGCCGAATTCGGAGGCTTGCGTGTTAAGTGGCGGGACTTAACGCCGCGCTTTACCTCGACACCAGAGCGAAGAAAATGGAAATATTAAATATTTCCACTCCTCGAGTGGGAATCGAATCCACAACCAGTCGTTTACAGTCACACGCTTGTGCCACTGGGCCACATTCATTGCATATTATTTTCTTAATTTGCGTCTGTCAAAAAGATCAAGCTATCTTCTACAAAGTATAGTAGAAATCAAACCCACAACCATTACTATTAGTAAAAAAAAATCTATTAAAACTACTAAACAACAGAGAAAGTGGTCTAATATAACCCATCTCACGATATAGGCCGAACTTGCCAAATTACCAACCCTCGCCCTCCCCTTGCGTAGTGGAGCTTCGATAAATTCTTGTTTAATTGCTTTAGATACTCTTTATTTATTAGTTTTCTTAGGCTGATGCTGTTAACGTGATAATGGATTAAATGTTTTGTGTCCATTTCACGCGTTTTCACGCTTTTTCCCGCATAACAGGGTAGTCAGAGAGAATATAGTTTTAAGATACTCCGTTTTGCACTTTTTTATTGAGCTTCACGCCGTATCCCGCACACAGCAGAGTAGGCAGAGGGAACCTAGTGTTAAGACACTTCGATCCTCACGCACCGCCAAATTCGGTAGCACTGCGTGTTAAGTGGTGGAACTTAACGCCCCGCTTTACCTCTGATACCAGAGCGAAGAAAATGAAAATATTAAATATTTTCACTCCTCGAGTGGGAATCGAACCCACAACCAATCGTGTGAAGTCTATGCCACTGCGCCACGACTGGCCCCTTGCCAATTTAATTCCAAAATTAATGTTCCTTTTATGTGCTATCGAGAAATGAAAACAATATGTCATTTTTCCCCCTGTTGGGAATCGAACCTAGACACCTATGCACTTTCCACCAGAAAAACGAAAACCTGTAAAATGACAGAACTTAACGCCGCGCTAATTCTTATGTAGGTACTAGAGTGGAAAAATGATACATTATATAATCATTCCCTCGAGTGAAAATCGAACCCATGATTATCGCGTTTTATAGTCAGACGTTGTCTGTTGCGCCTGACGGCCTTTAGATTTATTTTGAGGAAGTACCATTATTTAGTATATATAGCTTCACGCTGTATCCCGCACACAGCAGAGTAGGCAGAGGAAACCTAGTGTTAAGACACTCCGTTCCTCACGCACCGGCGAATTAACGTACGGTGGAACTTAACGCCCCGCTTTACCTCTGATACCAGAGCGAAGAAAATGAAAATATTAAATATTTCCACTCCTCGAATGGGAATCGAACCCGCAGCCAGTCGTTTTCAATATTACTTTTATTTTATATTAGTATATTTCTTATTTTAAAATCTATTTTTGCATTTTGTAGGGTACGTAAAGAAAATTATACTTAGAACGTTGTTTTTTTTCAACTGTTTTACGAAAATAAACTAGAACTAGAAATAACAAAAAGTATATTACTTGTTGCTTGGCGTAACTGAACGCCGCATTTCGTCTAATATGAGTAGCTTTTAAATTTTGTCATAGTATTTTTTTCCCGCATTCTTACATTTTATGGGGTAGGCAGACAAAAGTAGTGTTAGGCTGAAAAAGGTATTTAGAAAACGTATAAAAATTTGAACGCAGCGGGATTCGAACCCACGCCTCCTGAATACCGTCCAGGCGATGTCCCCGCTGAGCCATGTGTTCTACTATCAGCTGCGTTAAAATTTGAATTTTTAATTTTTTATATGTTTTCTAAATGTCTTTTTCAATTTTCCTAAGTGTGGAATAACACTTTAAAAATGTTAAAAAGTGTTAAAATACTGGTTTTCTTTCGTATGTTTTAGTAATGTTGAGTTTTGTATGGCGGAATTCAACGCCGCGTTGTTTAATATGAATACACTCTGAGTTTAATAGCTTGTGGTAAGTGTGTACGTTATTATATTGTTATTTTAATTTTGTTTGCGTGTTAGGAGGCGAAACTTAACGCCGCGCTTTGCCTCGACACCAGAGTGAAGAAAATAGAAATATTAAATATTTCCACTCCTCCAGTGGGAATCGAACCCACAAACAGTCGTACACAGTCATACGCTTGTGCCACTGCACAGCGACTGTCCCTTCTTACTAATACTTAATACTTTATTTAACATAAACATGATCAGTATAATGTCACTGTTAAGTTCTTTGTAATAAAGTTGCAGATATCATTTAAGATGTAATAATTAAAGAAAATAGACATCTCAATCCATACTTATATTATAAATGCGAAAGTCTATCTGCTTGTCTGTTATGCTTCACAACTAATCTACCGGTCCGATTTGGATGAAATTTATCATGAAAGTAGTAAAAAACCCAGAGTCAAATATAGGTAATAAAATGGTATTTTTGTTCAAAAATCCACCTCTAAAGGATAAAAAACAAAGGATGAAAGTTTATAAGAAAAATCTAAACCGCTTGACCGATTGAGCGGGCCGCTAGTAGGAATATGTATGTTTAAAATTTCCATTTCTATGTTCACCTACCCACCACCCAATATATTAAATTTAGGCAGAATTTCTTCAGACAGATTCTTATTTCTGCTATCTCCGTTTATGAGAACACAAAAGGTGAATAGAAAAATAATAAATAGAAAATGAGAGAGATTATCTCCACTCCTTACCTTCAAAGTCTTTATCCAAAGCGTGCCCGGTAGAGCCTCCACTCGGGCCAGGCTTGGACCCGTCTCGCATTTCACTACACTTTACTTATCATTAATAACTAAACACTTGGCAAACACTTTACATACAACTCAATCACACTCCACTACACACTTGCACTTGCATGACCTTCAAATGTGTTGACATCATAACGTCACTTTGACAGTGACATTGACGTGTTCCATTCAGCCTTTTTTATCTGTAACAAAGATATTGTCTTTTAGTAAAATTATATTAAATAACAATAAGAAAGACTTAAAAAAGAAAGATAAAATATATTTAATATTAAGATGGTTATTTATACATTTTTAATTTCCTAGCTTTGTTAAGGTGAGCGGCGTTAAGTTCCGCACTCAACAATCAATGAATCGAATTCAGGCGGAAATTGGAAGTTGGAATGTTTTAACAATTATTTTTTTTGCAACTGCTTTGCGGCATAGAATCTGAATCTACCTTTTAAACATATATTGTTTTATATATCAACGGAATCTAACGTTAAATATTTCAAAGCAAACGAAATGAATTACGATTCTTTAAAATAATTATATATGTTGAGAAAATTATGAAGGATTTTTATTGGTCAAAAGTGTGTTTCGTTGTGGTTTTACTCTTCCTGGGCTATTTGTAGTAGACCTCTGAAATTTGGCACAGTGAGGGATATCGAGCACAGTGTCTTGTGCTGTGAAGGTTTTTGGTGACAATTGTAATTGTATTTTTTGAATAATTAAATGGAAATTAAATGGTCAAAAAGTGCCCATAGATTGAAGAAATCGTACGCGTGTCCACTTGATACCACTTCACCAAGCTGCGCGAGCGAAAAATTTGAAAAATTCGAACATTCAATTTACTTTTTCTCCCTTCTACTTTTAGTCAATTATCATTAAATATGTACTTCGCTCAGCTCTTCCTGTCATGCAGAGCAAAGAGGCAGTTCCTAGTAGTATTTATTATATCTATCTAGATTTCAAAGATAATTTTAGACGTTTCAGTATAGGTCATAAACGTTTACCTAGAATGGTTTAGGCGAAACGAATCCGTCGTGGCGCAATTGGACAATTAAACAACTGAGATGGTCGTAGGTTTGATTCCTATTCGAACTTTCTCTCTTACCCTTCCATGGCTTATCTACTGGCCCGATTTCGATGGAATTTGGAATGAAATTAGTTGAAGAGCCAGCGTCAAACATAGACTTTATTTAAATGACTTCTGCTACAGGTAAAGATTATTCCACGAACAATCGTTTTTGGCAAGAGAGAATGCTTATTATTTTTATTGAGAATGTATTTAATAAAATTTTGGTACGTTTTCTAAATGTCTTCTTTAATTTTCTTAAGTGTGGAATAACACTAAAAAATGTTAAAAATAATTATATATGTTGAGAAAATTAAGGATTTTTTATAGTATTTAATATATATATATATCTAGATTTCAAAGATAATTTTAAATGTTTCAGCATAGGTCATAAAAGCTTGCCTAAAATGGTTTAGGCAAAACGAATCCGTCGTGGTGCAATCGGACAGCTGACTGTAAACTCAATGGTCGTAGGTTTGATTCCATTCGGACTGTCTTTCTCTTACCCTCTCACGGCTTATCTACTGGCCCGATTTTGATGGAATTTGGTATGAAATTAGTTAAAGCGTCAAACATAGACTTTTTTAAATGAATCTTCTAACAGCTAAATGAATTGAAAAAAACATTTAAAGAAAAGTTATAAAAATTTGAACGTAGAAGAAGAAGTTGTAATAAAGCGTATAAGAATTTAGACGCAGCGTGTAGTAGAACGCATGGCTCAGTGGTGAGAGCGCCTGCACGGTATTCAGGAGGCGCGGGCTCGAATCCCGCTGCGTTCAAATGTTTATACGTTTTCTTTAAATGTCTTTGTCAATTTTCCTAAGTGTGGAATAACACTTTAAAAATGTTTATAAAGCTAAATGAATTATGCAGGCGAAGCCGCAGGCGGTCGCTAGTATGCAATATGAACAAGTAAAATCACATACATCTAACTCATAATAACTAGCTAACTCGTTAGGCAAAAGAAAAACTTTGTTTTGTGTACAGTTGGCAAATAAAGTCGTTGTTTAAATAAACTTTCTGAATACATATGTTTTGCTCAAAGCTTTGGAGAGCGAGCTTTGACTGAGCTTTTAAAAAATTGACAATGTTTAGTTTAATGTATAATAAATTTTATTGTGGGGCCAGTAGTGGTGCAGTGGCATAAAGTGTTGGTTGGTTGTGGGTTCGATTCCTACATGAAGAGTGGAAATATTAAATATTTCCATTTTCTTCGCTCTGGTGTTGAGGCAAAGCGCGGCGTTAAGTTCCGTTACTTGACACCTAATGCCTCCGAATTCGGCGGAAAGGGGAGAACGGCGTGTCTTAACACTAGGTTTCCTCTGCTTACCCTTAATTAAACAAAAAAAAGTGATCACTATATATTTTTTTAAAATTTTAACCAATAATCGATTGTCCATATATTTTTGTTGCTATCCCTACTTTAATCGTTCGGCAAAAGTTTTCGACATGCCATAAATCATTGCCGTCATGCTTAATGAGACATGTTCGCCAAATCTCGTGTATTGTTCCTATGACTATTTGCTTAACGTATTGTAGCGGTAACGGGTTCGAATACTCTTTCTCTCTCTGTGACTCTCTTCCCAAACTAAAATTTTTTTTAGTAGAACGCATGGCTCAGTGGTGAGAGCGCCTGAACGGTATTCAGGAGGCGCGGGTTCGAATCCCGCTGCGTTCAAATTTTTATACGTTTTCTAAATGTCTTTTTCATTTTTCCAAAGTGTGGAATAACACTTTAAAAATGTTTAAAAGTATTTTTTTTAGCTTCACGCTGTATCCCGCACACAGCAGGGTAGGCATAGGGAATCTACTATTAAGATACTCCGTTCCCCACTTTCCACCGAATTCGGAGGCATTACGTGATAAGTGGCGGAACTTTACGCCGCGGTTTACCTCGACACCAGAGCGAAAGAAATGGAAATATTAAATATTTCCACTCCTCGAGTGGGAATCGAACCCACAACCAGTCATTTACAGTCACACGTTCGTGCCACTGCGCAACGACTGGCCACAATATTTATAAAAGCAATGATAGATTACCCCCATCTTTATTTCGTTTCCGCTTGTCAGTCTTTTATGGGGCTAAGGATTGTCAACTTGCCAAAAAAATCTAGAGAGCCATAACAAAAGATTGTAATTTATCACGCTATGTAAATAAATGATGAAATGTATACGATATTTTAATCTATTGGACAGTATCCAAGAGTACAGGGTTCAAATACTAGTACTTTAAAATTAAATAAAATAAATTAAATAGCTTCACGCTATATCCCGCACACAGCAGGGTAGGCAGAGGGAACCTAGTGTTAAGACACTCCGTTCCCCACTTTCCGCCGAATTCGGAGGCTTGCGTGTTAAGTGGCGGAACTTAACGCCGCGCTTTACCTCGACACCAGAGCGAAGAAAATGGAAATATAATTTTCACTCCTCGAGTGGGAATCGAACCCACAACCAGTCGTTTACAGTCACACTCTTGTGCCACTGGGCCACGACTGGCCACTAGTACTTTAAAATATGCCATAAAAAGTACCTACAGTTGCAACTAAAAA
Source organism: Dryas iulia moderata (assembly GCA_019049465.1). Classification (NCBI taxonomy): domain Eukaryota; kingdom Metazoa; phylum Arthropoda; class Insecta; order Lepidoptera; family Nymphalidae; genus Dryas; species Dryas iulia. Next base: position 4,546,327 of record CM032443.1, read on the forward strand.
GTGTGACTGCTGACACTCTGTTCTCCACATTTCGTGTGAACTTTAAGGTCTTTGAGGGACTGCTACAGTCTCTCTATTACATAATCAAATGAAATGAAACCTACGAAAGAAAATAGTAAAAATAACATAGGCTACTTAGTTTTTCGAAAATCAACCTCTAAAGGGGAACGTGGGGAACGGAGTGTCTTAACACTAGGTTCCCCCTGCCTACCCTGCTGTGTGCGGGATACAGCGTGAAGCTAAAAAAAAAATACCTCTAAAGGATTGAAATAGGGGATGAAAGTTTATGTGAAAAATCTACATCATTTGACCGATTGTAATGAATTTTGGCATATATATAGTTGATAATCCAAGGTTAAACATAGCCTACTTTATTTTTCATAAATCCACCACTGAGTGTTGCAATGTACCGAAACAGCCACGCAGATAACGCGGCGAAGCCGCGAGCGGGCCCCTAGTATTTAATATTTCCATTTCTGTCGCTCTGATGTCGAGGTAAACCGCGGGGTTAAGTTCCACCACTTAACACGCAATGCCACCGAATTCGGTGGTGCGTGGGGAACGGAGTGTCTTAACACTACGTTCCCTCTGTCTACCCTGCCGTGTGCGGGATACAGCGTGAAGCTAAAAAACGAAAAACTAACAAAGAACAGTAATTTATGCATACTTAGCGAACTTAGCTTGCAATCATAATACAAACTCTTTTAAATTATGCACGAATTCGACCAAAACGTTTCATTTCACGTAGTTTTGCTAACAACTTTCTTAAGTATTTCTCTATGTACAGAAAGCAGGTGTTGTAAACGGTTAAAACGCATCTAAATCAGAGGGAATGGGGGAAAAGTAGTTCCTTTAGTGTTGTGCAATGTATAGACTAAGTTTGTACTGTGACTTCGTCTGTGTTGACGTGAAATTAGATTGAATAAAGGATATATATGCTATTTTCAATATAATTTTGATACTATATTTAAGCGTTTTTTATTAATAATATAAAATAATGACAATTAATTAATGAAAATTAACAATTGTGGTGCAGAGACACAAAGCGTGACTGTAAAGCGACTGGTTGTGTTAAATATATAAACGTTAAAAAATCAAATAAAATACAAATATAATTTCCACTCCTCCAGTGGGAATCGAACCCACAACCAGTCGTTTACAGTCACATGCTTGTGCCACTGCGCCACGACTGGCCATTTAACTAAACAAATAATATCTATCATCTTTTGTTTTCGCGATTACTACACATTTTGAAATGAAATTATTTTTAACCGGATTACGGTACCAAAAATATACGCGATTAATCCGGTTAAAAATAGTTTCATTTTAAAATACTATATCGATATATTTAATAATATTAATATCGATATATTTAAGTACTCAAGTCACATCACTATTACTATATTTTTCTCAAGAGGGTTACGTTTGCAACCTTTTGTATGGAACAAAATAGTTTTTTGGGATATTATTTACCATTCACAAATTATTAGGACCTTTTCTTATGAAAAATATAAACTAGCTTTTAGCTTCACGCTGTATCCCGCACACAGCAGGGTAGGCAGAGGGAACCTAGTGTTAAGACACTCCGTTCCCCACGCACCGCCGACTTCGGAGGCTTGCATGTTAAGTGGCGGAACTTAACGCCGCGCTTTACCTCGACACCAGAGCATCTACACTAACTTGAAAACTGACTGACTGGCTTGACATGTCACGTCAACACATTAATGTCATCATTGGACACGTAAATGTCAATGTTGGACTGTTTTCACAGTAGATTTTCTATGACGAGTAGTCAGAGTACTATATGGGAAAAGGATGACGCGTGCTTCTTGTCAGCACTTGGATAGTTACTAAGAGGTGCAAGTTCGATTCCCGCTGCGTCCAAATATTTATACTAGAAGTGTCTTCTTCTAAATGTGAACTTCTAAAAGTGTCTTTTTATATTTCCTAATTGTGTGAATATCACTTTTATATTTTAATAGGAAGCAAATATATGTTTTTTTAGAATTTTTAATGAGTAATTATAGGGATCTTGGTAACAAAACCCTCCGTTCCTTATGTATGTTAAATTAGTGACTCAATTCTCTGGGCGCACGTATATATCTCTTAAAAGGTAAGGAGAGAGAGAGAGAACATGGTATTATAATATAAAGTACTGGCGGACCGCTCGCGGCTTCGCTGCTTCGCTAGAAAAAATAAGTAGCCTATATTTGAACCTAGACTATTTACTACTTTCATTTTAAATTTCATCCAAATCGGACCGGTTAATTAGCCGTGAAAGCATGACAGACAAACAAACAGACATTCGCATTTATAATATAAGTATGGATATGGTTTTAAATACCACTCAGGTTTAGGGGAAATTCATATTATAATATTTATCCAGTAACATGTAATGTAATGTAGATTTTCCTCTAGATACACAAAATTCTTAAAAAAAAAAAAAAATAATATTGAATTTGTTTTTTTTAACGGCCTATTTATATAAAGTACGGCGTTGAGTTACGTTAGCACACAACTTAGAATCTAATTTCTAAAGTAAAAATGGTTAAGAGAGTGTATTGACAGGGGGTGGAGATCTACTCTGCTATGCGAAACTTTCTTTCTATGCGGCGTTTAATTACGCCACTCAACACGTATCTTTAAAAACTAGAAAATGGAGTGTCTCAACTCTATATTCTTTCTGACTACCCTTATATACGGAAGAGAGCAAGCTGTATACTTTATATTTTTTTCGTTAGCTTAACGGTGTATCCCGCACACTGCAGGGTAGGCAGAGCAAACCTAGTGCTAAAACATTACGTTCCCCATTTTCCTCCGAATTTGAGGGCATAGCGTGTTAAGTGGCGCAACTTAACGCCGCGTTTTGCCTCGACACCAGAGCCTAGAAAATGGAAATATTAAATATTTCTACTCCTCAAGGGGAAATCAAATACACAACCAGTCGTTTACAGTCACACGTTCGTGCCACTGCGCCACGACTGGCCCCTGGTCCTGGCCCAACGTGATAGCTTCACGCTAAAAAAACGTTAAAGAATATTCACGCGTATCTTATTTGTGACAAATTGCAAAAATAAAGCAAGCAGATAGAGCTTTTGAATTTAAATTGAGTTTCGACGAACGATGTTGGTTTGACAGTATTTGGTATATATAGTGCAAACAAATTGAACATTTTGTTCAATATTGTATAGTTTAAAATACAAAAGCTATTCGAATATATGGTATGGAGATCCAGGTGATATGGGGGCCAGTCGTGGCACAAAGTGACTGTGAAGCGACTGGTTATGGGTTCGATTTCCACTCGATGAATGGAGATATTTAATATTTCCATTTTCTATGCTCTGGTGTCGAGGCAAAGCGCGGCGTTACGTTCCGCCACTTAATACATATTGTGTCTAAATTTGGCAGAAAGTGGGAAACGAAGTGTCTTAATACTAGGTTCCCTCTGGCAACCTTGCTATGTGCGGGATACAGCGTGAAGCTCAAAAAATAAAAAGAAAAAAATATTAACAAAACTAGCAGCCCGTTCACGGCTTTACGACACGAACTACAAAAGTGTGTCTCGTTATATTACACCCCTTTAATGTAGATTTATGAAAAAATAAGTAACTTATTTTTGAGCCTGAATTATCCAATATATGTATTTTTGCCAAAATTCATTATAACCGCTTGATGACTTAGATTTTTCATATAAACTTTCAACCCCTATTTCCTTTATGCGTATCTTTTTTTTAAAAAACATAACTAGGTTTGATTTTAGATCTTTAACTATTTTCAATCCAAGTTTCATCCAAATCGAACCAGTAATTCACTGGTTCGATATCGAGCCATAATTAGATATAATAACGTAACAGACAGACAGACAAACGGATGTTCATATTAATTAAATGTATTATTATGAACCTGTATCAAGTAAGTGTCATAACTACTGAGCCATAACTGAGTTTTAAAGAGAAATCATATCAGGGCAGGTTTACGAACGGCCGTCGTCGTACATATTTAATGGCGGGCCCCAAGCGGCCTCGAATGCTCCAAAATTATACATCAAAAAATATTTAGTTAGAAGCCTGTTTTATCTTTTCCCCTTTTGTGAAAGAGTTTACAATGAATTAGTACTGTTTTGACGTTTAAAAACATTGTTTTTTTTTTTTTTTTTTTAGCTTCACGCTGTATCCCGCACACAGCAGGGTAGGCAGAGGGAACCTAGTGTTAAGACACTCCGTTCCCCACGCACCGCCGACTTCGGAGGCTTGCATGTTAAGTGGCGGAACTTAACGCCGCGCTTTACCTCGACACCAGAGCGAAGAAAATGGAAATATAATTTCCACTCCTCGAATGGGAATCGAACCCACAACCAGTCGCTTACAGTCACACGCTTGTGCCACTGCGCCACGACTGGCCAATAAAAACATTGTTGATATATGAAAAATGTTTTTAGAACCAATATATACTTACTAAAACTTTGAGTATGAGTGGCCAGCCGTGGCGCAGTACCACAAGCGTGTGACTGTAAACTACTGGTTGTGGGTTCGATTCCCACTCGATGAGTGGAAATATTGAATATTTACATTTTCTTCGCTCTGGTGCCGAGGTAAAGCGCGGTGTTAAGTTCCACCACTTAACACGCAATGAATCCGAATTCGGCGGGAAGTGGGGAACGGAGTGTCTTAACACTACGTTCCCTCTGCCTACCCTGCTGTGTGCGGGATACAGCGTGAAGCTAAAAAAATACAATACTAATAATGCAAATGCACAAAATTGTGAGAATGTGTTGATGTTTATTGGTCTTTCATGATAAAACTACTAAGCCGATTTGGATGAAATTTCACAGTTATATAGATCATACGCCAGAATAATACATAGTTTACTATTTATAAAGATTTTGATTTTGTGTAGCTATTATATAACAATAAGTATCATGTAAGTTACAAAAACTTCTGCCCTCTGAAAACTAACTTGGCGTTTACTGCCCAAGGCTACGTTTTATCAACTCACTATTTCAGCTAAGTTGGTGGCAGGAAGTAGTTTATAATAGATACGTAAATTCTATTTAAAATATTAACTTAAATGGTTCGAATGTACCTCCTAGAGGTAATTTACGATATTTTCGGCAAAGCAGGATAGTCAGAGAAGACCTAGTGTTAAGACACTCCGTCCTCCCAATTGGCGGAACTCAACGCCGCGCTTTGTCTTTGGTATAAGAGCGACCAAATAAAAATTTAAATATAATCATTCTTTCTTTTTAGCTTCACGCTGTATCCCGCACACAGAGGGCACTTAGTGTTGACACACTGCGTTCCCCACATTTCACCAAATTCGGAGGCGTTGCGTGTTAAGTGGCGGAACTTAACATCGCGCTTTGCCTCGACACCACAGCGAAGAATGGAATATTAAATACTTCCTCTTCTCGAGTGAAAATCGAATCCACAACCAGTCGCTTTACAGTCACACTCTGGGCCACTGCACCACTACTGGCCCCAATAATATAAACATTCTTTCGAGCAAGAACGCAACCCACAACCACCAGGTTCAGTCAGACGTTGTTCCACTGCGCCACGATATCTTCAAATATTTATTAATTTACGAATTCCTGTAGCATTTTGGTAAAGATAAAAGAATGACTAACATATCTCTCCAAGCTTTGGAACTTTTCAAAGGCAAAGTTAGGATTGACTTTGTTTGAAGAATTACAACAGGCTTTACTCAAATTGCCTCAATTTTTTCTACTTTCATTGCGTGACTAGAAGAAACCTCTTGCTAAGAACACCTCTCAAGTACTTTTTTTTTTTATGGAATAAAGGAAGCAAACGAGCTGAAGGCCCACCTGGTGTTAAGTGGTTACCTTCGCACATAGACATCCACAACATTCAAGTTATGGATGCGTCGCCAGCCTTGGGAATGTAGGACAGAAGGAGGGAGGAAGGATGGGAATGGTGGGAATAGAGAGAGCTGGCTTACATGCTATCGAACCGGAACACATCATAAGATATTTGGCGGTTCGACTTTGACATGATAGTGGTCGCGAGCCAGTCGGAGAACGAATCTCCGACCACCAAACTACTGGGTTACCCGCCTTTTACGGGACGCTACCCAGCGGCGGGGGGGAGTTGTATTCTTAACCCGTTCCCCCACGGGAAAAGACTTACATACATCCTGTACAAGATAGCTTGATCTTTTTGACAGTGCCACTGGGCCACGACTGGCCACAATATATATTCTTGTAATTTTTATAATCAATAAAGTAAGAAAATAATATGTTCGTCATTGCAAAATTATGTCGATTTGAAAAATTTACATGTGCCAAAAAACCCAAGCTATCTTCAACAAGATATAGACTATTGCTATATCCAAATAACGAGTTTTTTGAAATCAAATCTAAATCAGATATGCAATTTTATATGCGCCAGTGGTTTTTAAATTATTTTTTAGCTTCACGCTGTATCCGGCACACTGCAGAGTAGGAAAAGGGAATCTAGTGTTAAGACACTCCCTTCTCAATTGGCCGCTATAATGTTATTTTTGTTTTCATTTTTATTCAATTTCTTCGCTCTGGTATCGAAGCCAAGCACGGCGTTGAGTTCCGCTACTCAACACCTCTGGAGGTGTAAATTCTGGAATTTAGCGTAAAACGGGAAACGGAATGTCTTAAAATTAGGTTCCCTATTTGGCAAGTTGGGCAAGTTTGGCAAGTTCCCGCACTGAGCAAGTTGGGCACTTGCTCAGTGCGGGATACAGCGTGAAGCTAAAAAATGTAGCCTGCGTTTGATTTTAGTCTCCCCTTAGTAGAGAATCTCATTCTTCATCTTCCCCTATATTTGGTAATTGAATGATATAGCTAAAAGGAATCCTTTCACCGTATCGCGATATCAGATTCGTATATCAAATAAACCAAATTTAACGAATAAGAGTGTTAATATTAAATTTGTCATGACGTATATATTTATTGTGGCCAGTCGTGGCCCAGTGGTACAAGCGTGTGACTGTAAGACTGGTTGTGGGTTCGATTCCCACTCGAGGAGTGGAAATATTTAACATTTCCATTTTCTTCGCTCTGGTGTCGAGGTAAAGCACGGCGTTAAGTTCCGCCACTTAACACGCATGCCTTCGAATTCGGCGGAAGTGGGGAACGGTTGGTTGGGAAAAAAAGTATATATTTACACTAAAGGCTCAGTTGGAATAGGTATACGAGATGGATGTTGGGTTCGATTCCTGTTTTAAAAAATATGTTCATAAATATGATTTTTTAATCGCAAGGTAGTCGGAGAGTGTTCTAGCATTTCTATTTTCTCACTCAATAACAGAAATATGCGAAGATTATACAAAAAGTAAGTAAATTCCACTTTCCGCCAAATTCGGAGGCATTGTGTGTTAAGTGGCGGAATTTAACGCCGCGCTTTGCCTTAAAACCAGCGGCGTTAAGTACCACTACTTAACACGCAAAGCCTCCGTATTTGGCGGAAAGTGGGGAACGGAGTGTCTTAAAACTAGGTTCCCTCTGCCTATCTTGCTGTGTGTGGGATACAGCGTGAAGCTAAAAAAAAGTAGTAGAATTCAACACGCTTTTTCTCAGGTACCAGATCAGAAAAATGAAAATATTTTAAATACAATCATTTCCCTAAGTGGTAATCGAACCCATAACCAACCGAATATCCCTTCTTCTTTAACATTTCTCAATTTAAATAGAATTTAAATTTAACTTTAATATATATTCTTAGAAAGTTGTCTTTTCCCTTATACTACTCCTTTATTGGCCGCTAAAACCGGAAGTCTGCTCAAAGGTAGCTTATTGCTTCATAGCATCCGGTTAGAATATATTATATTACGTTTTTAGACCATAGTGGCTCAGTGGAATAATATCTGATTTTAAACACAATTGGTAGTGGGTTATATTCCCATTTTGGGGAAATTATTATATTTAAATTAATTTCATTACAGTAGTCAGAGAGAACGTAAAAATGTTAAGCCACTTTGTTTTGTTTGAGTGACGGAACTCAACGCCGCGCTTTGTCTGAAGTACCAGAATAAATGAATATTTTTTTTAGCTTCACGCTGTATCCCGCACACAGCAGGGTAAGCAGAGGGAACCTAGTGTTAAGACACTCCATTCCCCATTTTCCGCCGAGTTCGGAAACATTGCGTGCTAAGTACGCGGAACTTAACGCCGCGATTTGTCTTAAATACCAGAGCGAATTAATGAAAATCTTAAATATTTCCACTCCTCGACTGGGAATCGAACCCACAACCAGTCGTTTACAGTCACACGCAATTTTTTTATTGTAATACAAATATTTACTTTATTTTTATACATGTTATTATTATATCATTGAAGTAACAAGAGCATATTGTTAAAAATTAAAAAATCGACAAAATAATTGGTACTCGATGCAATACGATTGTAGTTAATCAAATCAGTCAATAGAAAGTACTGTACTTGTTTTCACTGTCCGTACTTATACCCTCTAAAGTAAGCGGAAAGTGGAGAGCGGAGTGTTTTTAGCTTCACGCTGTATCCCGCACACAGTAACGTAGGCAGAGGGCACCTAGTGTTAAGACGCTCCGTTTCCCACTTTCCGCTGTATTCTGGAGGTATTGCGGGTTAAGTGGCGGAACATAACACCGCGCTTTGCCTCGACATAATGTGAATCGAAACCACAACCATGGCATTACAGTTAGATACTGTCCCATTGCGACACAAGGGGTTGACAGTGAGTAAATAATGGAGAAATATATTTTAACAAAATAATAAAGACCCTTTAAGTTCTAAATCTATCGAACAAAGAAATAAAAAGTTTGGTTTGAAAGTTCAACATCTCTCATACTCTCTTAGGTGTTGAATTTGAAGATATCGCCGTCGGTTCAAAATTAACTCTGTAACTATATCCATACTAATATTATAAATGAGAAGGTCTGTCTGTCGTTTACGCCTTCCATACTGTTCCGATTTGGATGAAATTCGACATAAAAATAGGTGCCAGGCGTTTTACCTCTACACCAGAGCGAAGAAAATGGAAACATTAACCTCAGTTGAATAAAAAATATATAAATAATAGGTGTGGAATTGACCTAAAAAGCGCATAAATATTTGATTACACGTTATTTAAAGCCCAGATCATAAGAGGTTAAATATTTCCACTCCTCGAGTAGGAATCGAACCCCCAACTAGTCACTTTACTTCGCACTTTGTGCCCACTAACCACAACTGGCCCCAATTTAATATAAGTAAAGACAAAATTTCAAATATTAACCGTTATAGTCGCGGAAATTGGATAAAATGAAGATCAATCTTGAAAGCTTATAATTTGCTTTGAAACGTTAAAGGAAATAAGATTTGAAGTTAAAAAATAGAGTTGTCTAATAAATTTTTCGAGTTGTTTAGTAACTGCCAGCGCCAGGGACAGAATACTGTCTGAAGCAAAGGTATAGTGGGTTCGATTTTCTCGAGAGATATATAATATTTAATTATAATTTTACCTACTTTTTTAAACGTATTTTTCTGTATTTTTTGCAAGTTTATATTGATAATGAAAGCTCTAAGAGATATTCTAAATAAAAAATACAAAAATCAATAAATTAAATGTAATATAAAATAAATTAAAAAAAGTGACCAGTCGTGGCCCAGTGGCACAAGCGTGAGACTGTAACGACTGGTTGTGGGTTCGATTCCCACTCGAGGAGTGGAAATTATATTTCTATTTTCTTCGCTCTGGTGTCGAGGTAAAGCGCGGCGTTAAGTTCCGCCACTTAACACGCAAGCCTCCGAATTCGGCGGAAAGTGGGGAACTGAGTGTCTTAACACTAGGTTCTCTCTGCCTACCCTGCTGTGTGCGGGATACAGCGTGAAGCTAAAAAAAATATATTAAATAAATAATAATGAATAATTAAATAAACTAATATTAACATAAAAAAATCTCATAGAAATGGCTCAAATAAAGTTTTTTTTAAGGATTATAAACAGATTGTAGCTGTTTATTTGTTTAGTTGCAAAATTAAAAAAAATGCCGATAGAAGTGAAAACGGAACTATTAAGTTGAGTGTAATTAAAACTATATGCAAAAATTATATGATTTTTTTTATGTTTTATTTATTAGTTACATATGATGGGTTAAACAAATCATGAACAAAATATAAATACAAAGTGGTTGAAAAAAATAGCTATAGATATACTATTATCATGTCGCATGTCGGTGACGCGAACCGAGGATTTTACCCTCTACCAAAACGCTCAACGCGCCTAAACAAGTTTTCACTTCAATAAAAAAGAAACATTGTAGAATTTTTGCAAATTTATATTGATATAAAAGCTTAGTATATTCTTATGTATTTTAATGAAATTGGTCAGAGAAACAGAGGCTATCTCTATTTTTTTTAATTTCATATTATACTTAAATTATTTTCATTACGACGCCCCAGTAAGGCAAAACTCGGCGTTTAGTTCCGCGCCACTTGACACGCAATACAGATAGACTAGTAATGGAAAACAAAGTGTCTGAACACTACCTAATTTCTACCTATAACACTATGCGAAAACGAATAAAGCTTTATGCATTTTTCTTTTTAGCTACACGCTGTATCCCGCACACAGCAGGGTAAAAAGAGTAAACCTAGTGTTAAGACATTGCAGTGGTATAAAAGTGTGACTGTAAACGACTGATTGTGGGTTCGATTCCCACTCCATTTTCTTTGCTCTGGTGTCGAGGTAAAGCGCGGCGTTAAGTTCCGCCACTTAACACACAATACCTCCGAATTCGGCGATGCGTGGGGAACGGAGTGTCTTAATACTAGGTTACCTCTGCCTATCCTGCTGTGTGCGGGATACAGCGTGAAGCTTAAAAATTAAACATTTTTGTTTCTCTCCGTACACCTGTATACAAAGAACATAATTGAGGTATGGCAATCAACTCACAGTATCCAGTATACGGATAAAGTAGAAAACGGAGTGTCTTGGCACTAAGTTCTTTAACTACTCCGTTATAACTCCGTTATAAATCAAGTGAAGGTAAAAAATCAATACGTGATAATGAATATTTAATATTGAGATAAGCGTTCTGTGTCACAAGATTGCTATAACATTAAAGCTTCGTTAATCCAATTAACAACGAAACTCCGAAATTTTCCTTGTTTTGTTTTCACGCATATATATTATAAACAACAGCTTCACGCCTTATCCCGCATAGCAGGGTCAAGCCGGAGTTTAGTGTCAAGACACTCCGTATTATACTTCCTGTTAGAAATTGTGATATTGCACGTTGAGAGACAGAAGTCAACATTAAGTCTTCTTTTTTTAGCTTCACGCTGTATCCTGCACATAGCAGAGTAGACAGAGGGAACGTAATGTTAAGACACTCTGTTACCCATTTTCTTCTTAACTCCAGAGGCATAGCGTGTTAAGTGGCGGAACTTAACTCCTCGTTTTGCCTCAACACCAGAGTGAAAATGAAATATTAAATTCAAAAATTACAATTCCTCGAGTAAACATCGAACCCATAACCTGTCGCATACCGTACACCAAGACTGGCCCTTAATTATGTCTTCTTAGACATCATAACATTCAAGGATGTATTTACTTAACCAATATGGAACTAAGTTAGCCAGTATCATAATATTCCCGGAGGGAGGAATATTAAAATTTATATATTAACTAGCGGCCCGCTCGCGGCTTTGCCTCATGAACTACGTAACTGTTTCGTTATATTGCAACCCTCGGGGGTGGATTTTTAAAAAATAAAGTAGCCTACCTTTAACCTTGGATTATAACAACTATATTTATGCCAAAATTCATTACAATCTGTCAAACGGTTTAGATTTATCATATAAACTTTCATCTCATATTTTAACCTTTTAAAGGTGGATTTTTGAAAAATTAAGTAGCCTATGTTTGGCTTTGGATGTTTTACTACTTTCACTCTAAATTTCATCCAAATAGGACCAGTAGATTAGCCGTGAAAGCGTGACAGACATACACACAGATTTTCGCATTTATAATATAAGTATGGATGTATACATACTGAGGATATAGTAATCAGTATGCCAGTGTCTGACTCTAACTCAATGGTTGTACGTTCGATTCCCGCTTGAGGAAATAATTACTTTTAAAGTTATTTTCATTTCCTAATTCCAGGACCTGAGACAAAGCACAGAATTGAGTTCCAGTCAACATTGAGTTCCTCATTTTCAGATGGCAAATGGAGAACGGAGTGTCTTGACATTAGGTTCTTTACTAGTTTGCTAGCGACCCGCTCGCGGCTTCGCCACGTGAACTATCACTTTCATCCTCTATTGCCTATTTGGGATTGCTTTTTTTTATAAAAGGAGGGTAGTCTATATTTGACTACCGTCACTAATTATGTTCATGAGAAAATCATCGATACATTTAGTGCAATGTCTATATTATTTGATAACATATAGCGATAACTGTTCTAGTAAGAAAACGTACGAAATCTGCTATCATATGATAGTAGATTTCGTACATATACCATCTGGTATATAGTATTATAAACCGGTCATAATATCTTAAATAAACTTTAAGCTTTTTATTTTACAATTGTGTTACTTATTGATATTAAAAAATAGCTTTACTTGCAAATAATCAATGCAATTTGACGTTGCCAGTTTTTTTACTTTTCTGCGGGAACTGTTTTGAATACCAGGGTAATTTAAAAAAAAGAGAGATAGCCTATGTTTGACCTTGCTCATTAACTATTTTCCTGAGAAAATTCATTCATTTCAGTCAAGGAGTTTAGATCTTTCATTCTCACTATACACTAAACATACATAAGTTTCATCCACTGTTTCAACCTCCTAGGGTTTGATTTTTTATAAAGTAGCCTATATGACCCTGCATCTTCAACTATCTTCTTTACGAATTCGTCAAAACATAACAAATAGAAGAGATACAGATTTTTGCATTTTTATAATAATAATTTTAATGAGTGCGGATATGTCTAATACAATGTCAACTATATAATAACAAATGGCGCTACCCGTTGCAGAAAACGTAGTGACATCTGTTGTCATATAGATTATATAAATATATAGATTGTATAAAGTTTTATAGACCGGTCAAATGTATATTTAATAAATGTTATGCTTATTTTATTTTATAATTATTTTAATTAGTGATATTGAAACAAATTTAGCTTCACTCGTGAACTATCGACATAATTTGAATGTTTTTTTTTTAAATTTTATTTTTTTGCGGGAGTTATGTTGAATACCGGGATGAAAACTATCCCATATGTTGCTCTAACCTCTAAGCTAACTCTATACAAAAATTCATTAATTTCTACCCGGTAGATACCGATATACAAATGATTTACTTATATCGGCTTTTTATTTTTTCCAAAAAAACTAAATAGGATACCGGGATAAAAACTATCCTATATGTACCTTTGGACTATAAGCTATCACCATACTAAAATTCATTCATTTCTATCCAGTAGTTTTTGCGTGATTGACGAACAAATTAACAGACAGACAGACAGACAGACAGACAAAAATTCTACTGAATGGATTTTTGGCCTCTGTTATCGATATATTAACGCACCCAATTAAAATTTTTCTGAAATTTTTCATGTACAGAATTGACTTTTCTACTCTTTTATTATATATATAGAGATATAGAGATATAGAGATATAGAGATATGCGGGAAAAGCTTGAAGCTGAAAATATTCAGAACATTTTTTTTTTTTAGCTTCACGCTGTATCCCGCACACAGCAGGGTAGGCAGAAGGAACCTAGTGTTAAGACACTCCGTTCCCCGCTTTCAGCCAAATTCGGAGGCTTTGCGTGTTAAATGGCGGAACTTAACGCCGCGCTTTGCCTCAACACCAGAGCGAAGAAAATGAAAATAACTAATATTTCCACTCCTCAAATGGGAATAGAATCCACAACCAGTCGCTTTACAGTCACACGTTTGTGCAACTGCGCCACGACTGGCCCCAAACGATTTTCCACTCTGATTTAATAGCGTTGAATATAAAAAAATGATTTATACTACAGTAGTAGTATTTTATACGTTATGTGAGGTATGTTATATAATAGTGATACATGTAGGTCCATAGTTATAGCGGTTAGAAAGCTTAAAGATTTTTTTATATTTATTTTTCTTTGAGTGGCCAGTCGTGGCCCTGGTTGTGGGTTCGATTCCCACTCGAGGAGTTATAATATATAATAATATTTCTATTTTCTTAGCTCTGGTGTCGAGGTAAAGCGCGGCGTTAAGTGCCGCCACTTAACACGCAATGCCTCCGAATTCGGCGGAAAGTGGGGAACGGAGTGTCTTAACACTAGGTTTCCTCTGCCTACCCTGCTGTGTGCGGGATATAGCGTGAAGTTAAAAAAAAAGCTTTAAGGTATAGTTGCGAGATGCATGGTGTTGTTTTTGTTGTTGTTGTTGCTATAATATATTTCTTTTTTTTATTTTGTAATAACAGCTTGGTGAGCACAAATGTGTGTATTAATTATAAAAAAAAAAAAATCAATAAATAAAAAAAAAAGTTTATTTGACATTTTACACTTTTCTTTTGTTGTGAGTATAAACTACTATTTTGAGAGACTCTAAGTGTGTTTTGAAAAAACAAGTAGCCTGTGTTTTAACCTGGATTATTTACTACTTTCGTTATAAATTTCATCCAAATCGCACTGGTAAATTAGCCGTGAAAGTGTGACAGACAAACAGACTGATTTTCGCATTTATAATATAAAGTAAAAATTTATAAAACATGTTAAGTATTTATATGTGCAACTAAATAATAATATTTTAAAAGAAAGAGATTTATCACTACTTTTCTTAAGAGAAAATTAAATTAAATTAAATAGCTTCACGCTATATCCCGCACACATCAGGGTAGGCAGAGGGAACCTAGTGTTAAGACACTCCGTTCCCCACTTTCCGCCGAATTTGGAGGCTTGCGTGTTAAGTGGCGGAACTTAACGCCGCGCTTTACCTCCACACCAGAGCGAAGAAAATGGAAATATAATTTCTACTCCTCGAGTGGAAATTGAACCCACAAACAGTCGTTTACAGTCACACTCTTGTGCCACTGGGCTATGACTGGCCACCAAAAATATAATGAATTTATATAAATATTATGAAAAACGCTATCAAACTGTCCACACAAGTTCAGAAACTCGCGTGATTTAAACCAATAATTGTAAGTTTCTATATTGGTTCTTACAGCTTGAGGTCAACCACCGTATTTCTGAGCTCTAGAAGTAATAGAAAGTTAAGCTATACAACTGAAAATGAGCTGTAAATTTGAAAAATAAATGGTAACAGCTGCTAAAAGTCGTGTCTCGTCTGAATCAGTCAGTCAGTGACTTAGAATTTTGTTTTCAGACTTTCTTTTCCAGAAATTTAATTTCTCTGAAAGAATATTTCATATTAAGTTAACATGTTGTGTGATGCAAAAAAAATCTCAACATGTTTATAATTGAAAGAGTTGTGGCTTGTAGCACAAATTGTGACTGTTAACGCGACTTGTTGTGGGTTCTATTCTCCCTTGAGAAATGGTAATATTTAATATTTTCATTTTCTTCTCGCTGGTATCGAAGCAGAGTTAGGTACCACCTAAAACGTAATGCTTCCAGGACTCGGCGGTGGGTGAGAAACGGAGTGTTCTAACTTTAGATTCCCTCTGCCTGCCCGATGTGCGAAATACAGAATGAAAATGAAATGCTTATAATTTAACGTATGCTCAATAATATAGAAAGCTTAGTCATACCATTTCCTAGTTTTGGTATGGCTACGCAAATATCTTAAATATATTGAGGCGATCCTGACGCATTGAGACGGTATCAGATAGAACTATTGCTTGTGGGAAAGTCTCTCCCGCTGCGTTCACCTGAACGCATTGCTCAGTGGTGAGAGCGCCTGAACGGTATTCAGGAGGCGCGGGTTCGAATCCCGCTGCGTTCAAATTTTTATACGTTTTCTTTAAATGTCTTTTTCAATTTTCCTAAGTGTGGAATAACACTTTTAAACATTTTTAAAAGTAATTGTTTGCGGGTTTAAACTATATTTTAATGATTTCATCTTGTAACTGTAGCATAATACAAAGGTTAGTGTTAAGTTCCGCCAAACAATACAGAATGTCTGGCTGAAATCGGAGAACGGAGTAACAACTATATATTCTTTCTGACCACCTCTGTCTATATTTTAAAAGATTTGAATTCATACCTATCACGTTTGTCCATATATATATTAAAAACTGTATGTAACAGTTTTTTTTTCTTAGCTTCACGATGTATCCCGCACACAGCAGGGTAGGCAGAGGGAACCTAGTGTTAAGACACTCCGTTCCCCACTTTTCGCCGAATTCGGAGGCTTGCGTGTTAAGTGGCGGAACTTAACGCCGCGCTTTACCTCGACACCAGAGCGAAGAAAATGGAAATATAATTTCTACTTCTCGAGTGGGAATCGAACCCACAACCAGTCGTTTACAGTCACACGCTTGTGCCACTGGGCCACGACTGGCCACATAACAGTTATTTTAGTTATTAGCTACGACCACTCGCGGCTTCACCTGTGTGAGTACATAACTTTTTATACAAATTTTTATCCCCTATTTCAACTCTTTTAGAGATTGGTTTTTCGAAAATAAAGTAGCCTATGCTTGGCCCTAGATATTAAACTATTTTCATCTTAAAGTTCATCCAAATCGGACCAGTAGATTAGCCCTGAAAGCGTAACACACAGACAGACAGACTTTCACATTTATTATATAAGTATGAATAATTTCAGCCATCTCAAAATTGTATGGATGAATGGCAAAAAAAGTTTTCATATAAAAATTTGTCAGTGTTAGTCACAGTCTTAAGTATTTAGTTTGAAAAGAGCTATCTGCTGTCACGAGCAGTGCCTACGAATTGAATTTTCAAATATTTCCAACTTTATATAAAGTTTTGTAGAATTTGTTCTTTATTCTTGTCCTAGGGACATCTAAATTCTAAAATTTATTGAGATATTATGGTAGTTGATATATTCCTGACTGTCAGTTGTAGGTTCAAATATTATTTGAGGGGAATTATACTATAGCTGTACATTAAATAATTATAATTGGGGGCAGTCGTGGCGCAGGGAACGTGTGACTGTAAATGACTGGTTGTGGGTTCGGTTCCCACTCGAGGAGTGGAAAAGATTTAATATTTCCATATCTTTGCTCTGGTATCAGAGGCAAAGTTCTGCCACTTAACGCGCAATGCCTCCGAATTCGGCGGAAAGTGGGCAACGTGTTAATACCAGGTTCCCTCCTACCCTGCTGTGTGCGGGATACAGCGTGAAGCTAAATAAATATATATACATTTAACATGGATAAATAAAGACGCACACCCTGTTTTGTAAAGTAAAGTGTTTTTATGGCAACGCTATCGGCCTGATATATATGGAGTTCAAAATAAAAATAGTTGAAGACCCAGGATCAAATTCAGGTTACTTTTTGTCAAAAATCAACCCCTAAAAGGTAGAAAGAAATTTTAAGATGTTCAACTGATCTTGATGATTTTTCTTAGGACAAACTAATTTTACAAAAACAACTAAAATGGTTTTGTTTACTTGTGACTATGTTTTTTTGTGTTTATATATATTTCTTTCTTTTTTTGTAATTGCACGATCATCTATCTCAATGCTTTCCCCTGAATGGGAATTGAATCGACAACCAACGACGTTTATAGTCAGACGTACCACTGCGACACTATGGCCTTAATTCCTAGAGAACTAGGTTCAAATCTAGAAAAGCTTAACATCAAAATGATCTAAATGAAGGAGCTTTTCCGTATAAAATTATTGATTGTCAAACATTAAAGCATTCATTAACAACTTTTGAAGTATATTTTGTAAATGTATGCTTTTAACGGTAATATCTATAGAGCTTTTATAAGTCTTTTTCTTGTTACTTGCTAAATTGAAACAGCTTAGTGTCAAGACACTCCGTTCTCCACTTGCCAATCGAAATCGTAACATGTTGAATGGTGGAACAACATTTTACATGGCTACTGGTTGTGGGTTCGGTTCCCACTCGAGGAGTGGAAATATTTAATATTTCCATTTTCTTCGTTTCAGTGTTAAGTTCCGCCACTTAACACACAATGTGTCTAAATTCGGTGGAAAGTGGGGAACGGAGTGTCTTAACACTAGATTCCCAGGATACTGGGTGAAGGTAAAAAAATCATTTTACATCAAATAGTTATGCTAAATTAGTTGTTTTTTTTTTGTATATCGTAATAATACACTATTCTTACAAAACAGCGATATGGATATAACTGAAATTTAGAACTTTTAAAAACTAGGACTAGCTTCACGCTGTATCCCGCGCACAGCAGGGTAGGCGGAGGGAACCTAGTGTTAAGACACTCCGTTCCCCACTTTCCGCCAAATTCGGAGGCTTGCGTGTTAAGTGGCGGAACTTAACGCCGCGCTTTACCTCGACACCAGAGCGAAGAAAATGGATATATTAAATATTTCCACTCCTCGAGTGGGAATCGAACCCACAACCAGTCGTTTACAGTCACACGCTTGTGCCACTGGGCCACGACTGGCCACCGGGACTAGGACTAACTGAAATAAATTTAGAAACTAGGACATTTTTTGCAAGCCCTAGAAAAATATTTTAGTTTTCTATATACGGAACCTTTTGTACTCATATCTGACTCGCTCTCACCCAATTTTTTACATAATATCATTTTTAAGCGATTACGATGAAAATGGGGAATATTATGGGTTTTACATCATATATACATGGTACAGTATAACATAGAATAAGTAGGTCAAAGCTTATGAGATATTGATGACAGATTGTGTCCCATCAAATATTTTTGTATAAGAACTAATATTAGGTAGAACTAACTTTTGGATCTGCTTTTCTTTTATAGCTTCACGCTGTATCCCGCACACAGCAGGGTAGGCAGAGGGAACCTAGTGTTAAGGCACTCCGTTCCCCACGCACCACTGAATTTTGGGCGCATTGCGTGTTAAGTGGCGGAACTTAACGCCGCGTTTTGCCTCGACACCAGAGTGAAAAAACGGAAATACTAAATATTTCCACTCCTCGAATGGGAATCGAACCCACAATCAGTCGGTTTACAATCACAGTTCGTGCCACTGCGCCACAACTCTGGTTGTAGAGGCAAAGTGCGGCGTTAAGTTCCACCACTTAACACGCAATGCCATCGAATTCGGCGGAAAGTGGGGAATGGAGTTTCTTAACACTAGGTTCCCTCAACCTACCCTGCTGTATGCAGGATACGGCGTGAAGCTCAAAAAAACGAACACAATACAATCAAACGCTGTAAAACACGTGTTTCTACGTTTCCTGCTTCACACATAGCAAGAAAGGCAGAGAGTTAGTGTCAAGACACTCCGTTCTCCACTTACCATGCCAAAATATATTAATAAAATATATTTTCGCTATAGTTTTGAATTTTCTAACGAGTAAAATCCGATTTCAACCAGATTGTACCGCTTTAAGCTTTAACAATGAAACTTTTAAGTGTTATTAAGCGTAGGAATAAAAGTGCTCTACCCTTTTATTCTGCCATTTGCTTTGCATTACTGTGAATATAATTCATTATAATATAACTATGAAACAATAGACATTTTTTTTTTATTATTTGATTGTTTTAAAAGTGTATTTTCTGATTTGTAACAAAAAATGTTTGATTTTATAAAATTTATAGAAATACTCGTATACACAATAACATATAGTTAAGGGTCAGTCGTGGCGCAGAGGCACAACGTGTGATTGTAAAGTGACAGGTTATGGGTTCGATTCCCAGTCGAGGGGTGGAAATCCATACTTATATTATAAATGCGAAAGTCTGTATGTTTGTCTGTCACGCTTTCGCGGCTAATCTACTGGTCCGATTCGGATGATATTTAGAATGGAAGTAGTAAAAATGATTGGGTCTGACACAGGCTACTTAGTTTTTCAAAAATCAACCTCTAAAGGGTTGAAATACGGGATGAAAGTTTATATGAAAAATCTACACCGCTTAACCGATTGTATCGAGTTTTGGCATATATATAGTTGATAATCCAAGGTTAAACATAAGCTACTTTATTATCCAAAAATCCATCTCTAAGGGTTGCAATATATCGAAACTGCTATGTAGATTACGCGGCAAAGCCGCGTGCGGGCCGCTAGTATTTAATATGTCCATTTTCCTCGCTCTGATGTCGAGGTAAAGCGCGGCGTTAAGTTCCGCCACTTAACTTGTATGTATATATTTAATGTGTATTTTACAATTTTAAACTGTACATACACAGAATATGTATTAGACAACAAAAATTGTAAGGTCAATATGGCAAAGGGTAAAATTTATAGGCCAAGTTTAGGACTTGTGCCAAGAATAAGCGTTGGATAGTGTCCAAAATGATATACCTATAGTAAGTTCACTTAGTATTTCGTATGGAAAAAAGGCTACTAATGTATTCGTTATATCGGATTTTTTTATTGTTTTTTTGTATTTTTTATTGTATTTTTATTGTATACTAGTGGCCCGCTCGCCGTTAAGTGGAACTCAACTGGTCTAGGTATCACAGAGATAGGACAATAAAAAAAATATAGTGGAACGGGAATCGAATCGACAACCAATCAATTTTACAGTCAGACAATATCTCACTGTGCCACGCCACGCGCCACGACTGGCCCCTAATATAAATAATTACTTTTAAATTCAAAAAATTCAAAAAAATTATATTTACTTGCATTTATATGCAAAATAATTACACTAACGCGGTTTTCGTCCCACTTACTTCATATATTCGAACTATTACAATAATTGATTAATTGGTCAATCAATTATCACAGTGGCTTGTGGACACAACGTGTGAATGTAAAGCGACTGGTTGTGGGTTCGATTCCCACTCGAGGAGTGGAAATATTTAATATTTCCATTTCCTTCGTTCTGGTGTCGAGGCAAAGTGCAGCGTTGAGTTTCGCCATTTAACACGCAATGCCTTCAGAATTCATTGGAAGTGTGGAACGACACTAGGTTCCCTACTATACCTTCTATCTATTCTGCCGTGTGCGGGATATAGCGGGAAGCTAAAAAAATATGCGCATAAAAAAAATATGTCTACAATAATTGCTATTTTGTTTGTCTGGCAGTAAAGTTATGTTGCTGGTGCCATTTGCACACGTTGAAAAATTATATTTTAATTTTCATTTTTTTACTCTGGTGTCGAGACAAAGCGCGGCGTTAAGTTCCGCCACTTAACACGCAATACCTCCGAATTCGGTGGAAAATGGTGAACAGAGTATCTTAACACTAGGCTCCCTCTGCCTATCCTGCTGGTGCGATATACAGCGTGAAGCTATAAAAAAAAGTATGAATAACACGGGAATCGAACCCCAAGCCGAGTATAAGACAAGTAATAAACCAACAAGGCAAGTTATGAATAGGTTATTGATATTTCCCACCGCCCATTATCGTGAGAGGAAAAAGCGGAAACGGTATATTGAATAAAAATCACGCTTTTACTAAAAGATCGAATTTTCTCTATAAAAATTCACTTAGACCCATATAGAGATTGTAAACAACAATTCGCCCCTTACTTTGTCTGTGTTTTTTCCTTATTTTGAAGAGAATATAGGGTTTTTACTCTTTTCTCCGTTTTTAGTAGTTCAAGAACTTATTTGCATATTATGTGGCGGAACTTTACGTCGCGCTTTGCCTCTGCTACCAGAGCGAGGGCAATGGAAATATTAAATATTTCCACTCCTCGAGTGGGAATCGAACTCACAATCAGTCGTTTACAGTCACATTCGTGCCACTGCGCCACGACTGGCTCCGAATTCGGCGGAAAGTGGCGAACGAAGTGTCAACAACGAAAAATATAGGATACAACTATTGTGTAAAGTCCGGTATATATTCTTTTCTATAACAATATTTAAAATTATATACAGGTATTAAGATATGTAAATTTAAGTGAATAATACTTTAATAATATTAAAATACTTAATAAATAACATTTTCTTTTGACAACTAGGTTCCCTCTGCTGTGTGCGGGATACAGCGTGAAGTTAACCTCTCATCACTCACCTCTGCTTCATTTATCTTTCCTTTAGAAGAACTTATTATTTTTGGAACAAAGTTTTTTTTTAATTTATAGAAAACTTGACGCTAAAGTCAACATATTCCGTTCTTTAATTTACACCTAAAAAAAAAAAAAAAAGTAGCTTCACGCTATATCCCGCACAATGCAGGGTAGGCAGAGGGAACCTAGTGTTAAGACACTCCGTTCCCCACTAATTACACTGACTAATTACTAATTTACACCTGAGTTCACATTACTAAATTCAACGATGCGTTTGATATATGATGGCAAAGCGCGGCGTTAGGTTCCGTTTGTTTACAGTGAACTATGTAACAATGACTGTATATATTAATATTTTAATTTTTATTTTACCTGTATTGATATTGTAAAGAGTTTTTAGAAGGCCTATAAGTGTTTTCACTCACTGAATTTGAACTCGCTACCGTCGCTAAGTCCTTTATTTTAGATTCTTTACTTAGGTAACGCTAACCGCGGCGTTAGGCGGAACCTAACGCAGGTAATACGCAATGTCTCAATATATGGAAGGAGAATGGAAAAAAGCTTAGAACAACATTAAATATGGGGCTTTGAGAGGTTCTATTATGATGTTTTAGGATATGTATAGTAAATATTTGTTTAATATTTTTAAGCCCATTAGGTTATAGTGGTGCAGTGGGACACCGTCTAAATCAATTGGTTTAAGGTTCGAATCCCATTCGAGGGAATAATCTGTACATATATAATAAAGAGGTAAAGTTTGTTTGTGAGGACTAATCTTCGGAACTACTGAACCGATCACGAATATTTTCACAATTATAAAGCTACACTATTCGGGAGTGCTATAGGATATGTTTCATTATGATTGATGTAAAGCGAGGTAGCTCTGATGAGGTAAAGCGCGGTGTGTACGTGACTGTAATCTCGACTAGTTCTGGGTTCGATACCCACTTGAGATATGGCAATACTTAATATTTACATTTTCTTCGACGGCTTTCTTGCGGCGTTAAGTTCCGCGACTTAGCACGCAATGCCTCCGAATTCGGCGGTGCGTGCGAAACGGAGTGTGTTAACACTAGATTCCCTCTGCATTCCTTGCTATGTACAGAGTAAAAATATCTCAATATCTGATCACATGACATTTCACAAACGAGTGTCTTAACACTACCTTCTCTTTAAATACTCTACGAGGAAAAAAGCACAAAATAATATTAAAATTTATACACATAAAACGTTTAGTTACTGTTAAACGAACCCTTCCACGTAATTTTCCTTTAATGCTCCGTCAATCGCTCCATACTTTAGTTTCATATTTCTGAATCAGAATCAAAATTTGTATGTAATTGTAGTTTTCATGTCATTCTTATATATAGGGGCCAGTCGTGGCCCAGTGGCACAAGAGTGTGATTGTAAACGACTGGTTGTGGGTTCGATTCCCACTCGAGGAGTGGAAATATTTAATATATCCATTTTCTTCGCTCTGGTGTCGAGGTAAAGCGCGACGTTAAGTTCCGCCACTTAACACGCAATGCCTCCGAATTCGGCGGAAAGTGGGTAACGGAGTGTCTTAACACTAGGTTCCCTCTGCCTACCCTGCTGTGTGCGGGATATAGCGTGAAGCTATTAATTTAATTTTAATTTTAAACCAACCCTTCCACGTAATTTCCCTTAATGCTCCATCAATCGCTCCATACTTTAGTTTCATTTTTCTGAATCAGCATATTTAATGTTGAAAGAATGCTGTCATATGAGATATGACTTTTACTTTTACTTTTATATTACATAGAATTGAGACCGTCATGGGATAGCGTCTGACTAAAACGCGGTGATTATGGGTTCTATTCCCATTCAATTGAGTTATTATATTTAATTTTTTTATTTCATTAGGCAGAGGGAACCTAGTGGTAAGACACTCCGTTTCCTATTTTCCGCCAAATTTAAAGGCATTGCGTGTTAAGTGGCAATCGAACCCACAACCAGTTGTATTCAGTCATACGCTTGTGCCACTGCGCTACAACAGGATAATTCGATAAAAAAATTCAGCATACGCAGTTCATTATAGCCAAAACTTTACTGCCATAGACTTCAATGAGAAATCAGTTTCTTGGTGATAATTCTTCTAAATAATAATTATTTTTAAAACGCAATGGTTATGGGTTCTATTCCCAACTTAGGTACTTATATTTGCATTATTTTTATTTCTTTGCTTTGACAAGACGAACCGTAATATTAAGTTCTATCACTTAACACATAATACCTCGATGTCGAGCGGAAAGTGGAGAACGGAGTGTCTTGACACTAGGGTCCTAGTCTCCTATCTCCCTCTCCTATATCCTCTGAAGGATAATAAAGCTTGAAAGAAGGTAATGGTAGTAAATTCAAAATTCACTAAATAATAAATTGGTTACAGCAAAGGAAATTAAAAGGAAGACGCTTGAAATTGATTGTCTCGTGTATATAATTCATGCTGTAAGGATATTGTATTATCAGATCCGGACTCATGTACAAGCTTTAAGCCAATCAGATGGTAAGAAATGGGCAAAACTTTTTGTCATTTATACAGATTGATATAGATTTTGAAGTGAAAACTTGTTTAGGCGCGTTGAGCGTTTTGGTAGAGGGTAAAATCCTCGGTTCGCGTCACCGACATGCGACATGATAATAGTATATCTATAGCTATGGAGAGCCAGACTAGCGCACGCGCAGTAGCCGCAGTACACGTATAATTAATGTTCAAACTTGAATTCATTGAAATTCGTGTAAATATAAATACTATGTATAATTAAGATAATTGTATATTAATTATTTTTTCAACCACTTTGTATTTATATTTTGTTCATGATTTGTTTAACTCATCATATGTAACTAATAAATAAAACACTTAAAAAGTTCATATAATTTTTGCATATAGTTTTAATTACACTCAACTTAATAGTTCCGTTTTCACTTCTATCGGCAGTCCCACGACTGCTACTGTTTTTTCTACAATAATAGATAAATAGATAATACGTGAAGATAATAAACGCTTGCTCAAAATATAATCGATATTTGTTAATTTATTTATATAAATTTTCATATCCAGTGGCCAGTGGCAGTGGCAGGTGGCCAGTCATGGCGCAGTGCCACAACCGTTTGACTGTAAACGACTGGTTGTGAGTTTGATTCCCATTCGAGAAGTGGAAATATTTAACATTTCAGTTAGGGTTAAGTTCCGCCACTTAACACGCAATGCCTCCGAATTCGGCGGAAAGTGGGAAACGGAGTGTCTCAACACTAGGTTCCCTCTGCCTACCCTGCTGTGTGCGGGTTACAGCGTGAAGTTTAAAAAAAAAGAGCTACTACTACTACTTAGGGCTTACATATTATGTACACATATTATTCAAAGGAATCTAACGTTGTAATTTTTACAATTAAATTTAATACATGAATCTAGTAAAGTAGCCCGCAATTTCACTGCTGTCGAGTTCTCTACTCTTACCATATTATATCTATTCTTATTTTTTTTATAAAACATTATATCCCGCTTTATCCACTTTTCTGAATATTTCCGAAAATCTTTCCTTACGTATGGATTATCTGTCAGTTATTATCAAAAGCAGTGGTATATACAATTATTGATAAACGTTAACCCAACGGGGAATCGAACCCACAAATATATACTGTTCCACTGCGCCATCTCTGTCACCAATTATTAAATATTTTTTATTAAAAAATTCAATACCATCGCTAGATTGTCACCTGTAGGTACTTAACGACCCGTAAATAAGCTACATAAAGACTTTTACGTTACAGAGTAAAAGCTTGTAAGTCATATTAGGGAGGTTTTTAGCAAATTATATAAATATAAGTGGATTTTGGGGAAGAAATGTTTAAAAAATATATAATTTTAGAAAACGTAATTTGAACGCAGCGGGATTCGAACCCGCGCCCTTTGGACACCGTCTAAACAATACATACAACTTTTTTTTATTGTTTTTTATATAATTATAAGTAGATTTTGAAAAAAGAAAATAATTTTAACATTTTAAAGTGATATTCACACACTTAGAAAAATTTAAAAA
The DNA here is from genome assembly GCA_019049465.1 of Dryas iulia moderata. Classification (NCBI taxonomy): domain Eukaryota; kingdom Metazoa; phylum Arthropoda; class Insecta; order Lepidoptera; family Nymphalidae; genus Dryas; species Dryas iulia. Next base: position 4,572,419 of record CM032443.1, read on the forward strand.
TAAATTTAAAAAACGTATAAAAATTTGCACGCAGCAGGATTCGAACCCGCGCCTCTTCAAAACTCTCCAGGTCCTCTGATACTTTTTTTAAACAAACAGACATACAAATATTTATCACCACCAGTAATCGAACTCATTACATCTATTTCAATTACAAAAACTACTAAGCCTGTAGGAACAGCAAATAATCTTCTAAACAATAACTCTAAGACTATAAAAGGCGATTGTTTCCCATTTCATTGTTTATGTGTTGTATTCGGATTAATACCCACGAGGCCAACGGAGCGTGTCCCTTTTGAAATGGATTTCTAACCATCTGAAATGATGATGGGTAAGGGTAGTGGCCAGTCGTGGCCCAGTGGCACAAGCGTGTGACTGTAAACGACTGGTTGTGGGTTCGATTCCCACTCGAGGAGTGGAAATATTTAATATTTCCATTTTATTCGCTCTGGTGTCGAGGTAAAGCGCGGCGTTAAGTTCCGCCACTTAACACGCAATGCCTCCGAATTCGGCGGAAAGTGGGGAATGGAGTGTCTTAACACTAGGTTCCCTCTGCCTACCCTGCTGTGTGCGGGATATAGCGTGAAGCTATAATAATAAGTTGAGTGACGGAACTCTACGCAGTTTTAATAGATTATTTTTTTCACCAAATTCAGAGGTGTTGCGTGTGCGTAAGTGACGGAACTTAACGCCGACACCAGAGCGAAGAAAACGGTTGGTTATGGGTTCGATTACCACTTACGGAAATGATTGTATTTAAAATATTTTCATTTTTCTTATCTGGTACCTAAGACAAAGCGTGTTTTTTTTTTCGGTTTACCCGATATTCCACACACAGCGGGGTAGGCAGAGGGAACTTAGTGTTAAGACACTCCATTCGCCACGCTCCACCGAATTGCGTGTTAAGTGGCGGAACTTAACACCGCGCTTTTCCTCAACACCAGAGCGAAGGAAATGAAAATATTAAATATTTCCACTCCTCTTCTGGGAATCGAACCCACAACCAGCCTCGTTTACAGTCACACTTACATGCATACCCCTACGCCACGACTGGCCCCAACCAAAATTAGTTTTGTTGACCCATTTCGATATAAACATCGTTTCTAAATATAATAGACAGTAAAAATCAATGAGAGACTAAAATTCTGCCTCGAAAGTTCGTACAAAGTGGTATAAAGAAGTATTTGTGAAGTTTTCAAATTGAAAAGTTATGGAACATGTTTTTTTGGTTTCTCTCTGAAATTACTATTTAAATAACGGCGGAATAACATTTTAATTTGAGTTGGTGAATTCTATTAATTTATCTTGGTTTTGCACTGTTTCAGGGGTAAGTAGACTGAGGGTTGACAGTGTCAGTAGGTTCATTTTACACGTTCCCTGTTGGGTCAAGGAAGCTAATAGCTAACTAACCAGCGTTGGAGGCCTAAAAGATCTCGTTAGGGATTACCCCGTGGTGTGTACGAGACCTAATCAGTCTCCTAAGACGATAATGTTTTTTAAAAATAATTTCTAAGGCACGGGTTCCGATGCCCTTGCGTTCAAATTCTTATACGTTTTCTAATTTTTTTTTCAATTTACTAAATATCTGTTAATAATACTTTAAAAATGTTAAAAATATTTAATAAATACATTTCTCTCTTGGCAAACGATTGTTACGTAGAATAATTTTTAAGAGACAGTAAAAATCTCTCTACAGAGATGCTAACTGCAAAAATAATGTTGTATGTTGTATTAGGATCTAGAACATATGACTTAGCGATCAGAGCACTTGGATGGTTTCAAAGAATCACGAGTTCGAATTTTTACACGTTTTTTAAAAATGTTTTTCATATTATTAAATGTTTGTAAATGATACTCGAAAAATGTTAAACCAATTTAATAAATACAATTTTCTCTTGCTAAATCTTTGAGTAGCAGAAATTTGTAAAAACACCTCTTAGCATCTGCTAACTACAACAATAATGTATAAGAATTTCAGCGCAGCTGGTAGTAGAACGCATGGCTTAGTAGTCAGGGCACTTGTACTGTTTCCAATAGGCAATTTTTATACGTTCCTTTTTCTTTTCGCTTCACGCTGTATCCCGCACACAGCAGGGTAGGCAGAGGGAACCTAGTGTTAAGACACTCCTCGTTTTACCTCGGCATCAGAGCGAAGAAAACGGAAATATAAAATATTTCCACTTCTCCAGTGGGAATCGAACCCACAACCAGTTTCCAATCACACGCTTGTGCCACTGCGTCACGACTGGCCACAAAGAAACGTTCTTTAAAAATTATTCAATTTATATAATATCTATGGGAAATCGAACCCACAACCGTTCAGACTCATATTTCTATAAAGAACCCACAGCTTCTAACCAAATTCCCCTAAAATTAGGTCAATTCATACGAAAACACTCTAAGTGCAAACATACAGGCCCCTAATACATGAAATTTCCCAACATCAATATTCTTCACATAATTTTATTGTCAACGCAATGGAGGTAGTTTAAAAGGTATTAAACAAACTGAGTTATGCTACGTACCGAGTAGAGTGGATCCACTCTCGATGTGTAGGGGCACCATGGCTTTATGGAAATATGGGATACTAGCGGCCCGCTCGCAGCTTCGGCGGGTGAACTACGTAACTGCTTCGTTATACCGCAATCCTCGGGGGTGAGTTTTTAAAAATAAAGAAGCCTTTGTTTAAGCTTGAATTATCAACTATATTTATGCCAAAATTCATTATAATCGGTCAAGCGGTTTAGCTTTTTCATATAAACTTTCATCCCCTATTTCCACGCTTTAGCGGATGATTTTTGAAATAGTAAGTAAACTATGTTAGACCCAGTAACATTTACTACTTTTATTCTAAATTTCATCCAAATTGGATCGATAGATTAGCTGTGAAAGCGTGACAGTCAAACACACAGACTTTCGCATTTATGATATAAGTATGGATGTACACATGATACTTTAAAAAATGTTTAAAAAAGTCTTTAATACATAGCATTCTCTCTTGCCAAAGGATTGTTCGTAGAATAATCTTTGGGTAGCAGAAATTTGTAAAAATCTCTCTACAGAGATGCTAATAACAAAAATAAGTTGTAATAAAGCGTATAAGAATTTCGACGCACCTGGTAGTAGAACGCATGGCTCAGTGGTGAGAGCGCCCGGACAGTATTCAGGAGGCGCGGGCTCGAATCCTGCTGTGTTCAAATTTGTATACGTATTCATTAAATGTGTTTCTCAATTTTCCTAAGTGTGAAATAACACTTTAAAAAAGTCTTTAAATATGTACACATGATTTTTTTTTTTTAGCTTCACGCTGTATCCCTTGCGGGGTAGCCAGAAATAACGGAGCGCCAAACGCTACGGTCCCTGCATACTTTCACTTCGTCCACTGTCATCAACCTCTTCATACACACCCTCCGGGGGTCGTGTTTTTTACGTGACCTTCCTCCAGTATCGTCAATACTGTGTTTTGGAAGGTCAACCGAGGTCTCCCGCTACCTCTCATATGTATATTTGTAAATATTTAATAGCTATGCGTTTTCCTGCATAGGAAGATGGTAATCAGGGAAAGTATAGTGCCAAGACACTCGGTTCTCCACTTTCCGTATGAAATAGAACATTATGTGTTAAGTGAATTAACACGCCACGGCCACGCTTTGTCTTATATATCAGAGAAGAATAATACAAATAATATAAAATTATTCCCCCGTGTGGGAGCAAAACCACAAACATTGCGTCTCCAGACGCTGTCCCACTGCACCACGATGAACTATACTGATATTTATATAGAGTAGGGGCCAGTCGTGACGCAGTGGCACGAAGTGTGACTATAAAGAGCGATTGGCTGTGGGTTCAATTCCCGCTCGAAGAGTGGAAATACTAAATATTTACATTTTCTTCGGGTTGGTGTCGAAGCAAAGCGCTGCATTAAGTTTCGCCACTTAACACGCAATGCCTCCGAATTCGGCGAAAAGTGGGACACGGAGTGTCTTAACGCTAGTTTGCCTCTGCCTATCCTGCTGTGGGCGGGATATAGCGTAAAGCTATAAAAAAGGAAAAAAAAACTATCTTTCCTTACGTAAAAATATATTGTTCTAAGTTTTATAAAACATGTTATTGCGAAACAAAAAATGTTAAATAGAATTTTGTTGTAATAATATATATATATATATATATATATATATATATATATATATATATATATATATATATATATATATATATATATATATATATGTATATATTTTTTAGCTTCACGCTGTATCCTGCACACAGCAGAGTAGGCAGAAGGAACCTAGTGTTAAGACACTCCGTTCCCCACTTTCCGCCGAATTCGGAGGCTTGCGTGTTAAGTGGCGGAACCTAACGCCGCGCTTTACCTCGACACCAGAGCGAAGAAAATGGAAATATAATTTCCACTCCTCGAATGGGAATCGAACCCACAACCAGTTACTTACAATCACACGCTTGTGCCACTGGGCCACGACTGGCCACTAGGCCACGACTGGCCACGCATTGTTATAATATGTTTTTATAATATCTTATCTAACCGATTGTAATTTAAGCGATTAAAATTTTCCATGCATTTAAAACTGAGGTTTTTTTCATACTTTCAAATAAGCTTACCGAGATATAAAGTTCTACTTCATACGAGCTTTTAATTTATTTATGAGCGTTGTTAAATTACTGTACTATTAAATATAATGGGTTATTTAGCTTTATGCTTTTTTCCTACATGGTAGAGTAGGTAGAGAGAATTATGTGTCAAGACTCTCCACTTTCCACCTGAATTCGAATGAGAGAGACGAAACTTGACACCTTGCTTTGTTTCATAAATGGATATAATTTAAATATAGTATACCTAGTCCTTTATTTCTCAAGTTAACTAACCTACCGTAACTTATACATATCTCCTTTAGCTAAGCTCGTGTTAAACAGATGGCCGACTGGCGCATTCGTCATTGTATAGAACACTTAAGCATAATATAAAATGCATATCTTATTTTTAAAATATGTACGTTACCTAGAAGTTGTATAGAAAACTGAATTATACATAATGCCCGTAACATATAGAATATAAATAATTCGGAGAATGGCGTGAAGAATGGCTTAAACGTAATAAAATAGATTAGATTCAATTCCTGATTAAAAGTCTTCTTATAACGGTCTACTGTTCGAAACGTTGGATTGTCTAAATATATATTACTATCTACATTATAGTTAAAATTAGATTTAATTTCAAATGTATAATAATCACGTAAACAAAACATCTTATTAAATGTATTTTAGCTATACCGCGCTTACAAAGCGAAGCTATGATAATATTTTAAACTAGCGGTACGCTCGCGGCTTCGTCGCGTGGTCTGCCACTTTTGTCCACTATATAGGCCCCTTTATAATTCTCTGAATTTTCTGTTCAATTATAATAAAACTAGCGGCCCGCTCGTAGCTTCGCCGCGTGAGCTATTTCGTTGTATTGCAATACAACGAAACGAAACGAAAAATCTACCCCTAACAATGCATTGTTAGGGGTGGCTTTTAATAAAATAAAGTATCCTATGTTTAAGCTTGCATTATCAACTATATTTTTAATTATAAAAATTATTACTATCGGTCAAGAGGTTTAGATTTTTCATGTAAACTTTCATCCCCTAATTTAACCCTTTAGAGATTGATTTTTGAAAATTTAAGTAGCCTATGTTAGACCCAGTAACTTTTACTACTTTCATTCTAAACTTCATCCCAATCGGATCGGTAGGTTAACCGTGAAAGCGTGACAGACAAACACACAGACATTCACATTTATAATATAAGTATGGATACAGCCCTACCTGTGATGTGAGTGCCCTACTGAATAGTGTAGCTTTTTAATTGTGAAAGAATTTTCATTATCGGTTCAGTATTTTTTATACAGTTACATATATTGTTACCGAAGATTAGCCCTTACGAACAAAGTTACAAACGTTATCTCTTTATTATATTAATATAGATATAATTGCCCCGAGTAGGAGTAGAATCCACAACCGATCGTGTTAACAGACAGACTGCGCATTTTCCTTTACGATAGCCTAAGGTGTTTCTTGTGTGTTATAAATATAAAACAAACAGTATCTTAACAAATATTAAAATATTTTAATATTATCCAAGATTTCTTTGATGTTAAACATAAATTCCAGAGACGAGTAAGCAAATATTATAAGAAGATACGAGAATATTCAAACAAAAGTAGGTCCTTGTTGTATGTAATATATTTCGTGTTCAGTCTTGCGGGATGTATGAAATGGGTGGAAGGAAATAATGAAAAAAATTGACAATATATAGTGATCAGTCACTCTTTGATTACTTAGATTAAATAAATGTCTAGAATAATTAATATTTTCTCACATAAGGTTTATTGCACTGGGCTACGTGCATAGATAGATATACGTGTAAAAGCCGTCGTGGCGCAATAGGACAGCGTATGACTGTAATGTGATGGTTGCGTGTTCGTTTACTACTCGAGGAATGCTTGTATTTAAATTTTCATTACTTTGCTCTGGTACCTAAGACAAAGCAAGCGTGGGATTGAGTTTTGTCATTCAACACGCCATGTCTCGATTTTGGCCAAAAAGTGAAGGATGGAGTATCTTGACACTAAGTCCTCTCTGACTACTCGCCCTGCTATGGAAAAGGCTGCTTTTAAACGTTTAAATATATATACAAATACATATAGACATACATACATATATATACAAATACATATAGACATATATACATTGGCTATGCCCAAAATCGTGGACATTGCGTATTAATTCTTAAACGAAAAACTTGATTATAGGTAAATTTTCTTTTTTCCCGCTGAACGGCGTTAAGTTCTGTAAAACGTCTTTATTTCCAGCGTAAAGTACAGAACGGAGTGTCTTTCCACTAGGTTCTCTCTCTCTCTCTCAGGATCTCTGTCTACCCCATTAAGTTTTAAATCATGGTAAAATTCATGGTCACCCTATTCCTGACAACGTTATATCAAACTACGCAAGTACGTTTGAGATTTGGTTTCTAAAAGCCCGTAGATGTTTTGTCCTCTATATATACATTGTACATTGCTTGTTTAAAACAAGTTAGTTACATGAATTTTCTTAAGTAGTAAGCAATGTATTCGTAAATCTTTGCCTATTAAGTATTGTATTGTAGAATTGGAATTGAAATTAGAATAAATTCATTTTTTTTTGCTTCAGATCAAAGCGTGAAGATTTCGAGTTTCGCTATTTGAGAGAGAAAGAGAGAGAAAGTAGAGGACGGAGTGTCTGAACACTAGATCCTGCTTTAAGGGAAAAACCGTGAAGCTGAAATAACTTATACAGAATTTATTTTATTCGCTTTATTTTTTCTACTTCAAGTGTTGCCCCTGTAATAAAGTCAAAGTCAAAGTCAAAGTCAAATAATTTTATTTAAAATAAGAAGTTATATGCTATATTTTTTGAACGTCAAATAGTTTACCACCGGTTTACTAAAGTTAATGCCTCAGACCTGAGAAAAACCGGCGCAAGAAACTCAGCGGGACGATTTTTTTTAAGTCAAGAATTTACAGATATTATATAATTATATATTGACAAAATATATAATTATATTTTGTCAATATATAATTATATAATATCTGTAAATTCTTGATAAAGACTGGAGTATAATATAGTAGGCAGAGAGAATATAAGGCCGTCCATTCCACTCTGTTCAAATTCTAGACTTTATGAGTTCATTGGAGGAACATAATGCAGCGGTTTGTCTTACCAGAGAAAAAAATCGTAATCAGGCGTGTTTTTTTTTTAATAATTAAAATTCAATTTAATTTAATTATGTAATATTTATTTCTTTAAAAAAAAACGTTTGCATTTTCGTACGTTTAACTACGCCATGATTAAATTTCATCAAAAATCATTGTACATGATCACCAAGAGAGACCAAAATTGCCTCTTTTTAATATTTTATATATATATATATATATATATATATATATATATATATATATATATATATATATATATATATATATATATATATATATATATATATATATATATATATATATATTTATTAGCTTCACGCTGTATCCCGCTCACAGCAGGGTAGGCAGAGAGTGGCGGCACTTAACGCCGCGCTTTGCCTCGGCAACAGAGCGAAGAAAATGGAAATGTTAAATATTTCCACTCCTCGGGTGGGAATCGAACCCACAACCAGTCGTTTACAGTCACACGCTTGTGCCACTGGGCCACGACTGGCCACAATAATAACTTCAGGAAATCGAATTTACTACCTCCAAAACAATTTTAAAGCAGTAACTACTTTAAAAGTCACAATCTATTATTCGTATTAGACTAATTATCAGGGTGTGGCTTGATATAAATTGAGCGTCCCTTCGGACCGGACTCAGGGGTGGTTCTGACGGGGTGGAAGTTAAAATATTATTATTTTAGTCTAAATTCGTCTAGGGATAGCATTCAGGCCCTAAATTCAGGGCATTATTATTTTAGTAGGAATGTTAGAGAATTAGTAAGAGATGTAGTATATAATTGATAATAGCTTCACGCATACATTTGGGTAGGCAGAGGGAACACACTTTCCGCTGAATTCGGAGGCATTGCATGTTAAGTAGCGGAAATTAACGCCGCGCTTTACCTCTGATACCAGAGCGAAGATATGAAAATATTAAATATTTTCACTCCCCGGGTTGGAATCGAATCCATAACCAGTTGTTAACAGTCACACGTTTGTACCACTGCGCCACGACTGGCCCCAATGGGCGCTGACCAACAGCACTGACTGACAGTTATGAATATAGACAGACAGAATAGTTATATTGAATTGGAATATACCAAAAATATTTAATTGAATTTTATATAATTACTTAATTTTTTTGGTACGTGTTTACTTACTTGGCCAGGGTCGGTTCATGTCTTCTAGCATGGAGTCCCTTATGACCCGGTTAAATGGCAGATAGGGCAGGTACAAGAAAGGGGTCTTCTCACGTTAAAAACAGTTTAAAAAAAGCTCAAGCATTTAGCATTTTAATAGGTATTTTTTTTTTTAGCTTCACTCCAGATACTCCGTTCCCCACGCACCGCCGAATTGTGTGTTATGTGGCGGAAATTAACGCCGCGCTTTGTCTCGACACCAGAGCGAAGAAAATAGAAATATAAAATATGGAAATATTTACTCCTCAAGTGGGAATCGAACCCACAACCAGTCGCTTTAGAGTCACATTCTGCGCCTCTGTGCCACGACTGGCGAACGGATAACCTTTGTTTTTATTTACATTTTAATTCATTTCAAGCAATTTGTTAGGAGAGTAGAGAGGAGAAAGACACTAGGTTCTCTCTGCCTACCCTGCTATGTGCGGGATACAGCGTGAAGCAAAAAATAAAAATAAAGAATACTCTTTTAAGCACCACTGTTCCACATAATAGAGATGAGACTTCCATAAAACAGTCAGTTTGCTATAAAAATAAACCAATGAAATAGAATTGATGTTAAGTAAACTTTTCTATACACTCGTAAGACCCTTATGGCATAGTAGCTATCTAAGCGATTGGTTGTAGGTTCAATTCTAACTTGGGGATGACTGTTTTTTTTTAATTTCTCCACTTTGGTAAGACACAATGTGGGGATAAGTTCTGCTGTTCAACATGCATTAAATCGGGTAGAAAATGGAGAACGGAGTGTCTTAGCACTTGATAACTGAGTGGTAGGGTGGGGAAAGAAAAGATATGAAGCCTTTTCTTTTTGTTTATTGCTTGTTAAAAAAGTAAAAAAAAGATATTATTAAATTATTTATATATATTATTAAATTATTTATGTATTCTTCTTGTACGTAAAATATACTGTAAATAAAACATACTGTATATAATCATAAGTTTTTGTTTGAGCGAAAGAAAGGGAATTGAATTTTTCTTATCATTTGGCTCTCTGTTCTTGGGATAAAGCGCGAAGCTCAATTAGTCTGTAATATATTATTTTTATTATAGCTTCACGCTGTATCCCGCACACAACATGGTAGGCAGAGGGCACCTAGTGTTATGACACTCCGTTCCCCACTTTCCGCCCAATTCGGAGGCATTGCGTGTTAAGTGGCGGAAGTTAACACCGCACTTTGCTTTGACACCAGAGCGAATAAAATGGAAATATTAAATATTTCCACTTCTCGAGTGGGATTCGAACCCACAACTAGTCGTTTACAGTCACACGCTTGTGTCACTGCGCCACGAGTCTCTAGTAATAACCCCAATTTAACAATCAGAGATAAAAAAATATATATTACATTTGTAACGTATCGAACGCCCTTAGAACTATTGATTCTTTCGCCCTAATTACAGTTAGTGCGTGAGTTTAAATTATTCAAAACATTCGTATAATGGAATTATATTTGGAAATGAATATGTAACATACATATATAAAGCAAATTAAATATATTAATCTATGCTGATATTATAAATACGAAAGTATGTCTGTCTGTTTGTCAGTTTGTCTGTTACCCTTTCACGCGTAATTTACTTGCCAAATTTGGATGAAATTCGGAAATGATAATAGTTGAAAACGCAAAGTCGCACATAGGACGAACTTTAAAAAAAGAACTAAACCCTAAATGATTGAAATAGGGGATGAAAGTTTATATGAAAAATCTTAAGCTCTTGACCGGCTGTAATGAATTTTGGCATAAATATAGTTGATAATCCAAGGTTAAAACATAGACTATTTAATTTTTTAAGAAAATCACCTTTAAGAATTTGGACATTAATTAATTTGAAAATAAATATGTAGCATAGTATATAAAGCGAATTAAACATATTAATTTTACTACTTAAATAAGGATCAATGATAAAGCCAATTACGATTTATTTTCAGCCTCACGTTTTTTTCCGTATAGCAAGGTGGTCAAGGAGAATCTAGTGTCAAGACTCTCCGTTCACTATATACACATAGGTGGCTCCTAAGTAAACAATTAAATCTGAATCTGCTTTTAAGCAATTTGTAACATAATTCAGCTTAATGTGAGGTTTCATGAGAAGCTTCTAAAGTTTAGATCGTGTTGTTAATAATTATGAATGTGTTTTTTCATAATCTTTTTATAAGTTGAGATATTTTTTTTCACCCCAACGTTTTTTCTCGTATATCAGAATAAGCCAGAAAGAAGATAGCTTAAGATACTCATTTCTCCATTTTCAAGACGTATAGACGCATTTATTAAGCTTTTGAACTAGTTAATTGAGTGGCGGAACTGAAGGCCTTGCTTTATAAAAATAATATTAACTTAAACATGATCATTCCACCGAATGGGAATCGAACCTACAACCATCCCATTTACAGTCAATTCTATCCCTCTACGCCAATACCTCCTCGAGCTTTTGTATTTAAGTATATTTTATTTTAATGAGCTCTACGTAGCTACGGCGTAGCACCGCTACGTGAGCCGTTGTTTTTGAGAGGTTGTCATACGCTATGCTTTTAAGCAATTTGTATCGTAATTCAGCTTAATGTGAGGTTTCATGAGAAACTTCTAAAGTTTAGATCGTGTTGTTAATTATAGATGTGTTTTTATTATCTCTTAATAAGTAGAGAGATTTTTTTTAAGTTTAAAGCGTTATCTTGTGTATTAGGGATAGGTAGTGTTAAAATATTTTTTTCTCCACTTTTACTACGCATTATAGACATTTGAGTTGATTGAAATAAACTTACACAGACATTTGAATGAAATATAATTAGCGTTAAGCGTTAATTGCGTAAGCATTTTGTGTTAAGTGGCGGAACTTAATACCGCGCTTTGCCTTTGACACCAGAGCGAAGGAAATGAAAATTTTAAATATCTTCACTCCTCGAGTGGGAATCGAATCTACAACCAGCCGTTTACAGTCACACGTTCGTGCCACTGCGCCACGACTGACCCCAAGATATGATCATTCCACCTTATTGGAATCAAACTCATAAACATCGCGTTTACAGTAACACTGTGACGTAGGGCATTAGCCGAAATTTGTAAAAGTCTGTCTATAGGTATGCTAACTAACAAAAGAAGATAAAAGAAGTTGTAATAAGTGTATGAATATGTTGAGGTAGCCAGATGATAGATGGCATTTTTTGTATATATTTTTATTTTCGCTGGGGAATGCAGTATACGCAGACCATCCGTACGTAAGACAGGCAAACTACCTTACGGACGGATGATACTGTGGGACTCACCGATGAGTCCGGTACTTCCCACTAAAACTCAGCGGAAACCTTCTCCACCCTCATGAGACGTCATGGGTTAGATGTTAGACAGCATGGCTTAACGATTATAGTGCTCGAACGGATTCCAAGAGGCGCAGGTTCAAATCCGGCTATGTACAATTTTTTGTGTTTTCTAAAAATATTTTTTAGTTTTCTAACATTGTTAGTACTTTATGTATATTTCGTTATACACTGGTGCCAAATTAAACGACCAAAACTTTATAACTGGGTTTAATACAAAAGATGTGTACAGCGTGGCGATCGGAGAAAGAATAGACCGAATGACAATTGACAATTACTAAAGTTTACCTTTAAAAACAATAAATATTACAACACCTATTGACTATATTGCTATTATAAAATATCAGGAGCAAACAAAGATTAATAAATATTGTGAAGGCGTTATGCGCCGAAACACTTTAAAATGTTAAAAATAATATTTTTCGGCCACAAAGTTAGTTATAAAGTAATTTCACAAAGGATTTTGTAAACCAATTAACATGGGACGTGGCTTACGCTGTGGGACGTTAAAATGTTGGACACGTTCAATAACAAGGCTCGGGCTACTTTAAAGGGAGATTCCCAACTAGAAGTCTTAGTTAAAAACGTTTTGCCAGATTTTCAAGTTATAGATAGTTGTAAAATTGTAATTTTTTAAAACATTGAAGTCAGTGACCAATTGTGGCACATATTGTGACTGTAAAGACACTGGTTGTGGATTCGATTCCCAATCGAGGAGTGGAAATATTTAATATTTCTATTTTCTTAGCTCTGGTGTCGAGGTAAAGCGCGGCGTTAAGTGCCTGAGTGAAATGCCTGAAAGTGGGGAACGGAGTGTCTTAACACTAGATTCCCTCTGTCTACCGTGCTGTGTGCGGGATTCAGCGTGAAGGTAAATGGAAAAGATTGAAGTCAATATAAAATTGTCAGAACTATAACTCAAACGTTGCGCTTAGTAAGGTTTAATCTCTTTAAGCTCCCTAAGAATTAAATGATAAAATAATTTAATAATAATTAAGATAATCTCTCCACTCTCTACTGTTACTCTTAAATCTCTCCTAACTTCTTATTTTGATTACCAAAATAAAAGTTATTTCTACCATTGAGTGAAGAGAAAAGACTTTCAAACCAGATTACTGAATTTACGTTTAACTTTTTTTTTTTTAGTTTCACGTTGTATCCCGCATACCGCCGCTCAGTAGGCAGAGGGAACCTATTGTTAAGACACTCTGTTCCCCACTTTGCACCGAATTCGGAAGCATTGCGCGTTAAGTGGCGGAACTTAACGCCGCGCTTTACCTCGACACCAGAGCGAAGAAAATGGAAATATTAAATATTTCCACTCCTCGAGTGGGAATCGAACCCACAACCAGTCGTTTACAGTCACAGGCTTGTGTCACTGTGCCACAACTGGCCACCTTTATTAAAGTCCGGTTTAACTTATTAAGGTCCTTATTTCAACCTAAGAACCAAAACCCACTTTTAAAGAATATAGACCTGTAAGAAATTTGATGTAACCAGAAAAAAAAGTATGGCTTAGCAGTCAAATCTCTTAAACGGATTCCAAGAGGCGCAGATTCGATTCCCGCTTTGTTCAATTTTTTATATATATTCTAAAAATAATTTTCTAATAGAGTTTACTGACGTCACAGTGCTTATTGTTTACTAACGCTGTTATCGCTTATCTTATCGTGCTATTAAAAAATCGATGTGCATTGCTTTTATGTCATAGTAATTATTAGAAATTGATATTTGCCGACTGGCAGGTTAATATCGGCAATGGGAAACATATTTGCTGTAAATTAAACATATTTTTTTTAGCTTCACGCTGTATCCCGCCCACAGCAAGGTAGGCAGAGGGAACCTAGTGTTAAAACATTCCGTTCCCCACGCACCGCCGAATTCGGAGGCTTGCGTGTTAAGTGGCGGAACTTAACGCCACCTAAAAATATTTTGGGTGTATATACATATATTGCGTTCTAATACATTGATAAATGCCCCCAATAAGTCTATAGTATGGACGTATGTACAGACAATGATCAGTAAAATCTATACTAATACTATAAATGAGAAAGTCTGCCTGTCTGTTTGTTACGTTTTCGTGACTAATCTAATCTCCGTTTTGCATAAAATACGAAATAAGAATTATTAAATATGCAGAGTAGGCTATAATAGGCTACATTTTTTTTACAAATACCTAGAGGACTCCCTGAAATTGGAATTGACAGTTTCTATGAAAAACGCTTGAACGATTAAAATTAACTTTGACATTAATATAATTGACAACCAAGGGTTAATCAAAGGCTACTTTGTTTTCCGAAAAATATTCTTACAGGTTTTAATATAACGAAATATCTATAGTATCAGTACACACAATGAAGCCACAAGCGGGCTACTAGTTTTTAATACTGTTTCAAAAAGGAAAGAGTCTTTTGATACTTTCAAGACACTTAGTCCACCACTTTACTCCCGACATCGAGACATTGCGTGTGGAGTGACGGAGCTCAACGCTGCGCTCTGCTTAGGTACTAGAGCGAAGAATTAAAAATTTAAATTTAATCATTGTGGCCAGTCGTGGCCCAGTGGCACAAACGTGTGACTGTAAACGACTGGTGTGGGTTTGATTCCCACTCGAGGAGTGGAAATTATATTTCCATTTTCTTCGCTCTGGTGTCGAGGTAAAGCGCGGCGTTAAGTTCCGCCACTTAACACGCAAGCCTCCGAATTCGGCGGAAAGTGGGGAACGGAGTGTCTTAATACTAGGTTCCCTCTGCCTACCCTGCTGTGTGCGGGATACAGCGTGAAATTAATCATTCCCCGAGTTTGAATCAAACCCACAACCATCGCTTTACCAGTCATACACTGTTCCACTGTACCACGACGGCCTATAGAATATATAATTGAGACCATCCCAAACATTATATACAGCTTAAAAGAATATATATTTGCAAATATACAAACCGAAACCGGAGGCGAAATGCTATTAGACATTTAAACAAAAAAGATCAGCTAATTAGGATAAAGCCGAGGGCAAGATGTGTTTCAACTTGTTTTGTAATTGGTATGACAATATCATCCATTTTCTGGGGAATTATGGTCAAAAGTTTTATTATATGCCTTGCGATTACTATATATTATGAAGACTATTGTGGTTCAATGAAATAGTGTCCAGCTGTATATGTGAATGGTTGTGGGTTCTAATTTTATTTAGGTGATATTATGTTAATTATTCCTTTGTATAACTGTAGTGTTTGTATCTATTAAATAGATATGTAGCTTTGTCTCATGTACACCAGTATTGGGTAGTGGGGAAAAGTGGCAGTCTTGTGACAGACGTCGTGGACGGTGGACGTGCGCCTGCGCTGCTGCGGTACTGGTGTAGTGGTGAGCCAGTGGTGTTCCTGTTCCCTTTGGGTCGTGCGTATATTATTTGTAGACGGCCATACACTACAATAACAATTCTTGTTCACCACAAAGATTCTGCCTTTAACACGTAATATTTGTTAAAAAATAGAGAACAAAGTGTTTTGACAATAACTTCTTTTTATATTCACAATGCACGGAAAAAAATATACTAATATTATAAATGTAAAAATCAGTTTGTCTGTCTGTCTTTTACGCTTTCACATCTAGTCTACTCATCCAATTTGGATGGAATTCAGATTGAAAATAATTTAACCATAGGTAACTTTTTTCAAAATCTTTCTCTATAGGGTTGAAAACTTGTATGATATTAATAAATATAGACCGCTTAATTTAAATGAGAAAGCGGGCTGAAAATACGAAACAGCCATATTATATTTTACAGGGACGAAGCCACGAATACTAGTCCATACTTATATTATAAATGCGAAGGTCTGTATATTTGTCTGTCACGCTTTCACGGCTAATCTGCCGATCCGATTTGGATGAAATTTAAAATGAAAGTAGTAAAAGTGACTGGGTCTAGCATAGGCTACTTATTTTTTCAAAAATCAACCTCTTAAGGGTTGAAATAAGGGATGAAAGTTTATATGAAAATTCTAGACCGCTTGACCAGTTGCAATGAATTTTGACATAAATATAATTGATAATCTAAGCTTAAATATAGACTACTTTATTTTTTAAAAATGCAATATCAAGAAATAGTACAAGCGGCGAGGCCGCGAGCGGGCCGCTAGTATATTATAAGACTACCGTAGTACAGTGGGACAGCGTCTGACAGTCAATGTTATTGGTTGTGGGTTTGATTTTCATCCCAAGGTATAGTTATAGTTAAGCTATTTTCATTTTTCTAATCTAGTGTACAAGACAAAGGGTGGCGTTAAACTCTGCCTCTCTATAAGTAGTGTCTCAAATTAAGGCGGAAAGTGAGCTACGGAGTGTTTTGACACTAGGTTCTATTTTTCTACTCTGTAGTACGGAATAAAGCGTGAAGTTAAAAAATATATAATATATATCGTCAGAAATTGTAAGAAAAAAATTAATTTGTATAAAAATATCAAAAGGACAAAAATGGAATCATCATTTAATAAATGAAGAAATAACGTTAGGACCATTATTGCGAAAATCATGCGGATGGAGGGGTATAAAATTCGTCATATTAAATAAGTAAAAAAAGTCAATATTTTTCATTATAGTCTATTACAGTAACAAAATATGTGATACGATGTATATATATAGCTTCACGCTGTGTTCTCCTAGGCAGGGTAGGTAGTGGATACCCACCACTTCCTGCCGAATTCTGGAGACATTGCGTGTTAAGTGGCGTAACTTAACGCCGCGTTTTAACTCGACACCAGAGGGAAGAAAATGGAAATATTAATATATATTAAATGGAAATCGAACCCACAACCAATCGTGCTTACAGTCACACTTTCTTCCCACAAACCAATTGGCCTCTACTTTCGGAACAAAGTTCCTTATCTTGCGTTGTGTGCGGGGGGAGGGGGGCTAGACGGAAAAAAATCTCACGAAAAGTTGTAACGACACTTTTTACCATAGGAAGCTGTTGTAAGCTGTGCGGCGTGCGCATGTTTCTCTGTCTGTCTCTCTCTCTTATAGAAAGCAAGCCAGATATTTTTATTTCTAATTAATAATAAATTTTATTAATTACAATGAAAATGATTTTAGATAATCTCTATCTCTATCTCTATATATAATAAAAGAGTAGAAAAGTCAATTCTGTACATGAAAAATTTCAGAAAAATTTTAATTGGGTGCGTTAATATATCGATAACAGAGGCCAAAAATCCACTCAGTAGAATTTTTGTCTGTCTGTCTGTCTGTCTGTTAATTTGTTCGTCAATCACGCAAAAACTACTGGATAGAAATGAATGAATTTTAGTATGGTGATAGCTTATAGTCCAAAGGTACATATAGGATAGTTTTTATCCCGGTATCCTATGTAGTTTTTTTGGAAAAAATAAAAAACCGATATAAGTAAATCATTTGTATATCGGTATCTACCGGGTAGAAATTAATGAATTTTTGTATGAAGTTAGCTTAGAGGTTAGAGCAACATATGGGATAGTTTTCATCCCGGTATTCAACATAACTCCCGCAGAAAAATAAAAAAAAAAAACATTCAAATTATGTCGATAGTTCACGAGTGAAGCTAAATTTGTTTCAATATCACTAATTAAAATAATTATAAAATAAAATAAGCATAACATTTATTAAATATACATTTGACCGGTCTATAAAACCTTATATAGTCTATATATTTATATAATCTATATGACAACAGATGTCACTACGTTTTCTGCAACGGGTAGCGCCATTTGTTATTATATAGTTGACATTGTATTAGACATATCCGCACTCATTAAAATTATTATTATAAAAATGTAAAAATCTGTATCTCTTCTATTTGTTATGTTTTATGTTTTAAAAATTACACTCGTATTCAAAACAGTTCCCGCAGAAAAGTAAAAAACTGGCAAAGTCAAATTGCATTGATTATTTGCAAGTAAAGCTATTTTTTAATATCAATAAGTAACACAATTGTAAAATAAAAAGCTTAAAGTTTATTTAAGATATTATGACCGGTTTATAATACTATATACCAGATGGTATATATGTACGAAATCTACTATCATATGACAGCAGATTTCGTACGTTTTCTTACTAGAACAGTTATCGCTATATGTTATCAAATAATATAGACATTGCACTAAATGTATCGATGATTTTCTCATGAACATAATTAGTGACGATAGTCAAATGTAGACTACCCTCCTTTTATAAAAAAAAAGCAATCCCCAAATAGGCAATAGAGGATGAAAGTGGTAGTACACGTGGCGAAGCCGCGAGCGGGTCGCTAGTATATTAATAATAAAAAAAATGTTATTATAACTTAAAAAAAATAAAAATTTATTACAATTCCTTCACTAATAAATCGAAAGGAATTTTGTTCCATCGGGTGTCCCTTGACACCTCTCTTGTATTTTTTTTTGTACATAGCGATATAAATTTTTCACTTAACTTACTTTACATGATACAGAAACAATTGTTTGTTTCAAATAATAAATAAATATTATGGGTTATACATAACTTGATAAGGACACTATTTAGGGCATAAAAAGAATAACTTATCAAATAATAGGCCATAAAGCCTGTTTATATTTTGAAATAGACAGGTTTTTCTGTTCCCTGTAAATGTTCCTAAGGGATGAAATAATGCTAAGGTTAAAAAGGTTCTTTTATAGCTTTACACTGTATCCCGCACAAAGTAGGGTAGACAGGCTGAAACTAGTGTTAAAAAAGTCCATTTTCTAATTTTCCGCCGAATTTTGTAGACATCAGAGCGGAGAAATTGGAAATATTAAATATTTCTATTCCTTAAGTGGGAATCGAACCTACGACCAGTCGCGTGTAAACTCATACTTTGTGCCCACAAGCCACGGCTAGTCTCAAAAAACCGTTATATACTTTTAACATGAAAAAGGCATAAATCATCTTATAGTGCTTAAGAATAATATATTAATAATTGATTCTGAAATTAACAAACGGTTAGTAAGACAAGCCCCAGGGTTAAGTTACGCCAAAAAATACGCAATAGGAGGGGAAATATTTAATATTTTCATTTTCTTCGCCCTATCGAGGCAAAGCGTGGCGTTAATTTTCGCCACTTAAGCGAATTTGGAGGTGGAAAGCGGGGAACGGAGTGTCTTAACTCTTAACTAGGTTCCCTTTGCCTACCCTGCTGTGTGCTAAATACAGCGTATAGCTAAAACAAAATATGAGCAATGTCTTGATTTTAGTTACAGTAGTGACCTAACACTCCACGAGAAAGAATGTGAAACTGTAAGGAAGTAAAAACATACATAAACATCGTACCGACATATCGTATCGTATAGTATAAACCGTTACGTACAAAAGCGTTTTATTCTAATTAATTAACATAAAGAAATGTTTTCAATGAGTCCTTTGTTATATGAATTAGGTAAACGTTTTGTTAAATTGTTGAGATGCTGATGTTATTTTGTATTTACAATTTACGATATTTCACCATTTTCTTATGGATACCCCTTTTTTTAGGGTAGGTTTGGTTAGGTTAGCTAAGAGAAACGCCCCCGGCCCAGGTCCACGGACGATTGGGGCAGTTCTCGAGACATGCGCTGGTGGTAGGTGAGGAGTATCATCAGGTTTTAGTGGATAAACGTAGGCGTACCATCTTGCCGAACCGGAGTCCCACATAACCGCGTCCCCGGTCCCACCCTGGGCGGGAATCCGTAACGGATTTCCTGACGTTAAAAAAAAAAGGTTAGTTAAAAGAACCTGCGACGTCTCACGAGGGTGGAGAGGGTTTCCGCTGGGTTTTAGTGGGTAGTAACTGACTCTCCGGTGTTTAACAATATCATCCGTACGTAAGGTCTGCCTGCTTTGCGTACGGATGGTCTGCGTAAATGCATTTCCCAGCGACAAACAAAAAACAAAAAATAGGTTAGCTAAGAGAAGCACCCGCCACCCAGGTCCACGGACGATTGGGGCAGTTCCCGAGACCTGGGCTAGTGGTAGGAGAGGAGTATCGTCAGGTTTTAGTAGGTAAACGGAGGCGTATCTTGCGCAACCGGAGCCCTATATAAAGGGTCCCCATCCCGGGTGGGGTTAAAAAAAAAGAAAAAATAAAAGTTAGGTAAGAGAAATTAGTGTCAAAACACTCTGTTCTACATACTGAGATATTCTCTGAGTCTAAAATTGTAATATTTTTTTTTTTAATTATTACGCGAGACATATAAATGATTGACATCTCTCTATAATCTACTAAAAGATCTTGGACTATCAAGAAATATTGTCTGTTAATTTCTAGCACAAATTTCAAAGCATTAATAGGATATTTTCAAATTTGGTTAGGTAGAGAGAGGACCTCGGACAGTGGGGGTGAGTGTTAATGCCCATAATAAAAAGACTTCTTAAGCTTTCGCTTGTACAAACAAGTCTCAAACAATGTAATTATTTTTGCAAAATGATGGGCATCAGTACGTTAAATCTATGAAATGGTGCAAGAAATGCTAAAATACTAAAAAAATAACATTATAATGTGTTTAGTTATACTATACAAATATTATATAAATAATATACAAATTAGGCCAGTCGTGGCGCAGTGGCACAAGCGTGTGACTGTAAACGACTGGTTGTGGGTTCGATTCCCATGGAAATACTTAATATTTCCAGTTTCTCCCCTCTGGTATCAAGGCAAAACGCGGCGTTAACCCTGCTGTGTGCGGGATACAGCGTGAAGCTAAAAAAAAAGAGTGACAGGACACTCCATAGTGCACTTTCCGTTGTGAATCGAGACATTGCGTGTTGGGTGGCGGAACTCAACGCCGCGATATGGTAAAAAAGCAAATTGTCGCCCAGATTTTATTTTATATAGAAATTTATTTAAGTTATATATGTATCTATATGTTATTTTGTTACTGTATAAATTTTCACAAATTCTCTCTTAATTTAATCTTCTCTTCAAGGAACCTACTTGACAAATTTCAGCGTATTATTCGTTAAAAAAGTGTAATATTGATTTTAAGGCACTCTATTTCCCACCTTTTGTTCGAGCTTACGATGTAACTGATGAACGCGGAACTCAACGCCGTGCTTTCTTTTTAAAATGAAATTAATATAATATTTTTTCTATTTAGGAATAGAACCCGTAATCAATTTATTTATTTTTTTATTTTTTTTAGCTTCACGCTGTATCCCGCACACAGCAGGGTAGGCAGAGGGAAACTAGTGTTAAGATACTCCGTTCCCCACTTTCCGCCGAATTCGGAGGCATTGCGTGTTAAGTGGCGGAACTTAACGCCGCGCTTTACCTCGACCCCCGAGCGAAGAAAATGGAAATATTAAATATTTCCACACCTCGAGTGGGAATCGAACCCACAACCAGTCGTTTACAGTCACACGCTTGTGCCACTGGGCCACGACTGGCCACAATTTCTTAGTAATCATAACCAATTTCTTAGTTAAATTAGCTTTCTAAGCTTCAAATCTCAGCTTAAATATTTGTCCTCATACAGCTCGATAGCACCTGAGCGAGCTTGCTACTATAGGTATACATATAAATTAAGACCTAAGTCCCAGAATTTGCAGACATTATAAATTAAGCATTGTACTGTCGGTATACAAATTTAGATTTAAAGATTTTTTTTTTTTTAAATATTGTACAGGTCTTAAATTAAGTCTATAATAGTCTAGTCTATATTTATGTAGTCAATATTGTTGTGGCACAAACATGTGACTAAACGACTCGTTGAGGGTTCGATTCCCATTCGAGGAGCTTACATAATTGATATTTCTATTTTTTTCGCTTCAGTGTCGAGGCAAAGCGCGGCGTTAAGTTCCGCCACTTAACACGGTGCCTTATGCCTACTCTGTGTAATGTGTAATGTGTGCGGGGTATAGCGTGAAGCTAAAAAAATATGATATTTAGATTTTTTTTGAAGTTTAGAAATTTCTACCTTTAGTTTGATATAATTTGAAATATATATACTTTACTATATTAGTACCAGGGTGTGAATAATACTATAATATTTAGAAAGAACTTAGTGTCAAAACACTCTATTCTGCATTTCCCATCCGAAATCAACACATTGGATGTTGACTGACGAAACTCAACACCGTCCAAGCATCTTAGATGCAAACGCAGAGAAATACAAATAATATAATTATAATCATTACTAAGTAGAAATCGAACACGTAACCACTTGCGTTTAAAATGTAATTTTCTTCAACCACAATCGACCAATATAGTATAGTTATTATATCTTTTTAGCGAGGTTAGCGAGGTAACCTACTGTTAAGATACTCCGTTCCCCATTTTAAGTGGCGAAACTTAACGTCGCGCTTTGCCTCGACACTACAAAAGAAAATGGAAACATTAAATATTTCCACTCCTCAAGTGGGAATCGAACCCCCAACCAGTCGCGTTTACAGTTACACTTTGGTCCCACAAGCTACGACTTGTCTTGACTTATTAAATTTATAACAATATATATTTTTTTGTCAACGGTACCCAATTAGCGGCACTAAACTTAAACCTGTTAGTAAACTTTATGGGGCGTGCCTGTCGTTGTTAACTATTAAAAGGGACATCTGACTGCGCTATTACGAGATCATGGGTACTATCTCCATTTTCATCTATTCTATTCTATTCTATACTATATTTTTTTTTAGCTTCACGCTGTATCCCGCACACAGCAGGGTAGGCAGAGGGAACCTAGTGTTAAGACACTCCGTTCCCTACGCACCGCCGAATTCGGAGGCTTGCGTGTTAAGTGGCGGAACGTAATGCCGCACTTTACCTCGACACCAGAGCGAAGAAAATGGAAATATAATTTCCACTCCTCGATTGGGAATCGGACCCACAACCAGTCGTTTACAGTCACACGCTTGTGCCACTGGGCCACGACTGGCCACTATACTGATAATAAAACAGTTAAAGCAGCAAGTTTGTTCGCCCACATTCTGGGAACTGCTGGACGGATTTGAATGAAACTTTTTCGTTTCATAGCTTTTAAGCTTAGGCAGGATTTATGTATAATTGACTCTTTAGAAGAGTGGAATACCTGATGTATATCCATAATAGATCTAATACACTATGGACGGAGACTAGTTCTCAGAAATCTAGACTAAAAAATGGCCCAGTTTAAATTTGGATATAATTGAGAAATATGCCCATGGCATTTGTTAGTATTAATTTGTATATAGTGTGACAATTTTAAAAGCACTGACACTTATATGTAATGTAATCTAATGGTGATGTCCATCACTGACCAAGTGTAAGCGATTTTTTCCATTTTTTTTTTGTGGTAAATATATGTACATATATATAATTGTAATAAAAACAGCCACCCAGCTCACGTTTTGTTCCCTCTTTGGTCAAATTGAGAAATATGCAATAATATTTTTTATTTTATTAACATGTTCCATGTGTTAGGAGAACTATAAGATCTCTGGAATGATTTTCGTATTGTGCGGCAAATAAAAGGGTATTTTTTATCCTTGCGGGATGCCTTGACTTTTCTATTTTTTTACTGTACGAGTAAAATAAATATATATTTGTATATATACAAAAAATTATGTATCACAACAATTTTTTTTTTTGTGGCCAGTCGTGGCGCAGTGGCACGAGCGACTGTAAACGACTGGTCGTGGGTTTGATTCCCATTCGAGGAGTGGAAATTATATTTCAATTTTCCTTCGCTCTGGTCTGATAAAAGCGCGGCGTTAAGTTCCGCCACTTAACACGCAAGCCCTCGAATTCGGCTGAAAGTGGGAAACGGAGTATCTTAACACAAGGTTCCCTATGTCTACCCTGCTGTGTGCGGGATACAGCGTGAAGCTATAATAAAAACTTTATTGCATGCAAAAGCTTACATATTTATATAAAATATACACATAACAGTTTTCATGTTATACAGTACAATAGCGGCCTGCCTTATCATGTACATCCATTAAAGGTAAGGATTTATTACTGTAAATAGCAGAAAGGCGCAACTTTTAATTAAATAAAATATTATAAGCTTTATGCTTTTCTTCACATAGTAAAGCAGAGAACCCAGTGTTCAACACTCCGTTTTCCAGTTTGTCTGTTTTTTTTAGATTCACGCTGTATCCCGCACACAGTAGAGTAGGCAGAGAGAACTTAGTGTTATGACACTCCGTTCCCTACGCACCGCTGAATTTGGAGGCATTGCGTGTTAACTGGCGAAACTTAACGCCACGTTTTATATCGATACCAGAGCGAAGGAAATGGAAATATTAAATGTTTCCACTTCTCGAGTGGGAATCGAACTAACAACCAGTTGCTTACAGTCACACTTTCGTGCCACTGCGCCACGACTGGCCCCAATATTTTAATTTCTCTGCTCTTGTATCAAAGACAAGGAGTGTATATGTGTCCACTTAACTCTTTATGTCTCAATTGAAGGAGAGATGGTGAACGGAGTATTTTGACACTACATTCACTCAGATTAACCTGCTATATAGAAGAAAGCTCTACACTTAAGCTATGGAGCTTGAAACTTTTTCTTGTATATTTATTTCAAAGGTGTAAGATATTGACTGTGTTAGAAAAAGGAGGGCTTTTTTAATATAATTTTGTCTATAGCAGAGAAGACAGAAAGATTTTAGTATTAAGACACTTCACTCTCCGCTTTCCACCTAGAATTGGGAGACATTGAATTTTAATCACGTAACTTAACTACGAGAAAAATTTACATACCGGACAACCTAAATAAGTTTAAATATAAAATATAAAAAAATATAAATAAGATCTTTTGTTTTTGTCAGTTTTACAATTTTTGGGACCGAACTATTTTAACAGGATTAATCGCGTGTGTTTTTGGTATTATATTGGTATTGGAAAATACATTTTAGTAAAAACTTTGGCCTTTGGTTTCCGAATTAGTTTTCTTTGGTCGAACAGACACATCTATATAACTAGCTACTACTACTACTACTACTACTATTTTAACGAGATTAATCGCGTGTATTTTTGGTATTGGAAAATACATTTTAGTAAAAACTTTGGCCTTTGGTTTCCGAATTAGTTTTCTTTGGTCGAACAGACACATCTATATAACTAGCTACTACTACTACTACTACTGCTACGACTACTACTACTACTACTAGTTTAACGGGATTAATCGCGTGTATTTTTGGTATTCGAAAATACATTTTAATAAAACTTTTGGTCTTTGGTTTCAGAATTCGTTTTCTTTGATCGAACAGACACATCTATATAACTAGCTACAACTACTACTATTTAATCGCGTGTATTTTTGGTATTCGAAAATACATTTTAGTAAAACCTTTGGTCTTTCGCTTCAAAATTAGCTTTCTATGGTCGAAGAGATTCTTTTTTAGTTAACTAGAAAGAAAATCGAGTAAAACCACAGGCAAAAACTAGTCTAACTACCATCCAATACACTTTGAATGGAATCAATTTAGCCCCACTGTTGTTTAACCAACAAAGAAACCCCTAAAACCTTTTGTAGACTTTGGACTTATATTGTTACTCGTCGTCGGTGTTACCTTAGCCAAGTCCACAGAAGAAATAAGATTTTTCAAAGTACCAGCATCAAAAGGCAGTAATCGTGCCTTATTACGAAGGCTCCGTCTACAATGATACATACTACAGTCCTTGTGTCCGTTATCGGAGTTAATACGCGTTGGAGTGATATAAACGATGTTTATATCGAAATGGGTCAACAAAACTAATTTTTGTTGGGGCCAGTCGTGGCGCAGGGGCATTTAAGTGTGACTGTAAACGACTGGTTGTGGGTTCGCTTCCCACTCGAGGAGTGGAAGTATTTAATATTTCCATTTCCTCCGCTCTGGTATCGAAACAAAGCGCGGCGTTAAGTTCCGCCTCCGAATTCGGCGGAAAGTGGGGAACGGAGTGTTTTAACACTAGGTTCCTTCTGCTTACCGTGCTGTATGTGGGATACAGCGTGAAGCTACTCGTCGTCGGTCTTACCTTAGCCAAGTCCACAGAAGAAATAAGATTTTTCAAAGTACCAGCATCAAAAGGCAGTAATCGTGCCTTATTACGAAGGCTCCGTCTACAATGATACAGTCCTTGTGCCCGTTATCGGAGTTAATACGCAATGGAGTGTGGAAAGGACATTAAATTGAGGCTATGACCCCCAATTATTGTAGATTTTTTTTAGTTTTGTTTGGTTATTGTACTTCAATGGTTATAGAGAGTAGAGAAATGGGTCACAAAACATTCCGTTCTAAATATTTCATATAATTTAAATACATGACCCAGTTTTTACGTTTGTTGTTCAAGTTTTTTCTTCATGGCGGTATAGTCAGAGAGAATATAGTGTTAAGACACTCCGTCCTGCTCTTTACACTCGAAATCGAGAAACTATGTGTTGAGTGGCGGCAATGACTTACTTTGTCTACCAGTACCAGCGTGGAAAGATGAAAATAATATAGAATCATTAGGGCCAGTCGTGGCGCAGTGGCACGAACGTGTGACTGTAAACGACCCGTTGTGGGTTCGATTCTTACTCGAGGAGTGGAAATATTTAATATTTCCATTTCCTCCGCTCTGGTATCGAAACAAAGCGCGGCGTTAAGTTCCGCCACATAACACGCAATGCCTCCGAATTCGGCGGAAAGTGAGGAACGGAGTGTTTTAACACTAGGTTCCTTCTGCTTACCGTGCTGTATGTGGGATACAGCGTGAAGCTATAAAAAAAAAAAATATACATAATCATTCCCTTTAGTGGGAATTGAACTCTCATTAGCTATCCCACTATGCCAATATGGCTTACAATTTTTTTTTACACACAGCAGTGTAGGCATAGGAAACCTAGAGTTAAGACACTCCGTTCCCCACTTTCCACCAAATTTGCGTGTTAAGTGGTGGAACTTAACGCCGCGCTTTACCTCGACACCAGAGCGAAGAAAATGGAAATATAATTTCCACTCCTGGAGTGGGAATCGAGCCCACAACCAGTCGTTTACAGTCACACGCTTGTGCCACTGGGCCACGACTGGCCACAAGTCTATTATATAAATACTAGCGACCCGCTCGCGGCTTCGCCACGTGAACTACCACTTTCGTCCTCTATTGCCTATTTGGGATTGCTTTTTTTTTATAATAAAAGGAGGGTAGTCTATATTTGACTATCGTCACTAATTATGTTCATGAGAAAATCATCGATACATTTAGTGAAATGTCTATATTATTTGATAACATATAGCGATAACTGTTCTAGTAAGAAAACGTACGAAATCTGCTATCATATGATAGTAGATTTCGTACATATATACCATCTGGTATATAGTATTATAAACCGGTCATAATATCTTAAATAAACTTTAAGCTTTTTATTTTACAATTGTGTTACTTATTGATATTAAAAAATAGCTTTACTTGCAAATAATCAATGCAATTTGACGTTGCCAGTTTTTTTACTTTTCTGCGGGAACTGTTTTGAATACCAGAGTAATTTTAAAAAAAAGAGAGATGGCCTATGTTTGACCTTGCCTCATTAACTATTTTCCTGAGAAAATTCATTCATTTCAGTCAAGGAGTTTAGATCTTTCATTCTCACTATATACTAAACATACATAAGTTTCATCCACTGTTTCAACCTCCTAGGGTTTGATTTTTTATAAAGTAGCCTATATGACCCTGCATCTTCAACTATCTTCTTTACGAATTCCCGTCAAAACATAACAAATAGAAGAGATACAGATTTTTGCATTTTTATAATAATAATTTTAATGAGTGCGGATATGTCTAATACAATGTTAACTATATAATAACAAATGGCGCTACCCGTTGCAGAAAACGTAGTGACATCTGTTGTCATATAGATTATATAAATATATAGATTGTATAAAGTTTTATAGACCGGTCAAATGTATATTTAATAAATGTTATGCTTATTTTATTTTATAATTATTTTAATTAGTGATATTGAAACAAATTTAGCTTCACTCGTGAACTATCGACATAATTTGAATGTTTTTTTTTTAATTTTATTTTCCTGCGGGAGTTATGTTGAATACCGGGATGAAAACTATCCCATATGTTGCTCTAACCTCTAAGCTAACTCCATACAAAAATTCCGGTAGATACCGATATACAAATGATTTACTTATATCGGTTTTTTATTTTTTCCAAAAAAACTAAATAGAATACCGGGATAAAAACTATCCTATATGTACCTTTGGACTATAAGCTATCACCATACCAAAATTCATCCATTTCTATCCAGTAGTTTTTGCGTGATTGACGAACAAATTAACAGACAGGCAGACAGACAGACAGACAGACAAAAATTCTACTGAGTGGATTTTTGGCCTCTGTTATCGATATATTAACGCACCCAATTAAAATTTTTCTGAAATTTTTCATGTACAGAATTGACTTTTCTACTCTTTTATTATATATAGAGAAGAGAAGAGATAATATTACATGATCTCATCTCGATATCAAGAAAATAACTATTTCATTTTCAATCTAACAAAAGGAATCGAGTTTCGTCGAAACACGAAACACGAAACACGACTTTAAGTATCTTGAAAAATTTTATTACACGAACGACCGCCGCGCCGCGCCGTAGCACTCTCTGAAACAACGCTGAAAGCATCAAATTTTCGTCCAAACACAAGCAAGTTTTCGTACTACATATTATAATAATTCAGGTTTTACTAGAAGCCATTAGGCCCAGCGGTAATTTGGTTGAGAGTTTGGTTGAGGGTTCTACTCTGATTCAGGGGAATCCATTCTAATATTATAATTACGAAATTCGTTCTGTCTGTGATATTTTCACGGCTAATCTACTGGCCCGATTTGAATAAAATTCGGAATGGAAATAGTTGAAAGCCCGGAGGCTATTTGTATTTTTTTCCAAATAAAAACCGGAAATGAAAGTTTTCTTGAAAATCATCTATGTATAAAATATTAAAAAAATATGAATACTAAAAATTTAAGTTCAAATAATTCAAAAATATTTTTAGTAAATAAAAATCCAATATATTTTATAAAAGAGTGGCGTTACATTCCACCACTATAGACGCAACGTCGCAATTTCTGGTGGAAAATGGAGAGCGTAGTGACACTTCCCTAAGTTTTTTTCTGACTACCCTGACACGATAAAAGCGTGAAGCTAAAGCTTTAAAAAAATACAATATTTTCGATTTTAATCTAAATCTGCTACATACGAGCAAAGCGTAAAGCTAATATATTAAAAAAAAACATATTTATGCTTTTGAACTAAATGGCTACGAATATCGTAGCTTCGTAGCACCGTAGCACTATTCTAACATAACGTAGATAGTCTATAGACAAGGACATATTAATTTTTTTTTAGCTTCACGCTATATCTCTTCGGCGTTAAGTTCCGCCATTTAACACGCAAGCCTCTGAATTCGGTGGTGCGTGGGGAACGGAGTGTCTTAACACTAGGTTCCCTCTGCCTACCCGAAAATGTGCGGGATATAGCGTGAAGCTATATCCCTTGCGGGTAATTAGAATTGTTTATATTACAAACAAGTTAGTAGAATATATTGACAAATAAATATACTAGATCAGGGGTATACAACCCACGGTCCGCTTCATAATTATAATTATTATAGGCATAAATGCCTGCCAAAATTTTGTTTAAATTCTCTCTCTCTCTCCGACTGTTTTTTATATATGTAGTACATACGAGTATATAGAAGTCATCGTACCGTGAGTATGACAGTATCTGACTGCAAACGCAATGGTTGTGGGTTCGATTCCCACTAGGAGAAATAATTCTATTGAAATCATTATTTAGTTGGTATTTATATTAAATTGTAATAAAATTATTAATAATTTTAAATAACATGTCATTGGAGCCAGTCGTGGCGGAGAGGCACAACATGTAACTATAATGTTGTGGGTTCGATTCCCACTTAAGGAGTGTAAATATTTAATATTAACATTTTTCCCTCTAGTGCCGTGGTAAAGCGCGGCGTTAAGTTCCGCCACTTAACACGCAATGTCTACATTTCGGGCGACAAATGGGAAACGGAGTGTCTCGACACTAGGTTCTCTCTCACTAGCTAACTATGCGGGAAGAAGCGTGAAGCGATTTTTTATATAGTTTTAAGAAGTGTCACTTTGTCTGCCAAATAATTTTCAAACATTGGCTCACTCTCGTAATGAACTCAATTACCAAAATTGGAGATTCAGTTAGGTCCATATACTTTGATACACTTGATAATAATTAATAAATTTAGAGCATGAAAACACTTTTACTTATGTACTCTATTTTCTATAATAATTAAGTAATAACTTACATGTTATATTTTATTTACTTATTTATTAAGCTTCACGCTGTATCCCGCACAGAGCAGGGTAGGCAGGGGGAACCTAGTGTCAAGACACTAGATCCCCACTTTCTACCAAATTCGGAGGTATTGCGTGTTAAATGGCGGAACTTAACACCGTTCGTCAACACTAAAGCAAAGGAAATGGAAATATTCAATATTTTCACTCGTCGATTGAGAATCGAACCCACAACCAGTCGCTTTTCAGTCATATTTTGCGCCACGACTGGCCCCAATGACATGTTATATAAAGTTATTAATAATTTTATTAGAATATAATATAAAGTCATACATTATATCTAAATATATAATTATAACGTATTTACTGTTATATGTTTGTTGTATTATTTACTTATACAAAGCGATTTTCAGAAACTAACAGCAAGTAAAAATGAAATTAAATAACTAATTTGAATTAAAATCATTAAATAAATCATTGTTTATCCAATAAGTAATCACAACTAGTAGTGAGTTCAATTCCCACTCAGGGTATTTATTTTATTTCATTCATTTTCAATTCTCTGCTCTCTGGTTCATAAGACATAACACGACGTTTCACGACAAAAATCCTTTATTTATTTATCCGATTTACTCAAAATTTTGAAACTGAAAATTAATTACACACAACCAGAATAATACTGAAATTCAGCGAGACTTTCAGGAATATTCAACGTTAGACGAGAAATATTTTACAATATTACTTTTTCGTAGAAAGAGCTATCACGAAATAAAATAAACATTTCTGTACCAAAAATAAAATAACAGTCTCTTTGATATAATAAAATAATAATATAGCTGAAAGTACAGCCTGTTTGTATTATATATACATATATGATAATAAAAATGTATGATCACTGTCTCTACATGGAAGATATATGAGAAACAGTATAAATTTAACAAAATTCAACATTTTTTATACTCTATAAAAATATACATATAAGTACATATACGATTTCAACATAATATAATGATTTTTCAAAGATAGAGTCGACTCTACCTCGCTAATAACCATATTTTTATAATAATTAACGTCATTGTAACAAATATTAGGCATATTCCTACATCTTCCAACGATATCTGAACAAGAATACGAAAACTTTACACAGACGTAGCACATTTAAACGTCTCTACATGATGTTAGAGGCTAAATAAATATCACCCGCCACTCACCTTCCATCCAGTACACCACCATCACATAAAATAACACACTTTGACATAAAAATAATATATTCTCTCTAATAATAGTTCGCGTGGTATAAACGTGGAGGCGACACGTCAGCTCTCTGCGGAGCACTGTCATCGACTGAGCTTGAAACGCGTAGACGCTATATATATAAATACTGAGGTCGGCAAAAGTGGGGTAACCAATGTATAATGTTTTTGCTCCGTAAAATTTATTGTTAGGAACATTCTGTTTAGAAAAACGTCTGGTAGAGCTTCTGTGTTGAATTAATATTTTTTTGGTTTATGACATTTTATTAGTGGTGCTTTGTAATCGATTTGTTGTTGAATTGTGATCCTTTTGGACAATTGTGAGAGAGGAATGTGACGAGAATAAAGAAAAAGGGAGAGAAGGAGAGAATCAACGGAGAAATTTGATTTTTTTTTATCAATATGACTCTACATTTCAGGTAAGTGTTAATATATAATTAAATCGTATATAACGACAAATTTAGCAGAACTTTCGGACGGTCACTGTAAAGTTAAATGAAGTGACGTATTTAAATATTTATTTGAGAGACTTAATACGATACTGGCGGAGCAATTTTAATGAGTATGAGTGTACCTTTTTGTGGGTGCAAAGAGAAAACAGTGTCATATTTTATAACGTATGCTTAATTTTCGTTTATTTAAACGAATAACAATCATTCCACTATATTTTCACGTAGGTTTTTAATATATTGTGAATTGATTCGCGTAACTTAACGCTGTTTTTTGTCTTAAGTTTCTTCTTCTTTTCTTCATAAAAATGTCTCAATTTCGGACGGAAGGTGGAGAACAGAGTGTATTAACGCTAGATTCTCTTTGCGAGAAACTTTATTTTAAAAATCTAGATAATAACCTAATATTTCAATAGTTTACTATATGACTGTAAAGCGACTGGTTGCGGGTTCGATTCTCACTCGAGTAGTAGAAATATTTAATAATTTCATTTTCTTCGCTCTGATGTCGAGGCAAAGCGCGGCGTTAAATTCCGCCATTTAACGTGTAATGCCTTCATTCGGCGAAAAGTGGAGAACGGAGTGTCTTAGGAACACTAGGTTCCCTCTGCCTGCTGTGTGCGTGATATAGCGTGAAGCCATAAAAATATGACCTAATATACAAATAATATTGCAACCAAACCTTTATAAAGAGAGTCAACAATCGAAACCAAGTAAATAAATTAAGAAACGGCTCGAAAACGTCATAGATCTTAAATGACAATGTACAAATATCATACATTAAGCTTTACAATAACATCTTTGATCCACCCTAAGGGAGCTATCTCGCAACCCCCTAAGGGTGAAAAAAATTGGCGAAGGTCATAGGATACGGGACTAATAAATTATTGTATCATTCTTAATATTAAATAAATATATATATATATATATATATATATATATATATATATATATATATATATATATATATATATATATATATATATATATATATATATATATAGTATAATTTTATTATTGATTTCGATAGAGTGCTGAGGTGCAGTGGGTTTGCGTGTAATTGTAAACGCGATGGTTTGATTCCCGTTTGAGGGAATATTTAAATTTATTTTCCTTTTTCTTAAGACAATGCGCTGTATTGTCTCAGTTCCGAGCGGAAAGTGGAGAATGGAGTGTTTTTACACTTATTTCTCTCTGATTAATCTGTTATATAATAAAAACTAGAGCTGTTTTTTGTTATATATTTTTTAATTTAGTGGCATTGCGTGTTAAGTGGCGGAACTTAACGCCGCGCTTTGCCTTAACACCAGAGCGAAGAAAATGGAAATATTAAATATTTCCACTCCTCTTGTGGGAATTGAACCCACAACCAGTCGTTTACAATCACACGCTTGTGCCCCTGCGCCACGACTGGTCCCATATGTATTTTACAATTCACGATTTTTTTTTATATTCAAATATTTTTGCGTCACGGATGTCTGGCTTCCGTATCTTCTTTCTCTTCTCTTTATGTTTGTTTATTTCATTCCTTCTCCTTTACACTCGCTTCTGTTAAGTTAAAAGTCTATTTCGGTATATATATACCGGTATATATCTGCTAGTTGCAGGTTCATTTTCTCCAGAATAATTTTATATTCTTTAAATGCCAAAGTTATTAGAAAAAAAATGTAGAAAACAGAGTGATTTACCACTAAATATTATTAAGTAAAATTGTAACTCTATAATTGCCACTCGAGGAGTGGAAATTATATTTCCATTTTCTTCGCTCTGGTGTCGAGGTAAAGCGAGGCGTTAAGTTCCGCCACTTAACACGCAAGCCTCTGAATTCGGCGGAAAGTGGGGAACGGAGTGTCTTAACACTAGATTCCCTCTGCCTACCCTGCTGTGGGATACAGCGTGAAGATAAAAAAAAACTCTATAATGATCTAAAATCATATTTAATTAACTTCACTTGGTAAAATTAAATGTTTGACCTCAAAACTAAGACGTACCTATTTCAAACATAAGTTACTTTAAATTGGCCTTGGCATATTACTTGACCTATTGAGTCTAAGAGGTGGGGGTACAAAGGGTTTACGAAAGGAAAACTTCTGGTAACATCGGAGTTTTTGATTATAATGATGTTACTGAAGAGAATGATCGCGGTTGGTTAAGGTTTTGGTGCACCGAGTTTCTTTATTTCCTCTATATTTCTTTTTTTTTTAGCTTCACGCTCTATCCCGCACATAGCAGGCTAGGAAGCTAATGTTATAACACTCCGTTTCCCACGCACCGCCGAATTCGGAGGCATTGCGTGTTAAGTGGTGGAACTTAACGCCGCGCTTTGTTACGACACCAGAGCGAAGAAAATGGAATTATTAAATATTTGCGATCCTCGAGTGGGAATCGAACCCACAACCAGTTGTTTTACAGTCACACTTTGTGCCTCTGCGCCACGTCTAGCCTCTATATCTATAGAAATAAATAAAATTAGAGTCTGTTTCTTATATAAAAATAACCGCTTTTTACTAAATGTGCTTTTTACGATTTCTGTCTATTTGTCTGTTTGTTTTGGCTAATTTCTTGAACGGCTAGACCGATTTTGATGGGACTTTTGCTGATAGATAGCTGATATAATAAGAAGTAACTTAAAGTTACTTTTTTTTTGTTATAACCAATTTATTAATATTTATACGAGCGAAGTCGCGTACACAGTTAGTATTTTATATAACTAACGTTTATTTTATTTTTTTATAAAATCAAAATGGAACATTGATTTCTGAAATTTACATTTAAATATTTTCCTTTCTTTTTGTATATAATTTTTCTTTCCAGCTTCACAGTGTATCCCGCACACAGCAGGGTAGACAAAGGGAATCTAGTGTTAAGACACTCCGTTCCCCACTTTCCGCCGAATTCGGAGGCTTGCGTGTTAAGTGGCGGAACTTCACGCCGCGCTTTACCTCGACACCAGAGCGAAGAAAATGGAAATATAATTTTCACTCTTCGAGTGGGAATCGAACCCACAACCAGTCGTTTACAGTTGCACTCTTGTGCCACTGGGCCACGACTGGCCAACGTTTATTTTATTTTGTTATAAAATCAAAATGTAATATCGATTTCTTAAATTTACATTTAAATATTTGCCTTTCCTTTTGTATGTAATAATGAGGGAAATACTTTTTTTTTTGGGTTTTTTTTGTGAAAATGACAATAGTCATAAAATAACTAATGAATAACGTTATGTAATGCCAATTTTCGCTTCTATTCAAAACAATATGGGACATGTTCGTATCCCGGGGCTACCTTTCGGGATACCGGGATATAATGCTAATAAATGGGACATCTGGTTACGTTTTATGTAATACTTATTCGCTAAATAAGCTTCAATATAGAGAAAATAATGTTATTTAGTAGGACAAAATTCATTTGCAATTGTTAATTAAATATTAACTCGTAATTTTTTTTGTGGTAAATCACAATAAGCTGTTAACATTTAATTGAAATTAAATTTTGCCCAACGCTGGGATCTCCTGTAATAGCAATGTAGAAAAAACGTAGTGTTTAGACACTCTGTACTCCGGTTAATTACTACATTAATTAATTTCAAATTTAGATTTTTTTTTAGCTTCACGCTATATCCCGCACACAGCAAGGTAGGCAGAGGGAACCTCGTGTTAAGACACTCCGTTTCCCATTTCGCCTCGACCCAGAGCGAAGAAAATGAAAATCAACCTCAAGTGGGAATCAAACCCACAACCAGTCGTTTAGTTACACTTTCAACCTCTGCGCCACGACTGGCCACTAAGATTACATTAAAATTTAGGTAAGTAACTATAACTTATCTAAGAAGGAAGTGTCGTTTTCCTTTATCACATATGTATTCTAAGTTTTTTTATATTTTAATATATTATTATTTCCTTAAGTGGCCAGTCGTGACCCAGTGGCACAAGCGTGTGACTGTAAACGACTGGTTGTGGGTTCGATTCCCACTCGAGGAGTGGAAATTATATTTCCATTTGCTTCGCTCTGGTGTCGAGGTAAAGCGCGGCGTTAAGTTCCGCCACTTAACACCCAAGCCTCCGAATTCGGCGGTGAGTGGGGAACGGAGTGTCTTAACACTAGGTTTCCTCTGCCTACCCTGCTGTGTGCGGGATACAGCGTGAAGCTATTATTTCCTTGTCATTTTGAGCCAAAAAGCGTTTTTTTAATTTAAAGTCATGTTTTTCTCTGACGTAGCAGGGTAGTCAAAGAGAGACTCAGTACACTGTTCTCCACTTTCTGAACGAATTCGACACATGGTGTGTTCATGGTGTGTGATTGACCTTAACGCCTTTGATGATGATTTGAAGATGATTAAGCCGTGATTATGCCATCGAGTTAGAATAGAATTTAACGAAAAGAAAATTGTTTTTATCTTATTTTGAAAGAGTAGGGAGAGAAAGCTGACAAGTAACTTTCAAACAAACTGTCATATTTTTTATACAGAGATAGTATAATACTGGGATTCAATACTATACTGAATATAACCAATTCAAAAAGCAGCTTCACGCTTTTTCTTTCAGCGGGATAATCAGAGAGGACCTAGTGTCAAGACACTCCACCCTCCACCAACCAGGCGGGATTCGAACCTGCACCCGCACCATAATAACATTTTATATATTATTTTTTAATAAAAATTCTTAGTGTATCAGACCTTTAATCCCCATTTTGATTTAATTAAACAACCTTTGTGGGTAACTTTGGTCCAGTTGTTAAGGAAACTAAAATTCATATTTTAGTTACGAGATGTATTAACATGGTACATTTAACAGTTCTTAGTTCAAAATCTTTAGCTTAATTTCGTAGACTTCGTAGACGTTCGTAGCTTTAAATGCTTTCTTTAAACTTTCCGCTGTATCCCGCGTTCAGCAGGGCAGGCAGAGGGAACCTAGTGTTAAGTCACACCGTTCCCCACTTTCCGCTGAATTCTGGTTGCATTGCATGTTAAGTGCCGGAACTTAACGCCGCTCTGTGTTTCTATAGAAATATTAAATAGTTGCACTCCTCTAGTGGTAAACGAATCCACAACCAGTAACTTTACTGTCACATTTTGTGATTTTGTGCCTCCACGCCACGACTGGCCCCTACTCTACTCTTATTCTACTTTTGCTTATGCATAACACACACGCACACACATATATTTTATTGTTCTATTAATAATTAAACACATAGTGTATAGGGCGGAGTGTCTTGACACTAGATTCTCTCCGGCTACCTCGCTATGCGAGAAAGGCGTGTAGCTTCTTTTACATGTTGGTAACAAAGTTTCAATTAGTATGGAAAATAGAAAAGAAATAAGAAGAGTTACAAATATTAGAAAATATTAGAAGAAAACACGAAATAAAAAAATACACAATTTTCAACGAAGATATAACTTTAACTTACATTGCTACGGGCTACGGCGTAGACAAAACGTAGGTTGTAACACAAAGTGTTTTTATTTTAGCTTGTTAAAGAAAATTTGGTATATCTAAATAAATTATTTTAAATAATTTATTTAGTATTTCCATGTTCTTCGCTCTGGTGTCGAGGCGAAGCGCGGCGTTAAGTTCCGCCACTTAACACGCAATGCCTTCGAATTTGGCGGAAAGTGAGGAACGGAGTGTCGTAACACTAGGCTCCCTCTGCCTACAATACTATATGCGGGATACAGCGTGAAGCTAAATAAATTATCATGACTTGTCAGTGACTTCATTCTCCGTCTTCTATTTTTAGAATTAGGAGCATCTCTATAGCATATAAAGGTATAAAAAATATCTCTTTCACTTAACTTTTTGCAAAAGGGGCAGAGAGACGCTACTGATTTTAATAATTAGATTGATAATATTTTTTTACTTATTTAAAAGTGTTACTTAATAGATATCGTAACTTAACGCCGTACTTAGTTTAACCAAAGTATTTACTCATAATTTATTAAATTTCTTAACATTATATAATTACTAGTGGACCGATTGCGGGTTTGTCGCGAACTTTGAACTTTGAACTACATAACTATAGCTGTATCGTTATATTATAACCGTTTAAGATGGTTTTTTGAAAAAAAAAATTTCCTGTTTGGGTTAAACTGGTTTATCAACTATATTTAAGTCAAAATTTATTACAGTTGGTCAAGCGTAAACCGCTTTCTTACCGCTAGCTTACTATATAAACTTTTAACCCTTATTTCCTCCCTTAAGGGTTGATTTTTGAAAAGGAAGTAGCCTATGTTTAATCTTAGATTATCAACTGTTTTTATTCCGAACATCATTAAAATCGACCCGTTACATCATCAGTGAAAGCGTAACAGACATACAGACTTGTACATATATAATATTAGTATGGATTAATATATAGTTATATATAAATAACCTTTGCCTTTTAAGCCCCATTCCATTCAAAGGACAGATTAAGGGTCAAATCTTCAAATTACTCGATGAATAGAGCTCTTGACCTCAAGTTTTCTTAAACATGTTACAAGTTTAGAAACTCGGTATTGCTCATATTATGTTTATAGCTTCACGCTTTATCACGCATATGACGATAATAAATAGAGAATCTAGGGTTAGTGTAGGGGGCTAGTCGTGGCTAGGGGCACAAAGTGTGACTGTAAAGCGACTGGTTGTGCATTCGATTCCCACTCGAGGAGTGGTAATATTTAGAGTGTTTTTTATTTTCTTCGCTCTAGTGTCGGGGCAAAGGGGAGGACGAGGCGGCGTTAAGCTCCGCCACTTAACACGCAATGCCTCCGAAATTCTGCGGAAAGTGAGGAACGGAGAGTCTTAACTCTACGTACCCTCTGCCTACCCTGCTGTGTGTGGGATACAGCGTGAAGCTAAAAAAAAATCTAAAGTTAAGACACTCCATTCTCCAATTTCCAATGGAAATTAATACATTGCCTGTTAAGTGGCGGAACTCAACGCCGTTACATATTTTAGGTCCGAGTAACAATATTTTTTTTCTAAATGATTGATTTGACATAAATAAGTTCAGTTTCTTGCGCCGGTTCTTTAATTCATTAATTTTAGTGAGCCTGTGTCTACTTTGTAAATGGACTTTCGAAAAATTAAACATGTAAGAACTACAGTATTATTTGACTTTGATTTTACAGCTTCACGCTTTTTCCCGCATAGCGGTTTAAGAGTCAAAGACGACCTAGTGTCAAGACATTCCGTCCTCCACTTTCCATCCAAAATCGAGATATTGAGTGTCAAATGGCGGAACTCAACGCTGTACTCTGTCTCAGGTACCAGAGCAAAGAAATGAAAATTTATATATAACCATTCCCCCAGAAGAAATCGAACCTATAACCATCGTTTCACAATCAGACGCTATTTCGGGCAAAACCATACCACTTAACTAGTATACCCATATAAAT
The DNA here is from genome assembly GCA_019049465.1 of Dryas iulia moderata. Taxonomy (NCBI): domain Eukaryota; kingdom Metazoa; phylum Arthropoda; class Insecta; order Lepidoptera; family Nymphalidae; genus Dryas; species Dryas iulia. The sequence continues at coordinate 4,611,992 of CM032443.1, forward strand.
ATATAATACAAATAAGAATAATTTTTAATACTAGCATAAAGTAAACCAACAGAGCAGCGAATGATCAAAGGTGGCGGTTCAAAGTGTGTAAAACGCATTGAGCCCGAAGCTTAGTGGATTAGGCGTGGGTGAGTTGACCGACTTAGCATGTGTTTATTATGTTATTAATATATGTAGGTTTACGTTTAACGGTGTAAAACGGGTAGGCGGAGAGAATATAGTGTTTAGACACTCTTTTCTCCACTTTTCTACCAGAAATCGATTTCGAGATTTTTTAGGAGATATATATATATTATGATACTGTGGCGGTTATTAGCACCGCACTTTATCTTTTTACGTACCATAGTAATGAATTCCGAATGTTGGGTGTTGTGGAAAAACTACACAACAGGTAAGGTAGAGAGAAGTTAGTGATTAGGCACTCCTCTCTCCCCTTTCCGTCTGAATTCACATAATTTTGAAATGTTGTATACAGGTTCACTATTTTTTAAATAGTCTGATGACTGTTTCACTATATCCCACATAGAGATTTTTTTTTTTTGGAATAAATGCGACAAACGAGCTGAAGGCCCAAGTGATTGTCTTAACACTAGGGTTCCCCCTGCCTACCCTGCTGTGTGCAGGGTACAGCGTGACGCTATAAAGGAATCGAGACCTTGTGGTTTGAAAGTGCGGTAATTAGCCACGCACTTTGATATTTTATGTACCATATTACCCGTGGGGAGGACGAGTTAGTTAATACAATACCCCTACGTCGCTGGGTAGCGTCCCGTAAAAGGCGGGTAACCCAGTAGTTTGGTGGAAGGAGATTCGTTCTCAGACTGGCTCGCGACCACTATCATGTCAAAGACGAACCGCCAAACATCTGGTGATTTGTTCCGGTTCGATGACATGTAAGCCAGGTCTTTCCCTACTCCCACCATCCCTATCCTTCTTTCCTCCTTTCCTCCACCATCCTTAAGGTCGGCAACGCATCCACAACCTTTCTAATGTTGTGGATGTCCATGGGCGAAGGTAACTACCTACCATTAGGTAGTCCTTCTGCTCGTTTGCCCCCCTTTCTTCATTAAAAAAATATATATATTTAAATAGCGTGCTGTGTATAGCTTCATTCCGGTGTAAATTTAAATTTTTATACGTTTTCTAAAAATGTCTTATATATTAATAAGCACATTTACATATTAAGTTCTCAATCAAAACCTTTAACTGAAATTCTATACATTATTAGTTTCCCACTTCATTATGATAAAGCGATTGGAAGTTAAGACTTTGACAAATATTCAAAAAGTTAGTAAAATGGGGTAGCTCTTGGTCTCTAATGTTCTAACTTTTAATGAAAGATCAAGGGAATGAAATTTAAAAAGCGTTTTAGTAAGAACATTTTATTCTTTTTAAAAGATTTTTGGGGTCAAACATACAGTTTTAGGTAAACTGAGATTATCTAAAATGTGAAACACGGTTGTGGGTTCGATTTCAAGTAGAGCCTCTTTTATTTATGTGGCCAATCGTGGCCCAGTGGCATAAGGGTGTGACTGTAAACGACTGGTTGTGGGTTCGATTCCCACTCGAGAAGTGGAAATATTTAATATTTCCATTTTCTTCGCTCTGGTGCCGAGGTAAAGCGCGGCGTTAAGTTCCGCCACTTAACACGCAATGCCTCCGAATTCGGCGGAAAGTGGGGAACGGAGTGTCTTAACACTAGGTTCCCTCTGCCTACCCTGCTGTATGTGGGAGACAGCGTGAAGCAAAAAAAAATTCAAATGTGTAATATATGAACACTACGTAATGTGTAATATACTAGCGACCTGCTGGCGGCATTACCTGAGTAAATTACACGAATTCTTTCGGTTTTCAAATAAATGATCAAGTTAGTAAATTTCCAATTTTAATTATTGTAATTTTTTTAATTGTGAAGCAATTTAAATAGAAATAAACACTAAATGTTAGGGGAAGTTTACTATTTTTTTTTCGGAGGCATTGCGTGTTAAGTGGCGGAACTTAACGCCGCGCTTTACCTCGACACCAGAGCGAAGAAAATGGTAATATTAAATATATCCACTCCTCGAGTGGGAATCCAACCCACAACCAGTCGTTTACACACACGCATGTGCCACTGGGCCACGACTGGCCACAAATACAATATACTATAATATCAACACATTATATAAATTGATTAATATTAAAATTTAGATTTCAAAGACAGACAAACAGTAAAATAATTTAAACATTATTAATTTAGAGTCATTGATAAATGCATCTAATTATATTTCTCCCCATATTATTCACCTTATATGTAAAGATAGCAATCATTTGCGTTTTTATTATATTAATTTTATTATTTTACTGTACGAGACCGTCGTGGCGCAGTGGGACAGCGTCTGACTGTGACGCGATCGTTGTGAATTCGATTCCCACTCGGGGGAATGATTGTATTAAAATGTTCTATTCCCCGCTCTGGTACTTAAGACAAAGCGCAGCGTTGAGTTCCATCACTCAACATCTAGTATTTCAAGCTCAGGCGGAAAGTGGAGGATGGAGTGTCTTGCCACTAAGCCTTCTCTGACTACCCCGCTATACGGAAATAAGCGAGAAGCTACTTTTTTATTATATATAGATATAAAAAAGAATATCCACAAGCGTGATTCGAACCTATAACCATCGTCACCAAACACTTTCCCATTGCGCCATAAGAACGTACATTTAATACTACCAAAAATTATGTTACCGAAAAACAGTAACTTAAGCAAGGTCACTTAACCGAATAACCCTCCTGTACGCTTACTTGAACATGTTAAGCTTACAGTATATTTATAAAGGGGTAGTACATTCGAATACAAAATAGCTTCACGCTTTATTCTATGTAGGGGCCAGTTGTGGCGCAGTGGCACAAACGTGTGGCTGTAAACGATTGGTTGTGGGTTCGATTCCCACTCGAGGAGTGGAATTATTTAATATTTCTATTTTCTTCGCTCTGGTGTCGAGGTAAAGCGCGGCGTTTATTTCTGCCACTTAACACGCAATGCCTCCGAATCAGGTGCAAAGTGGGGAGCAGAGTGTCTTTAACACTAGGTTCCCTCTGCCTATCTTTCTGTGTGCGGGACACAGCGTGAAGCTAAAAAAAACAAATTTAGGTAGATAGAACCTAGTGTCAAGACACTCCATTTTCCGCTTTTTGCAAAAGACACGAATAAGGTAAAAGGCAAAAGTATTGTGTGGCAAAACTTAAAGTCACGCTGTCTTTAAAAGCAGAAGGTTGATACAAAATTTAATATAATCATTACCCTGAGCTGGATTCGAACTCACGAACATCACGTTTAGTCTACAAGTCTTGTATAGAAATCCTATAGCCCTAATAGTTGCTAAGCCTTGAGGGTTGCCCACCTGCAAAATTCAAATTTTGTTTAGACGCGTTACTTATAAGGGGTTGGTCCCCCCTTTTACGGTTAATATTGATATGTCTATTTTTTATTTAAATTCGGCTTTAGAAAAAAGAAAGATTCAATTATATAGAAAATATTATTTTTTCCTTCTAATGACTCAATTGCTTCGAATTCAATTTTTACTTCTGAGTACTGAACCTACAATCATCTCGTGTAATTTTAACTTCATTACTACGCCACTGTACCGCGTTGCGTCAAAAAGGTACAATTTCATCGATTTCCTTTAGAAAAAATAACAGTAAATCGAAACGCTAGAACAGAAACCCAAATTCCAAATAAAGTTATATATGTTACTGTAAAACTCAGAACTAAGCTAAATTTTAAATTTTCCAGGTAATACATAAGTTTTACCAACTAAAGTGGTAAAAGTCCGGGCTGTTTTTAACCTTACCTAATCAATATTTACCATATCTCTATGAATTATATACACAGGTCTTTAATCTCTGGACCGCCAGGCTCATTGTACCAAAAATTAATTTTTTTAGTTTTGATTTGCATTTTATCTTTTTAATTGATTTTAGGTGTATGTAGGTATATATGTATATTTATTTGATTTTTTTGTTTGTTTTGTTCGTACGGTTTTTTTTATTTAATTTGGAAAATTTTATTAACTGTACTGTTTTTTCGTTTTTTTTCATAACTTACATTTTGTATGTTGTTCTCGTATGTAATGTTTTTAAAAAGTAACTCAGCTTTTATTGTAAGATAATTAGCAAGAATGATATGAAATCGATCGTCATCATATCTGTGCATGAATATATATTGCTGTATTCACCAATTTAAAAGATCTTAGCAGGTTTAAATACAATAATGAAATGATGAAAGATCTAATTTAAAACGAAAATAATTTTAATATACAACTTTACAAAATGCATTTTTTCATGAATAAACGCAGTAAGACATAAATAAATTAGCAAGAAGTAGAGGCACCTGGGCTTACATAATTCCTTACTTAATAAATAGTTTAAACTTTAATAATAAGCAATCAGAATTACTAAAAAATAAACCGTAATAAATAAAGACGAATACGATATTGGAGATAAATTTGAAAGCGTTTTTTTGTCTCTATACATTATAAATTAATATTTGTCAACTATATATAATAAAATAAAAAAAACAATTGTCCGAAATGTTTTACCATTTTACCAAATTTGGTAAATTCTAAGTTGAAAATTTTTAGAATTGACCTTAATTCAAGGTTTAACAGTAACATGGACTCTGGATCTACTATTTGCATTTCAAAAACATTACTAACTGATTAACGAAGCAGTATTAATTAAATTCTTTCCATCGCAAAGACGAGTTGTTCGTGTATCGCAAATTGGCTTAAAATTGCATAACGTTGAGTTTAACGTAGACTGGTAAAAGTACTAAAATACAACTAGCCGTGAGGGGACAGGTTTAAAATACAATTCCCCTCCGCAGGTGGGTAGCGTCCCGTAAACAAAGAGGAACCAAAGCTGGGTGTCTGTTTTTATTAAAATTATATATATGTACATATATTTACTACATAGAACTAAATCAAGAAAAAAAAACGCTTACACCATTTCGATCGATCCATTAAATTATATTAAATATAAGTCTCAATGCTTTTAAAATTGTCACACTACTAATTAATACTAACAAATGCCATGGGCACCTGTGAGCCCATGAACAGAGATTCTCTATTAAAAAAAAAAGCGGGTAACCCAGTTGCTTGGTGGTAAGAGATTCGTTTTCGATCGCTCGCGCACTATCATGTCAAAGACGAACTGAATCTAATTGTCTGTACATTTAATATCAACGACCAGCTCGCGACTTTGCCGCGTGATCTGCGACTTTAACTCCCTATTTGAGCTCCTTTAGGATTCTCTGAAGTTTCTGTACAATCGGTATGATTAAAACATAGTTTATACTTTAGCTTCACGCTGTATCCCGCACACAGCAGGGTAGGCAGAGGGAACCTAGTGTTAAGACACTCCGTTCCCCACGCACCGCCGAATTCGGAGGCATGTTCGGAGGATTCGCAGGACTCTTGAATAGAGATTCAGGAGTACGATAAACTATGTAGCCAGTCGTGGCCCAGTGATACAAGCGTGCGACTGTAAACGACTGGTTGTGGGTTCGATTCCCACTCGAGGAATGGAAATATTTTATATTTCCATTTTCGTCGCTCTGGCGTCGAGGTAAAGCGCGGCGTTAAGTTCCGCCACTTAACACATAATATCTGTATTGGTGGAAAGTGGACAACAGACTGTCTTAAAACTAGGTACTTTTTGACTACTGTAAACCGCGGAGCTGCTTATTTTTTTTATAATCACATTGCTTCGAAAGAATTGACCCCATAACCAACAACGTTTACATTTAACCATAGCCATTTCAAATTGACTTTAAAAAAAACACACACACATACCTGAACACAGATTAAAAATAAAACAGAAAGTATGAAAAGAAAACAGTTTAAACCTTATTTTAGGTTAATTCAGAGATAACATAGTGTCAACATATTCTGTTCTTCATTTTTTGTCCAAAATTGAGATATTTTGTGTTGAGTTGCGGAACTCAACGCCGCGATTTGATTAGGCACAGGAGCGTAGAATGAACATAATATAATACCCGACTGGCATTCGAACCCACAACTATATCGGTATCAATCACACCTAGTTAGCTTTCGTCGGAATGATGTATAGTATCCGGCATTAAATAATGCACATTGATGCTTAGAATGAAACAGTCGGTCAGTTTCGGTTTCGTAGAGCGCTGTCTTTGTCACTCAGTTGGTATGTGACGTTTCTCATTGTTATTATTTTAAGCGACCGAGACAACGCTCTACGAAGTCGAAGCTAACCGACTATTTCATTCTAAGCATCGATGTGCATTATTTATTGACGGGTACTATACACCTGAACACAGATTAAAAATAAAACAGAACATAAAACAATCAGGCTGGAAATTAAGGCTCATTAGCTAATTATTACTTTATATTTTTAAAATAACAAGCTCTGATGTTCAAAAGATCGCAGTCCGGCCGAGTGACCGATGTGACGCATTTTATACTCGTACAAGGTGGTCATATAGCATAGGTAATATAACATGTTCAGTGAACATGCAGAGACTTTGATCACTCTTACGGTTGGCTACCTTAATCTTACAAAGGGGGCTAATGGATGAATAGTTTTAGTTAAAAATAATTATATATGTAGGTTAGTTTGTGTTTTTTTCTTGTTATACTGCTGTTAGCTAAGAAATTATTGTTTAAAAATTAAAGGGGCCAGTTGACTGTAAACGACTGGTTGTGGGTTCGATTCCCATTCGAGGAGTGGAAATATTTAACATTTCCATTTTCTTTGCTCTGGTGTTGAGGCAAAGCGCGGCGTTAAGTTCCGCCACTTAACACGCAATGCCTCCGAATTCGGTGGAAAGTGGGGAACGGAGTATCATAACACTAGGTTCCCTCTGCCTACCCTGCTATGAGCGGGATACAGCGTGAAGCTAAAAAATAATAAACAAAATTAATATGTCAGGAAATGTGTGTTCATTCTTTCACTTTAGTAAAAAGCATTGCATTGAGTACCACCACTAAACGTGCAATATCTGAATTTTAGGCGGAAAGTGCAGTATAGGGTATATATTAAACATTATGCTATGATGGATATAGTTAAGCTAAAATAAATATTTAAGGACTTTTTAACTTTTAAGTCATAAATTGACTTCCACTTTATTACTTTTGTAAAATACGTAGATTGAGGCCAGTCGTGCTGCAGTGGTACGAACGTGATTCCGCCACTTAACACGCAATTCCTCCGAATTCGGCGGAAAGTAATGAAAGGAGTGTCTTAACACTAGGTTCCCTCTGTCTACCCTGCTGTGTGCGGGATACAGCGTGAAGCTAAAAAAAAAAAAGATTGTTATCTCTAAACTTAGGACAGGAGATGTTCGAAAGAAATATATCACATTTTCGTATATTCGAGTTCAAATAGTTTGATATTTTTCAATATTTTACGCAAAATTGTCAAGTCAAGAAATTTAGCAGGACTTGTTTTGAAGTCAATGATTTACAGGTACAATTTTTTATTACCAACGAATTATAAAAACAAACAATACCTTTTAAAAAGATTGGCGAATATTTCTTTTTTTTTTATCAGCAGGACCACCTGACGGTAAGGAGCTACCTTCGTCCATGGACATACACAACATTAAAAAACTTATGGATGCGTTGCCGATCTCGAGAGGGGAGGAAGAAAAGAGGGAAGAAGGATAGGGATGGTGGGAATAGGGGAATTTCATCAAGGCGTGTTATCATTTAAAAAAACTCATTAAGATTTTTTATTGATTAGAAACTTATCCATACATATCATCAATTACAATCTAACTTAAATACCAATCATTACTATAGAGTAATTACACAATTTTCTCACAAATGGAGAGCAGAGAGAACTATCACTATTGAAAAAGACATTTTTAAAAACATAACAATTTAAACGCAGCGGGATTCGAACCCACGCCTCTTGAAACCCGCCCAAGCGCTCTAACCGCTAAGCCATACGTTAAATGCTCAACGATTTACGTTTTTTTAAAAATATCTTTTTAATGTTAAAACAAAACACTCTTTTATTTTAAACATGTATTATATATATTATCTCCAGCGCACTCTCCGCAGACAGACGACATGTATGAAGACGGTATCAGTATGACCGTTTCATTGAAACGCTTGTAAATGACGACCCCTGTTGCATCAGACTGCACTTTGAGACCGGCTGCGATTGGTGATATACTAAAAAAAAAAAAAATTAAATCTAGAAAAAAATATTATATATTGAGAAATGCCTTTACGTTTTTTGACGTATAGCGGGGTAGTCAGAGAGAACCTAGTGTCAATACACTCCTTTCTTCAATTTCTGCTCGAAATCTAGGCATTACGTGTTGAATGGAGGCACTAAGGCTGTGTTAGGTATTTATAAAAACGAAAAGGCCAGTCGTGGCGCAGAGGCACAAGCTTGTGACTGTAAACGGCTGGTTGTGGGTTCGCTTCCTACTCGAGGAGTGTTAATATTTAATATTTCCATTTTCTTCGCTCTGGTGTCGAGGTAAAGCGCGGCGTTAAGTTCCGCCACTTAACACGCAATGCCTCCGAATTCGGCGGTGCGTGGGGAACGGAATATCTTAATACTAGGTTCCCTCTGCCTACCCTGCTGTGTGCGGGATACAGCGTGAAGCTTAAAAAAGAAGTACAAAAAGCTTCACAATATTTTCTATATAATAGACCAGTCAAAGATAAACTAAAATAACGTTTGTCTTTATAGAGCAAAGAAATTAAGATCTTTAGAAATACATAAATATGTATACACGAAACATTTATCAAAATAACATTTTTTATAATTTTTAACTACCTGACTGTTCGTTTTGGCTAATCCCTAGAAAGACAGATTTTGATGGAACTTTCACTGGTAGATAGCTGACGTAATAAGAAGTAACTTAGGCTACTCTAATTTTATGACTATAAAGTTTCTATTCAATTCCACACGGACGAAGTCGCTGTCAATAATTTTAATATAAATTGTTATTGTTGTTGTAGCTTCACGCTGTATCCCGCACACATTCGGGTAGGCAGAGGGAACCTAGTGTTAAGATACTCCGTTACCCACGCACCGCCGAATTCGTAAGCATTGCGTGTTAAGTGGGACTTAACTCCGCGGTTTGGCTCGATACCAGAGCGAAGGAAATGGAAATATTAAATATTGCCACTCCTCGAGTGGGAATCGAACCCACAACCAGTCGTTTACAGTCACACGTTCGTGCCACTGCGCCACGACTGGCCCCAATTAATTAAAACATTTCTCCAAATGGGAATCGAACCCACAACCATAAAGTTTACATTCAGACGCTATCCCACTGCATCACTATGATCTATATAAAAAGTATAAAAGTAAATACTTACGGAGAATTCTTAATAATATCACTAGTAGTATTGTACAAGTTGCGGTCACCGTCGTACATTTTGATTCCGCCATCTTGTAAGCGTGTAATCACGAAGCTGTAACAAAATGGCGTCGGTTAGAAAGTATTCTTGTTTTCATATTTTGAAATCTTTATTTACACACTAAATACGTGAAAAATATTTTCAGAAAACTTTTACATAGTTGAATGTCTATCTTAAATCGAATGGTCTCGAACCCACACCTCTCGAAAACTGTTGAGGAGCTCTCACTGAGCTATACGTTCTATACGGCTACGACATGGAGCGAAGAAAGAGAGAATTTTATATTTTTTCTGCACAATAAAATGAATTCTACGAATAATTGTTTGAGAGAGAATGCTATTTATTAACGTTTATTAAAGTGTTATTCACAAACTTGGAAAAAAAAATAACAAACGCATAAGAATTTCGATGTAAAAAGACATTTAGAAAATGTATAAAAATTTGAATGCAGCGGGATTAGAACCCGCCCCACCTGAATACTGTTCAGGCGCTCTCACCACTGAGTCGCTTCGTCGAAATTCTTATACGCTTTATTACAACTTATTTTTGTTGTCAGCATCTCTGTAGAGAGATTTTTACAAATTTCTGCTACCCAAATATTATTCTACGAACAATCGTTTGGCAAGAGAGAATGCTATTTATTAAATACTTTTAAACATTTTTAAAGTGTTACTCCACACTTAGGAAAATTGAAAAAGACATTTAGAAATTTTCAATTTACCTGGGCGTTTCGGAGCAGTCAGCAAGGACCAAGCTCTCTAAACATGGTGTGGGGTTCAACTGCTCTACATTACCAGACAGAGTTTGCACTGTTGACTCTTGGAGACGACATTCTCCTAAAAAAAAATTAAAAATAACATGATTTTTTTTTTTTCACTTTAAAAATAATGTTACTGGGGCCATTCGTGGCGCAGTGGCACGAACGTGTGACTGTAAACGACTGGTTGTGGGTTCGATTCCCACTCGAGGAGTGGAAATATTTAATATTTCCATTTTCTTCGCTCTGGTGTCGAGGCAAAGCGCGGCGTTATGTTCTGCCACTTCAAAGCCTCCGATTCCGGCGGAAAGTGGGAAACGGAGTGTCTTAATACTAAAAAAAATGTTAACAAAGCATACAAAAGTTATAACCATACAAAAGTTGTAAATTTGAATTAGAGGTGGATTTTCAGACTTCAATTCTTTTGTTTTCTCCATTACTAGCTAATTGAAAAAGCTTTACGTTCCATTTTCTTTGAGCATGACCAGAATATATTTTTTTAGCTTTTTTACGCATAGCAGAGTAGTCAGAGGAGAGAGGGAGAGAGAGAGAGCCTAATGTCAAAAAATTGTGTTCTTTATGCGCAAAATGGAAAAATTGTATGAATATGTTGAGTAATTCAATGTCTTGCCTTGCTTTGTCTTGTTCATACTCATTTTATTATAATCATATCACGTTGTGATAATCATATAGGCTGACATATGGCTTATGGGAAATCTTTCATTTTATGTAAATTTAAACCTCAACTTAACTCTTTTACAATATAATATAAAATTCCACATACGATATACTCCAAATCGTTTCATCAGCTGCATCGCAGTCCAGCTGTCCAACAGCCAGGCGAAGCTGTCCGACTCGAATTGTATCTCAGCGCCCTTGTTCACCCTTATGGAGGCTATACCATCGACTTCCTGTTAAAAATATTGTTTGAAAAGCACTTTTTACTTTTTTAACTAAATTTGATTTATTCTTCGTTTTTTATTGTATATTTTGACTGTTATTCGTTTCATAAGTCCATCTCCAGAACTACGCCTGGCCTTTTCCCGCATAACAGGAAGAACCTAGTGTCAAGATACTTTTTTTTAGCTTCACGCTGTATCCCGCACACAGGAGGGTAGGCACTGTCTAGTGTTAAGACACTCCGTTCCCCACTTTCCGCCAAATTGGAGGCATTGCGTGTTCTTAAATGATGGAACTTAACCCCGCGCTTTGCCTCGACACCAGAGCGAAGAAAATGGAAATGTTAAATATTTCCACTCCTCGCGTGGTTCATTCTCTAATTTTCATCTGAATTCGACACTCTGCACATTGAATGGAGAAACTCCAAACTCCACTTTGTTTTGGGTACCAGAGTGGAGAAATAAAAATATTTCAAATGTAATCATTCCCCCGAGTTAGAATCGAACCCAATAAAACCGTTTTGACAATCAGACTCTGTCTCACTGAGCCATATGTACATATATATTACACTTATTTCCGGCTTCTGCTTGTATTACTCCATATTCGGACATAAAAAAAACAATATTTACCTGAATAACAGCAGTAGTATTGATCGTATCTTTGTCCAGGCTCCCCAACAACTGAGCCACAGGGGTGCCAGCACCGAGACCCAATACTGATAGCAAATCGAACTGATGAAGCTGGAAAGAGAAAGAGAAAGAATATCTATAAATTATTAAATTCTTCCTCTTATAGCCAGTCTGTCAATTTTTAAAAGGTAAAAAAATAGAATCTAGTCTACTGAGACTAGATTATATTTTTTACCTTAAGAACGTGACAGACTGACTTCTAGACTACTAGACTGCTACTACTAATCTCAAGTAAATCCTTTTTGGATCTTCTCTTTTTTTACACATTGTACTGTGAAATGACCCAACTTATAGACTTAACGTTATCAGATCGGGTACAGAAAATCGAACCGGCAACCATCGTTTGAACACAATCAAAATGAATATATTCCTGACATAAATAGTAATAATATCCTTATTCGACATTTAACAATAAGGTGTCAGTTTTGTCAGTCATACAATTAACCACTACTTGTTGTTTAAAAGGTAGTTAGTTCTGCTGAGTGTGTGTGTAAGTCAACAGTTACTTTTTTTAAATATAATTTTACTGTACAGATAGACACATCCCACGCCATACCAATTAATAACATAAATTTGTGATCCGTCATAACGTGATAAATGGCGAAACTAAACGCCGCCTTTTGTCTTTTTTTTATTTATTTTTTTTTTACCTTCTGCTGTATCCCGCACACGGCAAGGTAGGCAGAGGGAACCTAGTGTTAAGACACTCCGTACTCCACTTTCTGCCAAATTCGGAGGCATTGCGTATTAAGTGGCGGAACTTAACGCTGCGCTTTGCCAATGCAAGGTGTCAAGACACCAGAGCGGACAAAATAGAAATATTAAATATTTCCGCTCCTCGAGTGGGAATCGAACCCACAACCAGTCGTTTACAGTCACACGTTTGTGCCACTGCGTCACGACTGGCCCCAATTTGTCTTATTTATACAAATAATTAATCATAAATTCATAGTTTTATATAAAAAATTTCTCACCCTCTCTCCTTTAATTTCAAACTCTACGTATCTCTCCACATTTCCGTATACATTTTTCGGTGTTCCTCTGTATTCCATTGTTATTTTGCTAACATTATCGTTATTGTAACAGCTTTGGTATACATTCGACGTGTGGTAGGTTAGGGTGGTGTGTCCGTGGTAAGAGGCTGGATGGGTGGTCAGATCTTGATCAGCTGGAGCGTGGCTTATGTCTTGTTCGAAGTAGCAGAGCTGAAAGTTTTTAAATGGTCATTTTAAATTGTAAATTTTACTTTTAAACATTTTTAAAGTGTTATTCCACACTTAGGAAAATTGAAGACATTTAAAGAAAACGTATAAAAATGCATGGCTTGAACGCATGGCTCAGTGGTGAGAGCGCCTGGACGGTATTCAGGAGGCGCGGGTTCGAATCCCGCTGCGTTCAAACTTTTGTAAGTCAGAGAGGATGGATGTACTCCATCCAAAAACCTCGATATTGCGAGTCGAGTGGCATTGTGTTAACACAGTGAATAAATGAGAATTTAAATAAAATCTTTCCCCAAGTGGAAATTCAACACACAACCATCGTTTTACAGTCTGACGCTATACCACTGCGCCTGTGAATTGTAAATTTCCGAAATTTTTGAAGAAGGCATGTGAAAAAGCAACTACACTTTTAGTATAGTATATAGTGTCAAAATACTCCGTTCTCCACTTACTGCTTGATTAAAATTAAAATTAGGCGATACATCATTTTGTTGCTAAGATCTTATTAAATTGTCCTAGGACTAGGCTTAGACTTTCCGATGTTGCATTTTTTTTATTTAAATATAAACATGAGACCATCGCGGCGCAGTTGGACAGCCTCTGGCTGTAAGTGCGATGGTTTTGGGTTCGATACCTGCTCGGGCGATTAATTATATTTTTATTTTCATACGCTCTGGCACTAAAGATCGGTGTTTATTTCTGCCTATCAACTTGCAATTCGGCCTTTAAAATTCGGCCGACAAGGAGTAACGGAGTGTCTCAACTCTGTGACCAACCTCATATACGGGAAAGACCGTTAAACTGTTTTTTTTTTTAATTTACACAAAGTTTCCTCGAGTGGATATGGGATCTACAGATAACACTATATTTTTTTCTTTATTAAAATTTAGGACATTTTTTTTAATTAAAAAATATTAACTATTAAAATAGGGTAATCTTTTATCTTACACATTACCCAAAGCTTACCTTCCAATATTTCTTGCTAGGATCGAATACGTAAGGCTGTTCCACATATAAGAACCACTCGACAGATACATTTCTTCCTGCGCATTTAATTTTACTATTTGAATCTATTTTCAAGAAAACATCTTGATTCTTCTCGTTGACACTGAAATAATATACATAATACAAAGGTTATTTTTTTAAATACCTGTTTTATCCATACTTATATTATAAATGCGAAAGTCTGTGTGTTTGTCTGTCACGCTTTCACGGCTAATCTACCGGTCCGATTTGGATGAAATTTAGAATAGAAGTAATAAAAATGACTGGGTCTAACATAAGCTACTTATTTTTTCAAAAATCAACCTCTAAAGGCTTGAAATAGGGTATGAAAGTTTATATGAAAAATCTAAACCGCTTGACCGATTATAATGAATTTTGACATAAATATAGTTGATAACCTAAGCTTAAACATAGGCTTCTTTATTTTTTAATAACCCCCGTGGGTTGCAATATAACGAAGCAGTTCAGTAGTTCACGCGGCGAAGCCGCGAGCGGGCCGCTATCCATACTTATATTATAAATGGGAAAGTCTGTGTGTTTGTCTGTCACGCTTTCACGGCTAATCTACCGATCCGCTATGGATGAAATTTAGAATGAAAGTAGTAAAAGTGATTGGGTCTAACATAGGCTACCTATTTTTTCAAAAATCAACTTCTAAAGAGTTGAAATAGGGGATGAAAGTTTATATGAAAAATCTAAACCGCTTCACCAATTGTAATGAATGTTGGCATCAATATATTTGATAATCTAAGCTTAAGCATAGGCTACTTTATTTTTTAAAAATGCGCCCCCGGGGGTTTTATCATAACGAAATAGATTACGCGGCGAAGCCGCGAGCGGGCCGCTAGTTTTAAATAAAAACACGATGCCTACTACGATTAATGTTAAGTAGTTTTTCTCTGACCACGGCTAACCCCTTCGATTTGGATGAAATTTAGAATAATAGTAGCAAAAAATCCAGCGTCAAACATAAACATCTAAATACATAAAAATCTAAACCACTTGTGCGATTTTAATGAATTTTGGTATAAATGTAGTTGGTACTACTTTACTTTTCAAAAATCCACCCCCGAGGGTTGCAATACGAGTATAACGAAATATCTATGTACTTCAGGCGGCGAACCCGCCAGCAAGCCGCTAGTTTCTATGTATTTCAAGAAAAGATTCTTTTTCTGCATGATTTGAATCTCAAGCTATCTCCTAACTTAAAATGAAGTATTAAATAAACTATAATAATTTCCCGGTGATAAATTAAAAATGATATTATATTGATGGGGCTAGTCGTGGCGCAGATTCACAAAGTGTGATTGTAATGTGACTGGTTGTGGGTCCGAATCCTACCTGTGGAGTGGAAATATTTCATATTTTCAGTTCCTTCGTTCTGGTATCGAAATTAATATTAAAAGAATAAAAGTATATTACATTGCATTTAGAATCTACTCGGTGGTACGTAATGATAATGAGCCTCTGATCATCATAGATTGGGCCAGTCGTGGCGTAGTGGCATGAACGTGTGACTGTAAACGATTGGTTGTGGATTCGATTCCCACTTGAGGAGTGGAAATATTGCATATGTCCATATCCTTGGCTCTGGTATCGAGGCAAGGCTCGGCGTTAAGTTCCGCCACTTAGCACGCAATGCCTCCAGAATTAGGCGGAAAGTGGGGAACGTAGTATCTTAACCCTAACTTCCCTTAGCCTATCTTGCTGTGTGCAGGAGACAGCGTGAAAATAAAAATATTTATGTTAGTAAATAAAAAATAATAATTAAATTATTTCTATCCCCCGGGATTATTTAAATTTGTGAGATAAAAGTTATTTTCCAATTCAAAATGAATTTTAAAAGTGTTGTTAAAACGTTGAATATTGGCTTTCGATGTAAAAATCCTATGGGAATATTCTTATAAAGGATTATACAATAGTCTAGTTATAATTTTACCGCTTGATAATAAAATGTTATTTTTTTAAGCTTCACGCTGTATTCCTCGTAGGTAGAACCTAAGCTAAAGCTCTGGAGGCATTGTGTGTTAAGTAACTACTTAAGTAGTAAGTAAGTTTAAAAGTAGTAAAATTTTCCCCTGTGGGGGACGGGTTAAGAATACAACTCCCCCCTGCCGCTGGGTAGCGTCCCGTAAAAGGCGGGTAACCCAGTAGCTTGGTGGTAGGAGATTCGTTCTTCGACTGACTCGCGACCACTATCGTGTCAAAGACGAACTGCCAAATATCTGGTGATGTGTTCTGGTTCGATGGTATGTAAGCCAGCTCTCCCTATTCCCACCATTCCCTCCTCCCTCTTTCTGTCCTACATCCCCGAGGCTGGCAACGCATCCATAACTCTAATGTTGTGGATGTCTATGGGCGAAGGTAACCGCTTAACATCAGGTGGGCCTTATGCTCGTTTGCCTCCTTTATTCCATAAAAAAAGTAGAAATCGAACCCACAACCAGTCGCGTTTACAGTCACACTTAGTGTCCACAATGCACGACTGACCTCAACATACATTTACCTCAATATACATTTATTTAGAAATATTACATTAGAAATAAATACTTTTGATATACAGTTTTTTACAAAGTGACACTTATGTACGTTGCTATGGTAACGCATTTTTACGAATCAGCGAATTTAATATACATACATGATAAAATGGAAATGATTAAATAAATAAATAAGATAAATAATAAGATAAACTGAAACAAATAAGATTAATTGGAACAAATAAAATAAATAAATAAGATAAATTGGAATAAAATAACATAAATATATAAGATAAATTAGAAAAAAACAAAGAAATAAAAGAAAGTAGCTTCACACTTTATCTCCGCATAGTCAGAAATAACCTATTGTCAAGGCATTCCGTTCTCCACTCTCCAAACGAAATCGAGAAGTTGAGTGTTGAATGATGGAACCTAACGACGCGCTTTGTCTTCGATACCAGAAAAAGAAATAAAGATAACAAATAATCATTCCCTCGAGTGATAATCGAACCTACAAGCATCGGTGTTTGCCGTTAAACTTTGCCACGGCACCAGTACCACCTCTAAATAAATATATACACGAAAGAAATAAGAATTGTAAACAGAAGTTGAATATTTCCATTTTCTTCGCTCTGGTGTCGAGGTAAAGTGCGGCGTTAAGTTCCACCACTTAACACGCAAGCCTCCGAATTCGGCGGTGTGTGGGGAACGGAGTATCTTAATACTAGGTTCCCTCTGCCTGCCCTGCTGTGTGCGGGATACAGCGTGAAGCTAACAACAACAACAAATAAGAATTGAACCTACTACGCCATTACTAAATGAATGTAATAGCTTCACGTTATTCCCGCGTAGTAGTATAACAGAAAGAACCTAGTTTCAAGACACTAACTATCCTACAATTTCCTTCTCAATTCAAGACCTTAAGAAGCGGAACTTAAAACTTTTTTTTTTTTCAGCTTCACGCTGTATCCCGCACACAGCAGGGTAGGCAGAGGGAACCTAGTATTAAGATACTCCGTTCCCCACGCACCGCCGAATTCGGAGGCATTGCGTGTTAAGTGGCGGAACTTAACGCCGCGCTTTACCTTGACACCAGAGAAAATGGAAATATTAAATATTTCCACTCCTCGAGTGGGAATCGAACCCACAACCAATCGTTTACAGTCACACGCTTGTGCCACTGGGCCACGACTGGCCACAACTTAACACCGCATACAAAAAATAATAAACCACCACCACTTACCCATAATAACTCAAAGTGAAATCAAAGTTGATCTCCACCCTGTCTACTCTCTCGAAGGCGACTATGTCTCCTAGACTCACGCTGACGTGTATCACTTCGTCCCTGCCCTCCTTCTGTGGGGGGCGGGAAGGGGGGATGAAGACTCCACAGCCGGGGGATATGTGAAACGTGTATGGAATTCAGTTGGCTGAGTTGGTAATATACTAAATTATAGTTAATTTAACTTTAAAGTGTAATTCACATTAGGAAATTGAAATAAACATTTGAGAATACGTATACAAATTGAATGTAATTTGGAGTCGAACCCGGCCTCTTGGAAGCTATGCAAGCGTCTGACTACTAAACCTTGCGTTCTTTCTACTACCAGCTTCATCCAAAATTTGTATACAATCTGTAACAAAACTATTTATGTTTTAGCATCTTTCAACACAGAGAGCTTCAAAATAACAAGAGTATTATATGAACAATCGATTGGCGAGATGAGAGACTTGCATTTATTAAAAAAAATAACATTATAAAGTGTTATTTTTACGCTTAGGAAATTGTGAAAAAAAAACGTGTTTGTGAAAAATATAGGTAGCCGTTGAATTTGCTACTACCCTCTGTTTAATACACAAGAAGATAATCAATCTAATATTATAAATACGAAAGCTTTTACGGCTTATCTTCGGTACCATTGAGACTTTTTTGATTTTTAATGGACCGTTGTGATGAATTTTGGCCAAAATATGTGGATAACCTGGAGTTAAGTATAGGCTACATTAGTTTTTCAAAAATCCACTTCAAAAATTGCAAATAACTAAATAGCTGCAGTTGTGTAGTTCACGCGGGCAAGCATCAAAATGCAATCGGGCTGCCAGGACGTAAAAAAAAACTTTAAAAAGTAAAAAATAAAATAAAATAGCTTTCACGCTATATCCCGCACACAACAGGGTAGGCGAGGGAACCTAGTGTTAAGACACTCGTTCACCACTGTCCGCCAAATTCGGAGGCTTGCGGTTAAGTGGCGGAACTTAACGCCGCCCCCCCGCTTTGCCCGACACCAGAGCGAAGAAAAATGGAAATAAATTTCCACTCCTCGAGTGGGAATCGAACCAAAACCAGTCGGTACAGTCTCACTCTGTGCCACGGGCCACGACTGACCACGTTAAAAGTAAAATATGAACAAAAAATGTGGCAAAAATTAAGTCGAAGTCGGACCGAGAATCGAATCATATCATATTACAGTCAGATGCTATTCCCAACCACTTACGGTTGCCATCCATAAATGACGAGGCCGCCACGCCTTTTCCTGCATCAGAGCGATCTAGTCTTAACACTCCGCTTCTTCCACTCTCTAGCCAGAATGCGGACATGCGTTGTGTAATTTAAATGGAGGGAACTCAAAGCGACGCTTTTGTAGTAGGTCCGGGTACCAAATACACGGGATTTTATATTTATTCAATTATATTATATTTTAATATAAACATTCCCGAGGGGGAATGAAAACCATAACCATCGCTTTAAAGTCAGACATTGCCCCACTACGACGTAACTGCCTCAGAAATCTCTAAAGAATTTTTATTGTGAAATATAAAAACTTTCAAATATTTTTTTTTTTTGATACAAAGGTTGGAAATATTGGATTATTGAAATATACAAACCACTGGCTATATAATTTGTAAGAAACACAGATTAGATTTCCACCTTAACGAGTCCAGTGGTAGAATAATTAGTAGGATATAGAATGCGACTGGACGGTTAGATTCGAATCTCATTCGTAAAAATAATTAAATTTAAATATATTTTATGGGGTAAATAATTTTAATATAAGCAGGTGTAATACAATTATTACCCCATTCCCCCTTTATCCATGCTTACTAAACATTTTCCAATTCTTTAATTATTTTTTATATTATAAAGTTATTAATATTATAAGAGTTTCAGATGACGTAATGGTAGTGTTGATGTGGTAGAAATTTTAAAAGTCCACTGACTTGTGTTATAACGGATATTTTCAACACAACTTTAAATATACAATCAGGTTTTTAATATTGCCACAATAGTTTATAAAATAGTTTTAACACACGAAAGTAATAATACAATAATAATTAGCACAATTGAAAACTGATAATACGCGGAGAACAAAGAAAACAAGGGAAAACAGTGAGAGTATTACTCGAAAGCGAAAGTAACGATCTGTTTTGCCTTAAATATTAGTCGCTACGCCGGTGAAAGGATTGCAAAATACCGGCGGCTTCCGAATATTCTTTATATATAAATGCTAATAAGTACCTAATATGAGCATTGTAATATATTGATTATAATAAGTAAATAATAAAATGTAAACGATAAATATATAAGGTATTATAATTTGTAGTAAAGAAATAACGTACAAATAACATATGACTAAATAAATAATAATATAGTACGAGGGCCCTACATAATCATCATCTAGAGCCCCTACCCCACCCATGTCATCATAGCAAGCAAAGACCCCCCACCCCCTATAAGCTCAGTGAATACTTGAACGACCACCTATTTTAAACATAGGCAACCAAAATTCAAAGTTATACTTCATTTGGTTTAGGCATAGCTTTTCTTAACAATAATCATTTTTTTATATAACACTTACTCGTAGCTAACAAATTTGGACATTATATATTTCTCTATAACTTCCGCCCCTGATGTTTTGCGGTCGCAATCAAAGAAGATGCCATTGTCATCCACCTGTAAATACATGTATATATTAACACATATAGTATAGTAACCGGCAATAAATAATGCACATCGTGCTTAGAATGAAAACAGTCGGTCAGTTTCGGTTTCGTAGAGCGCTGTCTTTGTCACTCAGTTGATATGTGACGTTTCTCATTGTTATTATTTTAAGCGACCGAGACAACGCTCTACGAAGTCGAAGCTAACCGACTGTTTCATTCTAAGCATCGATGTGCTTTATTTATTGCCGGGTACTATATATAGTGGACAGTCGTGGCCCAGTGGCACAAGCTTGTGACTGTAAACGACTGGTTGTGGGTTCGATTCCCACTCGAGGAGTGCAAATATTTAATATTTCCATTTTCTTTGCTCTGGTGTCGAGGTAAAGCGCGGCGTTAAGTTCCGCCACTTAACACGCAATGCCTTCAAATTCAGCGGTGCGTGGGGAACGGAGTATCTTAACACTAGGTTCCCTCTGCCTACCCTGCTGTGTGCGGGATACAGCGTGAAGCTAAAAAAAAAAAAATACACGTGATGCAAAAACGAATATAATTATTTGGTACAATTATTATTTCTACTAGCTGTGCCCGCGACTTCATATGCGTAAAAAATATCAAAAAAAATATAATTTTAAGATAAAGGTTGTTCCTTATTATTTTACCAATTTAAATATCGCAAAATTGTACTATCTGTTTCAGAGAGTATTTCGAAACATACAGACAAACGTACAAATAAAAATTATAAAAGTAATGTTATTTTGGTATAAACACATACGTACCTGTATGTATATTCACTTAGTAAAAGCGGATATTTTAATGAACATACACTCGAACTTCATATATTTTATATAGATAGAGAAAGAGCGTAGAATTTTATTATTTGTAATAAATATTTCCACTCCTCGATTGGGAATCGAACCCACAACCAGTGGATTACAGTCACACTCTTGTGCCACTGTGCCACGACTGTCTCCAATATAAAATACTTAATTGAAGAAATGTTCATATTTAATTTATTTTTTATCATTTATGTGGTACTTTAAGACAAACCGCCATGTTAAGTTCAGTCAATCAATACACAATCTCTGAGACTAAGATAAATGGAGAACGGAATGTATTGACATATTGGTTCTCTGATTCCCCATAAAATAATATTTAATATTTCCATTGTCTTCGCTCTGGTGCCGAGACAAAGTGCAGCGTTAAGTTCCGCCACTTAACACGCAATGCCTCCGAATCCGGCATTGCGTAGGGGAACGGGAAGTCTTAACACTAGGTTCCTTCTGCCTACCCTGCCATGTGCGGGCTACAGCGTGAAGCTAAAAAAAAGAGAAAGATTCCCCATTTGCGGGAAATAAACGTGATAAAGGTTTTTTTTTAATTATTCCCTCTTGTAACCAATACAAAGAACGCCGTTGAGTTGCCCCAATATCATCAATTGAAGTAAAAAATGGAGAACGGAATATCTTCACACTAAGTTCTCTCTGCCTACCCCGCTTTGCGGGATAAAGCGGGAAGCTACGTTTTCTACTCACATCAGCGGTTCCCGTATCCACCGTGTAAAGATTGGACTTTTGACGTGAAACGGTTTGTATTTGCACGTGCGAGTGTATAGCCATGCCTGCGTGTTGCGCGAACGGGTTCAGCCAGGTTAGACTGAAAAATAGAATAATTTTGGAAAAAAGCTGTCGAGGCCATCGTGGTAATTACGATTGGTTGAGACCTCGATTGTCACTCAGTGGAATGTTTTTTTTTAGCTTCACGCTTTATCCCTTTAGTGGCGTAATCAGGGAGAACGGAGAGCTAAACGCTACGGTCCCTGCATATCTCTCTCGCCTCGTCCACAACAAAATTATTAAGGAACAACATTCCACTCATGATATTTAATGAATTCGGGTGGGAAGTAGAAAACGGAGTGTCTTGACACTAAGTTCTCTCTGACTACTGCTAAGTTACCATTAAGCTTATGAAAAATATCTAAATTTGTGACTGTCAGTGAAACCACTGAGCATTTATTCTCATTATGCGCGTTAATTTCTGTTACTCAACACGCAATTTCTCAATTTCAGACTGAAAGTGAAGGACAGAGTGTCTTAACACTAAACCCTCTTCGACAACGAAAGGCGTGAAGCTGCCATTTTATTTAAAGCAGTCTAATTTTTACTCTAATATAACTCACGCGACAGCTTTGGCATTCGGTTCCATAGTCACGTTGAATTTTATAGGTATCTGTACTACGATGGATCGTTGTAAGCGGATTATGTGCTGAGAGCGTAACAGCGGCGCTGCTGTTGACAGTGACGTCACTGCTGTACCTTGGTACCTGTAAATAAAATAATCAGTCATTTCGCTGGGTCTTATTGGCTTAGGCATGTCTTTTCCACTTAAGGTATCTTCGGCCACTCATGGAATAGCTGGTATATATATAAAATATTTCTTACTAGCGGCCCCTCGAGGCATAGCCGCGTGAACTACATTGCTGTTTCGTTGTATTGCCACCCTCGGGGGTGGATTTTATAAAATAAAGTAGCCTATGTTTAAGCTTGGATAACCAACTATATTTATGCATGCCAAAATTCATTACAATTGGTCGAGCGGTTTAGATTTTTCATGTAAACTTTCATCCCCTATTAACCCTTTAGAGGTAGATTTTTAAAAAAATAAGTAGCCTATGTTAGATCCAGTCACTTTAACTGCTTTCATTCTAAATTTCATCCAAATCGGATCGGTAGATTAGCCGTGAAAGCGTGACAGACAAACACACAGACTTTCGCATTTATAATATAAGTATGGATACGAGTATTACACCAACTATATAGTTGTTCCTCCCACTTCAGCAGAGTGTTTACAAATTTGTGCTAGACAAAGATTATTTCTACTAATTACAGCTTTGCAAGAGTAAATACCATTTTCTAGATTTTCTAAGAAGGCCAATGAAACATCGTAAGTGTGTAAATAACACTTTAAAAATGTAAAAACGAACGTTTGGGGCCAGTCGTGGCGGAGTAGTAGTACGAACGTGTGACTGTAAACGACTGGTTGTGGGTTCGACTCCCACTCGAGGAGTGAAAATATTTAATATTTCAATTTCTCTCGCCCTGGTATCAGATCAGCGCGGCGTTAAGATCCGCCACTTAACACACAATGCCTCTGAACTCGCCGGTGCGAGGGGAACGGAGTGTCTTAACACTAGGGTCCCCCTGCCTACCCTGCTGTGTGGGATACAGCGTGAAGCTAAAAAAAGAAAAAGGACGTTTGGTTTTTCGTTTTTGGTATTTATTTATATTTTAGTTTTACATAAGGCCATACTCTACTTAATGCTCATTAATGGTTGTTAAGTGTCTGGTATAGAAACTTAAGAAGAAACTCTATCTAACAATACAGGAGAAACTTAAATAATATAAATTTAAGTTTCCAGACTAACACGAAACAACCATTGCAGTCAGATGCAAAACCATTTGTACGAGTAACTCCAAGCATCAGTTAGGTTTCAAAGATTTCAGTACATAAATAGATTTTCTCTAAATAGTTTTTTTTTTTGTGATAAACAATATTAATATTGTAAAAGACATTGGGGAACGGAATGTCTTAACACTAGGTTCCCTCTGCCTACCCTGCTGTGTGCGGGATATAGCGTGAAGCTATTAAAAAAATCAACAAATATAAATAAATAAAAGGTTATAATACTTTACCGTATGTGCAAATCGTTCTCCCAATCTAGAGCGTGAGTTGTATCCGCTGGAGCTGTCAGGTTACCTCTGACTGATGTGAAAGTGACCACTGACGACTGAAGACGTATTGGGGTACCTATGAAATATATGGAAAAATTGTATTATAAAGGACAAGAAAAGAGATAGTAGAGGTCAGTCGTGGCGCAGTGGCACAAAGTGTAACTGTGAAGCGACTGGTTGTGGGTTCGATTTCCACTCGAGGAGTGGAAAATATTTAATATTTCCATTCCTTCGCTCTGGTGTCGAGGCAAAGCGCGGCGTTAAGTTCCGCCACTTAACACGCAATGCCCCCAAAAATCGGCAGAAAATGGGGAACGGAGTGTCGTAGCACTAAGTTCCCTCTGCCTACCCTGCCCTGTGCGAGATATAGCGTAGAGATGAAAAAATAGTAGAAAAAAGATCAAAATCATATTTTTTACAATTTTTACAATATACACAAATGAAAAAACATTATTTTTTATTGATTTTAGATATTATTTTTTTTAAAGCTTCAGGCCTTTTTTCCGCACAGCGAGGTAGTCAGAGAGGACCTACACTAGTGTCAAGACACTCCGTCCTCCACTTTCCACCCGAAATCGAGACATTACGTGTTGAGTCGCAGAACTCAATGCCGCGCTTTGTCTTGGGTACCAGAGCGAAGAAATGAAATTTTAAATATAATCAATCATTCCTCGAAAGGAAATCGAATCCATAACCATCGCTATGCAGTCACGCTATCCTATTACGCTACGCCGGCCCCTAATATTTTAAATGGCTCAAATATCTGTTTAGGTGGAAGTTAGAGCATAAAGTTATTTTTCATAGCCCCCATAATGTCATCTTATTAATTAAATAGAGACACTCAGCACCCTTAACCTTACTAAAGCAAAGATTTAAAAGTAATTTAAACTAAATAATTCTCAGTCTCATTCCAGTCAGACGCTGTCCAAGACGATGTTTTCATGAAATAAAATGCGGCGTTGTGTTCCGCCAATTAACACGTTATGTTTTGATTTTTGGGCGGAAAGTGGAAAATGAAATAAGTGTCTTGACATTAATACCCCTCTGGCCTATCCTTAAATAAATCTTCCAAAGTACGCATTTGGCTTCACGCTTTTTCCCACTTTGCAAAACTGATTATTCCATTCTCCACTTTCCGTCCTAAACAGTGACATTGTGTGTAAAATAACGGAACTTAAACGAAACTCAACGCCGCGCATTGTCTTATATAATAGAGCAAAGCTTATTAATATATGTATGTGGCCAGTCGTGGCCCAGTGGCACAAGCGTGTGACTGTAAACGACTGGTTGTGGGTTTGATTCCCACTCGAGGATCGGAAATTACATTTCCATTTTCTTCGCTCTGGTGTCGAGGTAAATCGCAGCGTTAAGTTCCGCCACTTAACACGCAAGCGTCCGAATTCGGCGGAAAGTGGGGAACGGAGTGTCTTAACACTAGGTTCCGTCTATCTACCCTGTTGTGTGCGGGATACAGCGTGAAGCTAAAAAAAAGAAGGAAATGTACGTAAAAAATAACTTACCTAACTCAGTAGGTAGGTGTACATCCATTTGTACAGGATAATAAGCCATCTGCTGGTTTATATGACTACCAAATCTTAAAAACTCCATTACAGATTTAGTCACTGTAATAAAAAAAATAAAATGAATATCAATTTAAATTAAAGTTGAATAGTAACATACTATAGTAAATAAAAAACACATTTTTAAATGTGTATAAAAAATTGCACATTGCATATTTCAAAGCCACGCATTTGAAAACCTTTTTTTTAGCTTCACGCTGTATCCCGCACACAGCAGGGTAGGCAGAGGGAACCTAGTATTAAGATACTCCGTTCCCCACTTTCCGCCGAATTCGGAGGCATTGTGTGTTAAGTGGCGGAACTTAACGCCGCGCTTTGCCTCGAATACCAGAGCGAAGGAAATGGAAATATAAAATATTTCCACTCCTCGAGTGGGAATCGAACCCACAATCAGTCGCTTCATAGTTACACTTTGTGACACTGCGCCACGACTGACCCCTATCTCTTTTAAAAAGAATTCTTAAAAATATTTTTTGGGTAGCAGAAATATGGAAAAATCTCTCTACAGAGATCAAAAATACTAAATTACAGATGACACTTAATTTGTAGCAATGTTATGCTCATGTATTTTTTACAGATATTTCCATATATTACAACAGGCAGAGGGTACGTAGTGTCGAAACACTTTTCCCCATGGTAAGGAGATCAGGATCTGATGATGGAATCCTGAAGAAATTGGAGGCAACCCTCAAATTTGAAGGCACAGATGCGGTTTTTTCGTATAATAACGCAATTGGGAAGTCTGTATCTGACTATCATCTCATCTTATTAACCGACTGCAAGAAAGGAGGAGGTTTTTAATCCGTATGTTCCTCAGATTACTCGAAGATGGGAAAACCGGATCGGAACTCAATGAAGATGTTTCTTGGTTCACGCGGACGAAGTCGCGGGTAACAGCTAGTTAGTATCTAAATGTAGACTATCAGTGGCAACCGCTTGCGGCTTATCTGTGTAATTTTTGATACGAAACATCATCCTCGATTTCAACTTTTTAGGGGTTGATTTTTAAAAAAAGACCCTGTGTGTTTGATCCTGAATCTTAAATTATTTTAATTCTAAATTCCATCATAATCGAACCAGTATACACGGCGAATACCGTGAAAGCTTAACAAACAGATAGACTTTCGCATTTAATATTACTTAATATTTATAAAATATTAAGTAATATTTATTAAATATTAAGTATTATTTGGGCAGTCGTGGCGCAGTGGCACAAGCGTGTGACTGTAAACGACTGGTTGTGGGTGCGATTCCTACTAGACGAGTGGAAATATTTAATATTCCCATTTTCTTCGCTCCGGTGTCGAGGCAAAGGGCGGCGTTAAGTTCCGCCACTTAACACGCAATGCCTCCGAAAGTGGGGAACGTTCCCTCTGCCTACCATGCTGTGTGCGGGATACAGCGTGAAGCTAGAAAAGTAATATTTATTAAATTGTGAATTCATACATATGAACCACACATAACAACTGAAAAAAATATTCTTTTTATTTGTAAACAATAGTATGTCAAAGGGGAAAACATGAAATACATACGGTCCCGTCCATTCCAGCTGTCAAAACGTGTTTGATTGACGTGACTCGCGAACACCGTTTTATCGTGTACCTTTATCACTATATCGATGTGCACCTGAAAAAAAAAATTTTTTTTTTTAGCTTCACGCTGTATCCCGCACACAGCAGGGTTGACTGAGGGAACCTAGTGTTAAGATACTCTGTTCCCCACTTTCCGCCGAATTTGGAGGCTTGCGTGTCAAGTGGCGGAACTTAACGCCGCGCTTTGCCTCGACACTCGACACCAATCAGACACTTTACAGTGACACTTTTATTGAAACTTATATATAATATGTATTAGGAATTTATAAGTAGTTAATATAAATATTTAATAACAATTGAGCTATTATCATTCACACTCTATAAAAACATCTTCAAGCAGAAATCGAACTTGCAACTATCGTAAGTCTAAAATATACTATATGTTATTTTTTTTCGTACAAATGAAATTTCATGAAAATATTCATAAGACTCACCTTTTCAGCTGTTTTCAAATTTGACACTTTCAATTTGTCCAAAATTTCGACAAGTCGATTGACGTTGACATTTTTTCTGTTCAATTTGTGCATTTTTTTGAACAAATTAGATGATATACCCTCCGCTATGATGTAGACCTGGAATTTATATTTTAGCTTCACGCTGTATCCCGCACACAGCTGGGTAGGCAGAGGGAACCTAGTGTTAAGACACTCCGTTCCCCACGCACCGCCGAATTTGGAGGCATTGCGTGTTTAGTGGCGGAATTTAACGCCACGCTTTACCTCTGACACCAGAGCGAAGGAAATGGAAATATTGAATATTTCCACTCCTCGAGCGCGAATCGAAACTACAACCAGTCGTTTACAGTCACACGTTCGTGCCACTGCGCCACGATTGGCCCCAAAGAAGTAATAATAAGCTCCACAATAAAAATAAGCAGAGAAAACATAGTGTCTCAACACTACGTTTTCCATTTTCCTCCTAAAATCGAGATATTAGATATAAAATGGGAAAAGTCAACGCCGCTTTTTGACTAGCCAGAGTGGAGGATTGATAATATTTTAAATATAACAATTCCACTGGTGGGAATCGAACCCACACCTGATTTTGAGTACAGTGAGTCTCAAATTTATAAGATTTCTTTTAATTTTTATCAAATCATCTTGTTATTCTTAATAATATTTTGACAGTTAATATAATTAATGATCTTCACGTCTTTCCCTTATAAATCTAGTTAGATATATAAATAAATAGCTTCACGCTATATCCCGCACACAGCAGGGTAGGCAGAGGGAACCTAGTGTTAAGATACTCCGTTCCCCACTTTCCGCCGAATTCGGAGGCTTGCGTGTTAAGTGGCGGAACTTAACGCCGCGCTTTACCTCGACACCAGAGCGAAGAAAATGGAAATATAATTTCCCCTCCTCGAGTGGGAATCGAACCCACAACCAGTCGTTTACAGTCACACGCTTGTGCCACTGCGCCACGACTGGCCACAAGTAAAATATATATTAAATGGTTCTAAATTAATATATTAGTGTGTATATGTGTACAAAAAAATTGAACGTCCGAAAATATATCCATACTTAAATTATAAATGCGAAAGTCTGTGTGTTTGTCTGTCACGCTTTCACGGCTAATCTACCGGTCCGATTTGGATGAAATTTAGAATGAAAGTAGTAAAAGTGAGTGGGTCTAACATAGGCTACTTATTTTTTC
The DNA here is from genome assembly GCA_019049465.1 of Dryas iulia moderata. NCBI lineage: Eukaryota > Metazoa > Arthropoda > Insecta > Lepidoptera > Nymphalidae > Dryas > Dryas iulia. Next base: position 4,640,937 of record CM032443.1, read on the forward strand.
AAAAAACCTCTAAAGGGTTGAAATAGGGGATGAAAGTTTATATGAAAAATCTAAACCGCTTGACCAATTGTAATAAAATTTGGCATAAAAATAGTTGATAATCTAAGTTTAAACATAGGCTACTTATTTTTTTTAAAATGGCCCTCCGAGGGTTATAATATAACGAAATAGTCCACGCGGCGAAGCCGTGAGCGGGGCGCTAGTTGTATATAAATTCATATTTAAGCACACAGTACAGTAAAAAAAACAGTTGCATGCTTTTTCTCATGTTGCAGGATAGTCACAGAGAAACTAGTGTCAAGACACTCCGTTCTCCGTCGACTCTCTTATACACGTAATACAATAATATTGCTATCAACCGATAGTTTCATCAAGTCTCTTTACCACGATTTCCTTCACCACATCTAGAAAAAAGTAGGTGTAAATCTGAAAATCTCACCGAAGCTTGATAAGGTCGTCTTCCACCACTTGCGACTGATAGCTCTATTAAGCTAGGAGCTGGTTCTGCCCCCACGCTCAGGATTTGAATCCAGGGTCCCAGCTCCCCATTAGATACGATATAGTTATTGGTAGCCCAGTACGTGGTATCTGGATTCTTTACATCTTGGGCAACGAATGGTATGAAGTCAGCGCTTTAACAAGAAATATAATACAATAATTATAATTAAAATAATAATGGGGCCGTTAGAGAAGTTGGACAGCGTCTGACTGTAAACGTGATCGTTGTGTATTTGATTCTCACTCGGGGAATTATTGTATGTTCTTTTCTTCACTCTGGTTTGAAGATTCTTTTCTTTAGCTTCACGCTGTATCCCGCACACAGCAGAGTAGGCAGAGGGAACCTAGTGTTAAGACACTCCGTACCCCACTTTCTGCCGCATTCGGAGGCATTGCGTGTTAAGTGGGCGAACCTAACGCCGCGCTTTACCTCGACACCAGAGCGAAGAAAATGGAAAAAGTTAAATATTTCCATTCTTCGAGTGGGAATCGAACCCACAGCCAGTCACTTTACAGTCACACTTTATGCCACTGCGCCACGACTGGCCACTTAACAAGCAATGTCTCGATTTCCGGCGGAAAGTGGAGAATGGAATGCAAGACATTCCGTTCCGTAATCAGAGAGAATTTAGTGTCAAGACATTCTGTTCTCCACTTTCTGCTTGGAATTAAGACATTGCGAAACGAATAGTGGAACTCAACGCTTCTCTTTGCCTTAGTTACGAAAGAGTACTTAATGGAGAGGACATAATTTCAATAATAATGAGCCTACTCTTGGCTTGTGGGCACAAAATGTGACCGTAACGCAACAGATTGTGGGCTTGGTCAAGACAAAATGCGGCGTTAAGTTCCGCCACTCAACACGCAATGCTTCCGGAATTCGGTAGAAAATGGAAAACGGAGTGTCCTAACACTACATTTCCTCTGCCTACCCAGCTGTCTGCCTGATACAGCGTGAAGCTAAAAAAATAATAATTTAATACCAATTTTTAAACTTACACAGTCCTGTATCTGCTGAAGAACTTATTACTTTCCAAATTCTTCACAGTTGTGTACCAAAATCTCTGCAACTCCTTACTGCTGCTTGTTGAAATGAAATTATGAATAAATAGAAAATCACTCTCCCTTATACCAGAAGAGAGAATGGCGTGTAGAGACGCGATACGAAGCTGTATATGCTCTTCTTCATCGAGGAGTACTGGCAAGGTTGTTTCTAGCGCCTGTCAAATTATATTGTTTTAATAAATAGCTTAGAGACCAGTCGTAGCTTGTGGGAACAAAGTGTGACTGTAAATGCGGCTGGTTGTGGGTTCGACTCCCACTCGACGAGTGGGGGAATATTTATTATTTTCATTTTCTTTGCTCTAGTGTCGAACACAGCATTAAGTTCCGCCATGTAACATGCAATGCCTCCTAATTTGGCGAAAAATGGGGAACGGAGTATTTTAACACTAGGTTCCCTCTGTCTACCCTGGTATGTATGGGATATAAGGTGAAGCTAAGAAAAAGTTGGTTCTTATGCAACAGTATGGGGCAAAAATTAATTGAAAATAACATTCTTAATATTATTATATAATTGCAAATAAAATATGCCCAACGTCTTTGTCCTGTGATCTTTTTTTATTTTTTAAATATTAATTATTTTTAAGTATTTTTGTTCTTCTGTATTTCTTACATACATGCATCTTCTTCACTTTTTACAGGAGGCACGTCTATGAATGAACATATAGTCACTTTTAGAGTATAGTTAATCGCTTTTAGAGTATGGACCAAGGAAATGCCAACATTTTAGATATCTGCATATATTCGCCAAATTGCGACAGACAGAAATTGCGGTGTAAAAGCTTGAATTTCTAATTATTTGTTTTATGTAAATGAAAATTTAGATATATGTTCATTTTGATCATTTGCAGCTTCGTGATTATTCTCACATAGAAAGGTATTTAAAGACATGCTATTGTAAGACACGCCGTTACTGCCCGTCCGAAAACGAAACATTGCGTGTTGAATGGCGGAACTCAACGTCACGCTTTGTCTTAGGATCGAGAGCGGAATAATGAGAATAATAAATAATCATTAAAAAAATAGCTTCACGCCATATCCCGCACACAGCAGGGTAGGCAGAGGGAACCTAGTGTTAAGACACTCCGTTCCCCACTTTCCGCCGAATTCGGAGGCTTGCGTGTTAAGTGGCGGAACTTAACGCCGCAGTAAATAATCATTCCAATGAGTAGGAATCGTACCCCACAGCCAGTCGCGGTTGCAGTCACACTTTGTGCCCACCAGCCACGACGGCTTCATGACAACGTAATAAATTTTACCATTTAATGACTTTTGTAAAACAAGTCTCTCTACAGAGATGCTAACAACATAAATAAGTTGTAATAAAGCGTATAAGAATTTCGACGCAGCGGCTAGTAGAACGCATGGCTCAGTGGTGAGAGCGCCTGAACGGTATTCAGGAGGCGCGGGTTCGAATCCCGCTGCGTTCAAATTTTTATACGTTTTCTTTAAATGTCTTTTTCAATTTTCCTAAGTGTGGAATAACACTTTAAAAATGTTTTAATGACTTTTGTAAAACAATTTTACTAAATTTAATCTAAACATTTATCCCTTACCGAATACCCTCGTGACTCCAACCCGCAAGCCAAAGATGACCACAACCTCTCATGGCGATTCCTGGATTTGTCAGCATATATAGTACGTATATATGAGTCGGCGGTATAGCCCAAGGTGCATAGACCCTGGAGCCAAACCATGCGGTCTTGGTATTGAGGGCAATCTGTAACATATATGAATTGATATATTATGGAATATGTATAGAGACAAATAACAAAGGGCCAGTTGCTGCACAGTGGCAAGAACGTGTGACTGTAAACGACTGGTTGTGGGTTCGATATCCACTCGAGGAGAGGAAATATTTTATATTTCCATTTCTTCGTTCTTATATCAGAGGTAAAAGGGCGACGGCTACCTACCCTACCTACCCTGTTTGCGGGATACAGCGTGAAGCTAAAAAATACACAAGCAACAAAGTATTTAGTGACAAATACTCTGTTCTTCTCTTTTAACACTCATTTATTAGTTCCGTTTGTGAATATCTTGTCTCCGGTTGCGATAACCGGACTAAACAATGTTAGCACATTGGTTATCGCAATGTTGTGGGTTCCACTTCCACTCAAGGGAGTGATCATAAATTATTTTCATTTTTCCTCCCTGGTAACTAAGACAAAGCGCGGCGTTGAATCCCTAGCGAACAAAAATAGAAGTGTCTTGATGCTAGGCTTGACGCTTTTCTCTGCCTACCCGGGAAATAGTTGAAAAAAAATTATGCGTGCAACCTTTGGTTTGTCTTACCAAAGAGGTATTTTTTAAAACAATCATTAGTATAAAGTACAAAAATTTCAAAAATCTACACAACTATAACTTTGGTTATATTGCAATTCTTTAAGGTGGATGTTAAAACACAAAAAGGATTCTTTGTTTAATCCTAGTACTACAACTTTTTTCATTCCAAATTTCATCCAAATCAGACCGGTAGATTTGCTGTGAAAGCGCAACAGACAGATCAATTACTTACGCATTTTAATATTAATAGTATGGACACATAATACAGGCAAATTCTATAAAATTTTCACACAATTGTTGCAACTACAAGAGTAGCCTTCGAAAACACAGTATCGACGATACTGGAGGAAGGTCACGTAAGGGGGCGTGTATGAAGAGGTTGATGACAGTGGACGAGGCGAAAGAAGTATGCAGGGACCGTAGCGTCTGGCGCTCCGTTCTCTCTGACTACCCCGCAAGGGATACAGCGTGAAGCGAAAAAAAATAAATAAAAAGAGTAGCCACTCACCACTGTACATCCTAAAATACTTGACAACGATAGTATCCATGTAGTCCTGTTTGACTTTCATAATTTCTGCTGCCTTCGAGACCAGAGTGGCAAACGACAGAATACCAGCGTGTCGAATCTCCGCAGGAAAGTCTAGACCTAGTTTAGTAAATGTCTCCAACTCCTCGAGAAGACTTTGGCTGAGATTGGCAATGTTGAATGGCAGTTTTCTTATAATGGACACGATTGTTGCGTCTTCAACTTTTTCCTGAAACATGGGTAATTTAAGAAAGTTTTTTTTGTTTGTATATTGTACTAACTTTTCATTTAAACTTTCATCTTTTGCTTTAACCATTTATGGGTTGATTTTAGAATAATATCCTTTGTTTGACGCTGAGTATCCGACTATTTTTATTCTGAATTTCCAAATCCAAATCGGGCCGGTAAATTAGTCATAAAAATGATAGCGACAAAAAGACAGACTTTCGCATTTATAATATTAGTATGGATAGTAAAAAAAGGAGTCTGAACTTCCTGATGCCACTTGTTTCACGCTTTCCCCGCATAGCAGTTCTGCACAAAATCAAAATATTATTAACGAGTGCCAGAACCCAACGTCATGCTATAGTTACGTAGATAATTTGAATAGGTTAATTGTGAATAATAGGGAGAAATTTTGTTAAATATTGTGTAGAAGTAGTTAAAATAGTAAATAGTAAAAATAGCAACTAGTTATATGAGCCCAGAATAACATGAAAGTTATTCTAAAGGATCATATAGGGATAGCATGAATTAGGCTTAAAATGAAAGTAACTAAGCACGTAGGATAGGAAGTAAAATTATAAGTTCGCTCTCGTTTGCTTCTTTGTTTTTCTCGTTTATTAAATTGATAATAGTTATATTCCATAGAAAATAAGGTCTCCATACTCTTAATAATGGAGGTACAGAAATAAAAAAAAACTTTAATCTTACACTAGGTGGAAATCGGACCGAAACTTGGTTGGTTTAGGTTAGCGATTACAGCCAAATGCTTGTCTCATTGCACTACCATGGCTTAATGGATTTTAATCAGTTAGATTCGAAATTATTGCATGGACTTTCAAATAGTAATAATAATAATACCTTTTCTTCGACCACTAAGTATCTGATGAACCGTGCGCACGCGTCGCTCCTGCCGTGGGGTAGGACTTCCAAAAATATATTTCTTGCTGTTTCCAATTCATAGCTGGTACCAAGAACTAGGTCTTCGAAGAGCTTTATTAGATTTGCATATGACAGTCGAGTTACTAAGCTGAAAGATTTTTTTTTATTATGAAATACATAGATATTTTAATTAAAAAGTACAAAAAAAAGGGGGCGCCAGGCGCGGCGCATGGGCACGCAAGTGTGACTGTAAACGACTGGTTGTGGGTTCGATTCCCATTCGAGGAATGGAAATATTTAATATTTCCATTTTCGTCGCTCTGGTGCCGAGGTAAAGCGCGGCGTTAAGTTCCGCCACTTAACACGCAATGCCTCCAAATTCGGCAGAAAGTGGGAAACTGAGTAACCTAATACTAGGTTCTCCCTGCCTACCCTGCTGTATGCAGGATACCGCGTGAAGCTAAAATTTAACGCAGTGTGATACGAACAACCGTTTGGCAAATGAGAATGCCATTTTTTTTTAATGTTTAAGTTTGAGCGGGACCCGAACCCGGACCTCACAGAGATCATCTATCGTCTCTTAGAAAGCACTCTAACCACTGAGACATACCTTTTTTTTATTCTTTTTTTTTATAATTTTATTTTATCACTCTACGGACATAAGGTCTGTACCTTTTTTAACATGATTCTGGTTTTATCATATGCAATACATTTTTGTTTACAATTTCAGTACTTAAAACTAATACTTAAAGAATATACCCTAAAAGAGCCCAGTTATTACAAATTTAAGTTGCCTGTTTCCATTTTATACAACTTATGATATGAAAATTAAACTAAAATTAAACTTAATTTATTATAAGTGTATTGTGTTTATAAATCGTGTATTTTTAAATACACTTTACAAATGTTAAAAGCTTACTTACTTTGAAAGATCTATAAAATCCATACTATGAATGAGAGAGGCATTTCTCTCGATGTTGTAGGAATCGATACCTTTGCGTGCGATTTTGAGAAGTAACTGTAAAAATATGAAATAAGGTCATTTTTTATTGGCGACTGGTTATAATGAAATGGGGATAATTTTTAAAGTTAACGGTTTAAAGGTAACGGTTTTTTCACGAATATTTTTTTTTATTGATGAAAGTGAGACAAATACACAGAAGGCCCACCTGATGGTAAGTAGTACCTTCGCCCATGGACATACACAATATTAAAGAAGCTGTGGATGCGTTGCCAACCTTGGAGGTGAAGGAGGGAATTATTGTTAAACAGATATCAGGATTAAAGTAAATGGTGACGTTTAGTTAACACAATTTATTGTTTCAGTTTATACACCCTTACCTCTATACTCACTTGTACAGTTTTATACTTACGCGACTTTGCAGTCTTAACAAATTTACACTTATTTATTAATACACACACAACTTCTCTATTAAAACACGTAAATTTATACACTTAAACACTTTTTAGTTTAATAACACGATTACCAACTATTACACTTTACACGTTTAACACGATGCCTTCGTCAGGCAGCAAGACGGCGTACTAACTTTTGCTATCAAAAAGTACCCTTTATATAATAAATCTGTCACTCTTTTAAAACAATTATGTGGGTATTATTATTTTAATTTTTAGTTAATTACCCTCGTATTAACAGTAACCTAACATTATGGAGGAAGGATAGAGATGGTGGGAATAGGGAGAGCATAGTTTGTTAAGACATTCTCGATCTCCATTCTCTGTCAGAAATCGGATACATTGCGTGTCTTAACACGCACTATCATAGGTACCAGAACAGATGTGTGAAAATAGTTTAAGTGCAATATTCCCAAAAGTTTATTTTCTTTCTTTTTAAATAGTTTTATTTAAAAAAAATCATAAAAACAAAAGATCTTAATATATAAAAATTATGATAAAGTATCTTCTTAGTTCCCACATCTTCAATGGCCACTACAGTACTACTTAACTTTTGTAACGCGATACTTCGTATGCAATAGGAAAACTTCGGTTAACCTTCACAAACACAATATCGATGATACTGAAGGTAGATCACGTGAAGTATGAAGACCCCCCCGAAGTTCCTCGCTTGGGGGGCGTATATGAACAGCTAAATGACGGTGGACAAGGCAAGAGATCGTAGCGTTTGGTGCTCCGTTCTTTGCGATCACCCTGCTAGGCTAAAAAATACAAACTTCGTACCTCATAAGTCTTATTCACAAGTTCCGCTTGTGTGACAGTTTCTATCCCAGTGGTCCAGTCGTCAAAGTTGCCTGCCTCATACTGTATACCGGTTCGAGTCACGTTCAGTTTTTCCACACTAGACGATGGTGAGGCAGTGTCGAAATATAGGGATAGTCTGAAAGGAAAGGAAACGATGAATATTTTAGATACATATTTTTTCAGTAGCTTACTCTATGGTTTTTAAAATTAATATAAATTCATAATAATTATTAGAATTTTCTAATATATTTTTTTTTTAGCTTCACGCTGTATCCCGCACACAGCAGGATAGGCAGAGGGAACCTAGTGTTAAGACACTCCGTTCCCCACTTTCCGCAGAATTCGGAGGCTTTCGTGTTAAGTGGCGGAACTTAACGCCGCGCTTTACCTCGACATCGGAGCGAAGAAAATGGAAATGAATAAATATTTCCACTCCTCGAGTGGGAATCGAACCCGCAATTAGCTGCAAAAAACAATGGAATTTAAATATAATATTAAAGGGAAAGTAGATAACGAAACTCCTCTTAATTTATGCGATCCTAGTACTTCTTATCATCATCACCACAGAAGAGATATGTTAAAGAAACAACGAAAATTATAATATGTTTAAGAAAAACTCCTATTTACTCATGTCATCCTGGTACTTGTTCCTCTCAGTTATCATAATCATTGTTCGCAATTAATTAAGTATTAGTTAGTACCCGGCAATAAATAATGCACATCGATGCTTAGAATGAAACAGTCGGTTAGCTTCGACTTCGTAGAGCGTTGTCTCGGTCGCTTACAATAATAACAATGAGAAACGTCACATATCAACTGAGTGACAAAGACAGCGCTCTACGAAACCGAAACTGACCGACTGTTTCATTCTAAGCACGATGTGCATTATTTATTGCCGGGTACTATACAATGGTGTCATTATAGGGGCCGGTCGTGGCGCAGTGACATGAACGTGTGCCTGTAAAAGGACCGGTTGTGGGTTCGATTCCCATTCGAGGAGTGGAAATATTTAATATTTCTATTTTCTTCTGGTATCGAGGCAAAGCGCGGCGTTAAGTTCCTCCATTAAACACGCAATGCCTCCGAATTCGGCGGTGCGTGGGGAACGGAGTGTCTTAACACTAGGTTCCCTCTGCCTATCCTGCTGTGTGCGGGATACAGCGTGAAGGTATTATTATAAATACAGACAACATTTCTGTATTTGAGTTAGTTATATTTTGCATATGTGGCCAGTCGTGGCCCAGTGGCACAAGAGTGTGACTGTAAACGACTGGTTGTGGGTTCGATTCCTACTCGAGGAGTGGAAATTATATTTCCATTTTCTTCGCTCTGGTGTCGAGCAAAACACGGCGTTAAGTTCCGCCACTTAACACGCAACGCCTCCGAATTCGGCGATGCGTAGGAATCGGAGTGTCTTAACACTAGGTTCCCTCAGCCTACCCTGCTAAAGCTAAAAAAGCTCACTTAGTTAATTTAAAAAGTAAACTTTCAATTTTATTTTTGAGTAGTATTACATGAAAAAGGATACGAGACCAGGTGTCTGTAGTAAGCATATAAATAAAAAAAAAAAAACAGTAGCAGTCGTGGGACTGCCGACAGAAGTGAAAACATAATTAAAATGAATTATGCTAAATTTTGAATACAAATATTCGTACAAATATTAAATATGTTTTAAACATATATTCGTTTATTTCATTATTCATTTACCTGTATAAAAATATTAATATGTTTCATACTTCACTTTATACTGAAGTCAATGAATTTAAATTCAATAAATGATGAGTAATCCATCAATTAAACAATTACAATAATAGTAAAGAAAGTAAAGAAAGAAAGTAGCTTCACGCTATATCCCGCACACAGCAGGGTAGGCAGAGGGAACCTAGTGTTAAGACACTCCGTTCCCTACCTTCCGCCGAATTCGGAGGCTTGCGTGTTAAGTGGCGGAACTTAACGCCGCGCTTTACCTCGACACCAGAGCGAAGAAACTGGAAATATAATTTCCACTCCTCGAGTGGGAATCGAACCCACAACCAGTCGTTTACAGTCACACTCTTGTGCCACTGGGCCACGACTGGCCACCATAATAGTCAAATTAAAAATTCACTTAAATGCTGTCTGGCTCTCCATAGCTATAGATATACTATTATCATGTCGCATGTCGGTGACGCGAACCGAGGACTTTACCCTCTACCAAAACGCTCAACGCGCCTAAACAAGTTTTCACTTCAAAAACATTGAGGCCGTCGTAACACAGTGGGACAAGCGTCTGACTGTAAATGTGATGGTTTTCGGTTCGATTCCCGTTAGATGAAATTATTATATCTAAATTCTTCTTATTTCTTCACTCTGGTACCTTATTCAAAGCATTGGCTTCAGCCATTTAATACTTAACGTCTCGATTTCTTCCGGTGCGTGGAGGACGGAGTGTCTTGACACTAAGTCCTCTCAGACTAACCCGCTATGCGGGAAAATGCGTGAAGCGTGTTAAATACTTACTCAGATGACACCGTGAACACGTGGCCATTGACTTTGTACTGAAACACTCCCCGCATGTCCAAGTTATTGAGTCCTTTTTCACTCATTTCGTATATTCGTTCAGAGGTTGCTATGCTTTCGGGCTGAAAAAAAATAGTAAAATATAGTTAAGTTCCGCCACTTAACACTGAAAGTGGGGAACGGAGTGTCTTAACACTAGGTACCCTCTGCCTACCCTGCTGTGTGCGGGATACAGCGTGAAGCTAAAACAAAAAAAAAACAAATCCAGTGTTCCATTTATTCCATTTTCATTTCGATTCAGTGTAAAATTTTAAATGAATTATATATTACTTATATTATGATATACTACTATCATTTACTAATAACGTTTTCAGTCGGTTAGAGGGAACCTAGTGTTAAGACACTCCGTTTCCCACGCACCGCCGAATTTGGAGGCATTGCGTGTTAAGTGGCGGAACTTAACGCCGCGCTTTTACCTCTGATATCAGAGCGAAGGAAATGGAAATATTAAATACTTCCACTCCTCGAGTGGGAATCGAACCCACAACCAGTCGCTTACAGTCACACGCTTGTGCCACTGGGCCACGACTGGCCTGGGAAATTATCACATTTAAATTATTTTCATTTCTCAGCTCTGGTACGGCAATACTAATAATGGATTGAAATTTGTCAAATTATAATTAAAATCTCTAAATTGTGTGAAATATATAAATTATGTATAATAGAAATATAATAATTACATAAATATAAAGAAAAAGTAGTTTTTTTTTATAGAAAGGACAAGGCAAACGAGCGTTCGGGTCACCTGGTGTTAAGTGAACACCGCCGCCCACGGCCCCGTGTAACACCAGAGGAGCTAAAGGGACGTTGCCGGCCTAAAGTAGTCATTTATCCTCACGTAGCGAAGAACGGAGTGCCAAGACACTAGGTTCTCTCTGCCTAAAACCAAAAATCTGAAACTACAAACCAAATATAGATCCTCACCGCTCCTCTCATAGTTCTCCTCCCCCTGAACTGGAGCTCCACGTTTTGGGCACCGACGGAGGTTTTCTGGTATGAGGTATACTACCTTATGATGTTGTCATGTTCCGTGTACACCATGACGCAGCTATCGGAGAGGCATGCTATATAACAAAAATGATTATTATAAATTATATGTGATTTCTATACAATAATTAATAAGAAAAGGAGAGCGGAGAGTCAAGAGAGAGAGAGTTGGTAGGAATCTTGCACTTATAATATATTTTTTAATAACTTTTGCCCTTTTTTTTTTTAATGAATAAAGGGTTTCAAACGATCAGGACTACCTGATGTTAAGTAGTTTACCATTTCTGCTTATAGACCTCTACAACATTAGCAATGTTGTGGGATCTTGCCACCCTTACGGGGGGAGAGGAAAGCGGGAAGAAGTATGATGAGGGTTGGATAGTGAAGAGAGCTGGCTTACATCCATTGAACCGAACACAAATCATCAGATGTTTTGGCGGTAATAATATTAGTAGTTTTAAGATTTTTTTACTATAGTCATATCCTATTATCAACACATATCAAGTCTAGTCACTTTCCGCCCTAAATGAAGACATTATATATTGAGTCACGTAACTCAACGCCGCGCTTTCAATATTCAGAACAGTTTAACATACAATTTGAACCATTCTGCGTCATTTTTGATATGTTCAAAATAATCTATAATATAAAAAAGAGCTTTTACACTTACTGTCTCACTCACAACACTTTATAAATCACTTTTTTTGGTCAAAAATATTCAGATTTTAAGTAATTTTATAAGAAAATAGCTAATTTCATATTTTTTTTTACATAACCTTAACACATTTGTAGATATTGAGCTCTACAAAAATAATCACTAGCTTCTCTGGCGGTCGACGCTTGAATAATTCCTCGTACTCAGCGGTTTTATTGCAAAGTGGTATAACTTGAGAAGTTTTTTAGCAAACAAGTCAATGGTAGAAAATAAAAATAATTTAAATATAATTTTCTACATTAGAGGCGCACATGGCGCAGTGACAAAATTTGATTATAAACGCGATAGTTTTGGGATCCTTTTTTAAAATATTGTTTCTTCTTCGCTCTGGTACCTAAGACAAAGTGAGGTGTTAATTCTTTTAGCTTCACGCTGTATCCCGCACACCGCATGGTAGGCAGAGGGAACCTAGTGTTAAGACACTCCGTTCTCCACTTTCCGCCAAATTCGAAGGTATTGCGTGTTAAGTGGCGGAAGAACTTAACGCCGACACCAGAGCGAAGAAAATGGAAATATATGTTATTTCCATTCCTTGAGTGGGAATCGAACCCACAAACAATCGTTTACAGTCACACGTTTGTGCCACTGCGTCACGACTGGCCCCTGACAAAGTGCGGTGTAATTACTGACATTGCGGCTTAAAAAGCTCATCTTTATATAGTGAGACGATGTATGGTATTCAATTTTTAGTACGACGAAGAATCATAACTTTTCTCTTAGCAGGGTAGTCAGAGAGAACCCAGTATGAAGACACTCCGTTCTTTAATTTCACTTGAAATTAAAACTTTGCGTGCTAAGTGACGATACTCAAAGCCCCGCTTTATCAGAGCCAGGAAATTAACATTTCAACATTTCATCATTCACAATATTATCATTATCTTGCTTGCTTCTCTCTCGACCCCATAGGGGAGAGGGGAAAATGTTCCAGGGCTGAGCCCTCTGGCCGTTGTGTCATACGTCACCTACAAATATGGGTGGGTCACGAGGGTAGGCCACTTGGTCTGTTAATGGGATTGGACCAGAACGATCCAGGGGGAATAGAAGGTAAGAGGGATGAGCTTTAGCTACCGGGGCAGTCCCGCCAGCCAGGTAAGACCCCTGATTACTCAAGGGACGCCCAGCTTAGGCGACCAGCGACCACAGGCAACAGCTCAGGGATCAGGAGGGGGAGGAGATCTCGTGTCAAAATACCATCATTCCCACCAGCGGAGATCAAACCCACAACCAAACGCATTTAAGTCAGTCACTGACCTCTGGCAAACAACATAAAATCCACTTAAACACTAAAGTCACAGCAGTACTAAAATTATATTTAATAATAAAATTAAAAAATATATATATTTACATACAAAAATGACAAATACAAAGTTACTCCACTTTTACCCACGTCCTTATCTCCGTACGTTGACAACTCACTTGCACTCTGACCTCAAGAATTAAAGATTCATTAATACCTTACTATTATAATTTGGCCCCTTATTTGAAACTAAATGTACTAAAAGGTAGATCTCTGTTATAATAGGTATTATGGCGCAGTTCTTGCTTGTGGGACTATAGACGAAAAGGCTATTGGTTCGATTCTAATTTTGGTGAATATCTATATTTGGGGCCAGTCGTGGCGCAAGCGTGTGACTGTAAACGACTGGTTGTGGGTTCGATTCCCACCCGAGGAGTGGAAATATTTAATATTTAAATTTTCTATTGCTCTGATGTCGAGGCAAAGCGCGGCGTTAAGTTCCACCACTTAACACGCAATCCAAATTCGACGGAAAGTGGGGAACGGCGTGTCTTAACACTAGGCTCCCTCTGCCTACCCTGCTGTGTGCGGGATACAGCGTGAAGCTAAAAAAAACAGTATTATTTATATTATTTTTTTTTATCGTATAATATGACTTATGATAGTAACATTTTTAGGAACCGTATAAGAATTTTTCAACAGCAGGATTCAAACCTGCATCATCTAAGTTCGATTGAAGTTCGATTTGACTGCTATGCCATACGTTCGATTCTGTTTGTTGTCAGCATCTCTGTAGAGAGATTTTTACAAATTTCTGTTACCCAAAGATTATTCTACAAACAATCGTTTGGCAAGAGAGATTGATATTTATTAAATATTTTCATACATATGCTTTTAACTACTTGTGATTATTTTAGCTGCGTTCAAATACTTATGCGGTTTCTGAAAATTTTTACTTTTAGCTTCACGCTGTATCCCGCACACAGCAGGGTAGGCAGAGGGAACCTAGTGTTAAGACACTCCGTTCCCCACTTTCCGCCGAATTCGGAGGCATTGCGTGTTAAGTGGCGGGACTTAACGCCGCGCTTTACCTCGGCACCAGAGCGAAGAAAATGGAAATATTAAATATTTCCACTCCTCGGGTGGAAATCGAACCCACAACCAGTCGTTTACAGTCACACGCTTGTGCCACTGGGTCACGACTGGCCACAAAAAAAAAATTCTACATTTATTAAATATTTTTAATGTTATAGCGGACACTTAAAATAAGCTAAACTATGATATTTTTAGTAGGTAAATGTTAAAAAAATATGCATAGATTCAAACCCGCGGCTATTACCAACTGTCCAAGCGATCTGACTACTAAACCATACGTTCTATTCGACTTCAATGTAACTCTTATACGCTTGTTACAACTTATTTTAAGTTGGAAACATCTAACATCATCTTAAATATAACCTACCGCTCGCAGCTTCGCCGCGTTAACTACACAGCTGTTTCGTTATAATACAACCCCCCGGGGGTGGATTTTTTAAAATTAAACTAACCTATGTTTAACCTTGGATTATCAACTATACTTGTGCCAAAATTCATTACAATCGGTCAAGCGGTGTAGATTTTTCATATAAACTTTCATCCCCTATTTCAAGCCTTTAGAGGTTGATTTTTGAAAAAATAAGTAGCCTATGCTTGACCCATAATTTTTACTACTTTCATTCTAAATTTCATCCACATTGGGCCGGTAGATAAGCTATGATGCGTGATAGACAGACAAACAGACAAACATTCGCATTTATAATATAATAAGGGATAAGAAACCCTGATTTAGGGGCAGCTATATTCAAAACGTTTATACACTCCTTTATTCAATAACAAATAACTATACTTAAAAAGCGAGTTTAACTAAACATAACTATATAAGAAGTAAGTCCGTCGTGGCAGTGTTATAGCGTCTGACTGTACGTATACGTGATAGCTGTAGGTTAGATTCCCACTCGGGGGAAAAATTTCACCGCCATTAGTATGGATTAGTGTCGAGCGCCCGCCACTTAACACGCAATGCCTCCGAATTCGGCGGTGCGTGGGGAACGGAGTGTCTTAACCTTAGTTTTCCTCTGCCGGCTGTGTGCAGGATATAGCGTGAAGCTAGAAAAAAAAAGAAAGAACAAAGGTTATTCAAGCCGGACTATGAACCCCCTACCAGTGGGTCCATACAAAGTAATAACAATTGCGCCATAGCGATGTAAGCAACACAAATATTATATTAAAAGAGTGTATTTGATAAACATATCACATAATGATACCCGCATATTTACTTAACAGCTTAAAAACTAAACGAAACACTTGGAATTGCTTGTTACTTTCACGATTTTTCCCCGCTTCTAAAGAACTTAGTGTCAAGACACTCCGCTTTTCACTGTGTGGCGGAACTCAACGCCGCGCTTTGCATTGCACCAGAGCGAAGAAATGAAAATAATATATAATCATTTCCCTAAGTGGGAATCGAACCACAACTAGTCGTTATCAGTTACACGCTTGTGCCACTGCGTCACGACTGGCTCCAATAATTATTACTATAAAATTTAAATAAACGTAAAATATATACTTTAGAATACTTTATAAATATAAATAAAATTTCAACAAACAAACAAACAATATTAATATCATATTTTTATTTTTTATATATACATACATATATGTAGTTCCAAGTTAGCCCTTTTCCTATATAAAAAGTAACTGAAATCCAAAGCATTATTTCAAAATGTGTCGTTACAGAGTGGTTTTTATATTAATTATGGTTCTTCACGAGCAAATAAGCGCTGCATCTGTATCTAGACAAAAACGGTAATAAGTTACTTCTACTAATACATTTTTATTAAAAAGTGGCCAGTCGTGGCCCAGTGGCACAAGCGTGTGACTGTAAACGACTGGTTGTGGGTTTCATTCCCACTCGAGGAGTGGAAATTTTATTTCCATTTTTTTCGCTCTGGTGTCGAGGTAAAGCGCGGCGTTAAGTTCCGCCACTTAACACGCAAGCCTCCGAATTCGGCGGAAAGTGGGGAAAGGGAGTGTCTTAACACTAGGTTCCCTCTGCCTACCCTGCTGTGTGCGGGATACAGCGTGAAGCTAAAAAAAAAAAAATATTATTTTTTTATTATTCCTTTTTAGCTTCACGCTGTATCCCGCACACAGGAAGTTCTTTAAATTTTGTTCTTAATGAATCTTTCGGGCTTAGGTTATTAGATTGGACTCATAGATAGATTATACTCATATTAAAGCTAACCGTTTGTTTTTTATAATATCGATATTATGTTTGTGTGTATTATACAAATTTATTTAGACTTTTATTTTATAGCTTCACGCTGTAACCCGCACACATTCGGGTAGGCAGAGGGAACCTTGTGTTAAGACACTACGTACTCCACGCACCGCCAAGTTCAAAGGCAATATGTGTTAAGTGGCGGAACTTAACGCCGCGCTTTGTATCGACACCAGAGCAAAACCACGACTGGCCCCCTACTTCCTTACTTACTTAGAAACTTATTTAAATAATTATAATATCTAGAAACGTAAGTGAACGCAGTAGTATTCGAACCTGCGCCTCTTGTTTACTTTCCAAGCGCTATGGACAACTAAACTACACGTTCTTATCAAGCTACGTTTAAATTCTTATACATTTGTTACAAGTTAGCTTTAAAGAAAATATATTGTAATTATTGACTCTATCTGTGAGAGCTTCACGTTGTATCTCAAGTAGTAGGGTTGGCAGAGAAAATCTAGTGTCCTGACCCTCCTTTCTCCACTTTTCACTCGAAACTTAAGAAATTGCGTGTGAAGGAGCGTGTTTAGAGGAAAGGAGAATTCTATGACACATTCTATCCTACAAGATTGGACAAACAAAAATAATTTACATATAATAAAATCAATCCCACAGGTGAGAATCGAATCCCCAGCCAACCGCATTTACTGTTAGACGCTGCCCCACTGCACCACGATGACTACAAATTATCTATGGTTAAATAACTACTCAATAATTTTATTCTAGCTGTATAGTGATTCAAAAGCAATCAGGCACTCATGGAGACACCAACGAAGCAGATGATGACTACGACCGAAGTATTGGCAGAGTATACGGAGAAAAAAATCACTTGAAAGAACCTGAGGTAATAAATTTGTATTAACAGAGAAAACGTAGTGTTAAGACTCTCCGTTCTATTACTTTCGCTCGTTTAAAGACATGTAATGTTGAATGGTAGTTGTGATTAATTGTGGGTTCGATTCCCATTTGTTGAAATGGATATATTGAAAAATACATTTAGAAAACGTATAAAAATTTGAACGTCGAAATTCTAGTACGCAACTAGGTAGGTAGGTAGTAGAACGCATGGCTTAGCGGCCAGAGCGCCTGAACGGTTATCAGGAGGCGCGGATTCGAATCCCGTGTTTAATTTTTTATACGTTTTCTAAATTCCTAAGTGTAGAATAACACTTTAAAAATGTTTAAAAAATTTATATAATAATAATATTTGTAAGTTTTGTATATTTTTAAATCTACATAAATATATATAGTCGTGTGTTCTTTCCCATTTCATAACACCGGTCACGAGATGCCCATTATCCAGGTGATAGAACAATAAGAATTTGGAACCCAAAATGACTGAAAACACCAAAACATAGTTTTTTTTATAGTATATTGACAGAATCGGACTATTACCGTGATGATGTTAGGTTCGATCCCTATTCGGAATGATAATATTCAATTCTCTTTAACATACATTAATTTAGGTGACAAGACAAAATACGGCGTTGAGTTCCGCCGAATATCAAATCAAGTGAAAATAGGAGAAAGGAGTGTCTCAACATTAAGTTCTCTTTGCCTACTCTGTTAAGAGAGAAAAATGTGAAACTACTAATTATAATTTCTTTTTTTTTTAGCTTTACGCGGTATTCCCGCACACAGCAGGGTAGGCTAGTGTTAAGACACTCCGTTCCCCACTTTCCGCCGAATTCGGAGGCATTGTGTGTTAAGTGGCGGAACTTAACACCGCGCTTTACCTCGGCAAAAATAAATATTAAATATTTCCACTTCTCGAGTGGGAATCGAACCCACAACCAGTCGTTTACAGTCACACGCTTGTGCCACTGCGCCACGACTGATAATTTCAATATAAAAAAATATTTTCTGTTTCAGCCACTTTCCTCAGAGTTTCTGAGATACAACATATTACCAACAAACAAAATCGGCGATTTGCTGCGTCTACGAAACAAGTTTAAAACTTTCAAATTGTGATTTTAGAAGATTTTTTATATAAAACATATTTTTTTAAGTATTCTTTAATGTATGTAGCTTACATGTATTTTTAAAAAGACATTTAAAGAAATCGTATAAAAATTTGAACGCAGCGAGATTCGAACCCGCGTCTCCTGAACACCGTTCAGGCGCTCTCACCACTGAGCCATGCATTCTACTATCCGCTGCGTCGAATTTCTTATACGTTTTATTACAACTTATTTTCATTGTTAGCATCTATGTAGAGAGATTTTTACAAAATTTCTGCTACCCAAAGATTATTCTACGAACAATCGTTTGGCGAGAGAGAATGCTATTTATTAAATACTTCATTAATTAATAATTAATTTTTACACGTTTTCTTTAAATGTCTTTTTCAATTTTCCTAAGTGTGGAATAATACTTTAAAAATGTTAAATATTTTTTTGTTTAAATTTTCAAAATGATCTTGTTTAAATTTTCATAAGGATCATCAGTGTAAAAGTGGTGTAACACAAAAAAATCTTTTTTTTTTACATTTAAAATATCGCAAGCCATCGTAGTGCAATGGAATAACGTTTCACTGTAAACACGTTGTGAGTTCGATTTTCACTTGATGAATATTTAGAATATTTTTTTTCCATTTTGTCGCTATTATCGGACAAAACGTCATTTTATTTGTCCCTATTTTGAGTAGAAAATGGAGAACGAAGTGACTTGACACTAATTTCCCACTACCATTTTTGCTTTACTATAAAAAGCATGAAACTGCAAGAAATATGATCTAGAATTTGGTTGGTTAGATTGTATTTTATTTTTGGTTCAGTGGAGTAGCAGTACTAATAATGATTGGTCAAAAATTAAGTTGTTCTATAAATCTAAGAGTATATTAGGCTTTTTTTCTTTCAAATGATCTCCTTATAATACGAGTATTTTACATATAACTACAATATTGCTGTACTTAAAGAAACAAATATTCCATTACTGAAGGACTGACAGACAACGCAGACGAAAGTACTAAACGTAGAAACCCAACAATAGAATTTATCATATATATTCCTTAGGGAGTGTAGGGAAATACTCATGGAGGATTTCCGGAAATGCTTAGCGAAACCGGAAGCAACAACATTTCAAATTTTGCGCATGAAACATAATATTGTCCATTTTTTAATGTTTATTGTCTGCACCTTGTTCTTTAGTGGCTAAAATGTTAAATAAATTTAGATATAAAAAGTATTTTTAGAATTAGGATTAGGGAAGCATTATATTTGTGTGTATTAACTTGTTTAAAGAAACAATATAAAAAAAATTGAGGCTTGTCGTGGTTTGGGAGTGTAAAAGTAACCGTAACTGGTTCTGGTCCCACTCGAGGAGTGAAAATATTTAATATTTCCATATTCTTCGCTCTGGTACTCGCCTTTGTATAGTCAAGACGCGATATTAAGTTGCGCCACTAAACACGCAATGCCTCTAGACGCTGGCAAAAAATTGAGAACAGAGTGTCTTAACACTAGGTTCCCTCTGCATACCCTGCTGTGTGCGGGATACAGCGTGACGCTAAGAAAAAATACCAAACAACCCACCTTGTGTTATGCCAATACTTATTATATACATAAACAATGTAATTTCGTCCAATCAAAACAATAAAAAAATTATACCAAACGTTGCTTACTCCTGTACCATACATACATATAGTACCCGGCAATAAAACAGTCGGTCAGTTTCGGTTTCGTAGAGCGCTGTCTTTGTCACTCAGTTGGTATGTGACGTTTCTCATTGTTATTATTTTAAGCGACGGAGACAACGCTCTACGAAGTCGAAGCTAACCGACTGTTTCATTCTAAGCATCGATGTGCATTATTTATTGCCGGGTACTATAGATACATTTATAAGGTAAGAAATAAAAGTGGTTTTTCACAATGAACATCGTTTTATTGCAAATAAATTCACTTCACACGATATACGGAAACAAACAGACAACGAATTATACATACTTCGATTACAAAATACTATTATATTATATAAATACATTGAATTTTTTTATATTAATATTATATTTTATAAATATATACTATACAATATTTACATTACTTAAAGAAAAGTGGTCTAAGTTCATTTTAAGTAGAAGAATAAAAGTTGATAAAAAAATCATAAAAGTTTCATCTATATATACATATAATAAAAATGTAACTGATGGGTGTCTGTACTGTACTGTAAAGTCTGTCTGTTTGTCTGTCACGCTTTCACGGCTAATCTACCGGCCCGATTTGAATGAAATTTAGAATGAGGTTAGTAAAAAATCCAGGCTCACACATATATTATTTTTTTTGTCAAAAATTACCCTGTCGTTATTGAAATAGCTGGTAATGTAATAAAACCAAAAACATTTTTTGATTTTTTATTTCTTGTCTGTGTGCCCGTTATGGTTGCCACTAGCATTTAATATTTATTTTATGTAAATCTGCGTACTTTTAAGCATTTTTAAAGTATTATTCCAAACTTAGAAAAATTGAAAACGACATTTAGAAAACGTATAAAAATTTGAACGCAGCGGGTTTCGAACCTACGCCTCCTGAATATCGTCCAGGCGCTCTCACCACTAAGCATAGTTATTAGTTTGCGTAGTTTACACTAGCAAAGCCACGAGCAGTTTAGTTATTGTAATTTTTTTAAAGTTATAATAAGGTCTATGAACATATACACAAGACATTAAAGCACAAACATTGCAAGATGTAATTCCACTTACAGACAGACATAACATACTCATCCATTCGATTTTTTTTTAGCTTCACGCTGTACCCCGCACACAGCAGGATAGGCAGAGGGAACCTCGTGTTAAGACACTCAGTTCCTCACTTTCCGCCGAACTCAGAGGTAATGCGTGTTAAGTGGCGGAACTTCACGCTGCGCTTTGCCTCGACACCAGAGCGAAGAAAATAGAAATAAGAAATATTTCACAATATCACTCCTGTAATGGAAATCGAATCCACAACCAGTCGCCTTACAGTCACACTTTGTGCCTCTGTGTCACGACTGGCAATTTCTTCACAAATAAAAAAAATACAAATTGAAATTAAATTGAGTAAAAAGAACTAAATTAAAGAATATTTTTTACATGACCATCACTAAAAACAATACAAAAAAATATATTATATTTTTAAAATGAACTTAGACCACTTTTACAATGATTTTTTTTCATACAAATTCAATTATATTAATAAAATGCTATATTAAAAAAAACGAATTAGTATATATACATTCACGTTATATCCCATGAAGAACATAGAGTGAAGACACTACGGTCTCCATTATCCGGAGAATGCATTGAAAATGAAAATAATTTAACTATAATTACTTCTCCGAGCAGGAATCGAACCCACCACCATTGCATCTACAGAGGCTGTTCCACTGGACCACGATGGCTTCTATATAAAACTTAAATAAATTAGATATACATATGTTATTTATAAACTAAATTTTCATATAGTTTTTCAAAGAACAATTTAAAATTAATTATTAAATAACAATTAATTAAAATAACTTTTTAAATGTATTTATATTTAGGTATAAAACTTTTTTAATCTACATTTTTAATATAATTTTGCTACAGATTATATAATGTACAGAAGAGGCAGATATAGTAAGTGTTAAATTTTTTGGTTTTACTTTCAGTCAATATATAAAGAAAGAATTAAAATATGACATTTGTTTCCATTGTACTTTAAAACTAAAAAAATATTTAAAAAAAACTGTTCCTTTGACAGACTATATACAGATTAAATAACTGATTTTTTTAGATTAATTTTACATACAGTTATTAAATTTACAAAAAATGTACTGTTTTGTTTATTTTTTTATTTTAAATATAACATATCATGTTTTATATTTAAAACATGTGTCATATTTATATAAAACATTATATTTTTTAATAAAAATATATTCAACTATAACTATTTTGTTCAGCTTCACATCTTTTTCACTATAGTAAGGTAAGCAGAACTTAGTGTTAAGACACTCTGAGCTCCACTTTCAGCCCAAATTCAAGACATTATACTGAATGATGGATCTTAACACCGCACTTAGCCTCATTTAACAAAGGGAAGAAGTGAAAATAATTTTATCATGTCATTAATCATGTCATTAAATATCTATTATCTTGCCTTGTCTATACATTTTATAATCATTAACCATAAATAGATTTTGAATTTCAAATTCACTTTTTTACAAATTAAATTCATCTTTTTCAATTTCAAATTTGTTCAATAAACTTCAAATCAACGCTTTTGAAAGAATTGAAGTTTAAATTAAAGAATTAAAATTACATTCAATTTCATTTTTTTGCAAAAATAAAATGAATTGAATTTGAAACTGGAAAATATGAAGTTGAATTGTACAAACTTGAATTTGGAATTCAAAATTTATATTTATTTTATAAATTACATACATACATACAACTGTTTACACAATGATTTATGTTTCTAGCTTCTAAGAATGACTATGAATTTAATTTATGAACTTAGGTTAAGTGTTGGCACTTCTACTTACAGACGAAATATAAAACAAATATATGAAATCAAATTAATAGTAATATATAATATATTCTTATACAGAAATATATAGTTAGAATTTGAAAACACAAATTTAGAAAAAGTATATAACTTGAACGCAGTGAGATTCGAACCTGCCCGGCTTGGAAACTATCTAAACGCCCTGTTCGCTAAGTCATGCATTCTTCATTCGGTTGCGTTCTATGTATAATACTTAATACAAATGGATTTTATTGTTATAGAAACCATGGTTTTAAGGAGGCGCAGGTTAAAATACCGCTAAGTTCAAATTTTTATAAGTTTATTACAAGAAATAAGAACGAAAACAGATTAGTTACACAATTTTAGATAAAGCAATATATCTTTTTAAATGTCAAAATGACTTGTCATTGACATTTAAAATTTTAAACAGATTAAAAAAATTAAAAAACGTCAATATATAATATGCAGATAATTTACTTTTTTAAACATATATGTATTTTAAATTTATGGCATACATTTTAAATTTACAAGTTTCAATAATCTAATAGTTATTTTTTATTAACACTAAAAATATTATGTACAGTAGAAGAACACTTTATTATTATTCTTATGAACACTTTAAAATTTTCAATTGAAAAAATTAAAAAGAAAAAAACAAAAATTATTATTATTAGGCATAATAATCTCGTACTTAGATCAAATCACCAAAGAAAAC
The DNA here is from genome assembly GCA_019049465.1 of Dryas iulia moderata. Lineage (NCBI taxonomy): Eukaryota > Metazoa > Arthropoda > Insecta > Lepidoptera > Nymphalidae > Dryas > Dryas iulia. Next base: position 4,664,644 of record CM032443.1, read on the forward strand.
AGATTTTGACAGTTGACAGTTAAATGACATTTACAATATATATAATCTGTATATATGTACTCGTATATAAAAACTATTCTACGCTACGATCTGCACGTGTTTCTTTTCTCTAGGCTCCTTTAGGACGTACGAGGTTGTCCTTCTTAATGTTCCAAATGAATCTAGAAAAAAATATAGGACGATTTAGACCGAGCTGTAGGAAATAACCTATTTATTAGACTATCCCAGTGGGATAGCGTCTGCCTGTAAACGCGATTGGTGGCAGGTTCAATTCTTGAGGGAATGAATGCATGCATAGTTATATTATAAATGCGAATGTCTTTGTGTTTGTCTGTCACGCTTTCACGGCTAATCTACTGTGATGAAATTTAGAATGAAGGTAGTAAAAATGACTGGGTCTAACATAGGCTATTTAGTTTTTCAAAAATCAACCTCTTAAAGTGTTGAAATAAGGGATGAAAGTTTATATGAAAAATCTACACCGCTTGGCCGATTGTAATGAATATTGGCATATATATAGTTGATAATCCAAGGTTAAACATAGGCTACTTTTATATAGGTTGCTTTATACCGAAACAGCTACGTAGGTTACGCGGCGAAGCCGCGAGCTGGCCGCTAGTATATTAATGAATTGAACATTAATATATTCATTATTGCATTTTGGATTTCCGTTTTTCATATGCACTTTTTGGTGTATATGCACTTAAATTAATAGATCTTTCCTTTTTGCTATAATATTAAGAAAACTGCGCAATGGATTTTGATGGTTCAAGAGGAAGGTTTATATGTATAATACATGCATAATATAGTAGAGAAACACTGATAATTTTAGAGGTTTGTAGTGTGATTTCTATAGGCACCTACAGTGAATTAGTTTTGTAGTTCACGCAAGCGAAGTCGCTAGCGACCCTATAGTTTCATAATAAAAACATTTTTTTAGTTTAGTAACTCGACTGTCATATGCAAACCTAATAAAGCTCCTTTAGAACCTGGTTCTTGATACCAGCTATGAATTGATTACGGCATGAGAGTCCAGAAATATATTATTGGACTCTCTCTCTCTCTCTCTCTACTCTCTCTGTCTGTGTGTATACTCACTGGCAACAGGCCTGTAGTGACGGCGCGGCGCCGGCGTGGCGGGCGCGGAGGCGCCACGCCGCGCCCCGCGCTACGACCACCGGAGCTCCTTCAGCTCTACCGTGCTTGATGCGTCTGTCTGTTGGAGTGTTGGGTTATAGTTAAAAAGACATATTCTCTTAGAACATTAAAAGACGAATAGAAAGACGAAAGAAGAATATCGAAAGACTTTTAGAAAATTTCGCGTTGCTTGGTAGACTTCCAAACTTCGTTATATATAAAAGTCATTCTAGCATGTTTCGACTTAAGTGGTTGGTTGGTCCAAACACAGAGAGTGTCTGTGATAATAATGAGCATGTCATGTCTAATCGATTATTCGAAAGCATTTTAAGCATTTTTTTATTGTTAATTGTACACATAGTATTATAATTACAACATAGTTGCATAGAACGCATGGCTTAGCTTTCAGAACGCTAGAACGACTTCTAAGAGGCGCCGATTCGATTCTCGCTGTGTTAAAACATTTTTATAAGTTTTCTAAATTTATTTTTTTTAAAGAAACATACCTCATATCTTGAAGGTGCTGGAGGCACGTGAGTTCCGGGAGAACACCTTGAACACCCCGGTCTGAGCACTGTTCGCGAAGAACCACCTCGCATTGCGGTCCTTAACTCCTGAAACATAATAAAAAATAAAATAAGCAAAGCAAAAAATTAAATAAACAAACGAGACTTCTAAAATTTATATCCTACTACCAAATAATAACTGTTATTGATTAATCTGGTTAAAAAAGTTTCATTTTAAAATGTGTAAAAATTGCAAAACCAAAAGATCTTTTCTTTAGCTTCACGCTTTTTCCCGCACATAGCTGGGTATGCAGAGGGAACCTAGTGCTAAGACACTCCGTTCCCCACTTTCCACCGAATTCGGAGGCATTGCGTGTTAAGTGGCGGAACTTAACGCCGCGCTTTACCTCGACACCAGAGCGAAGAAAATGGAAATATTAAATATTTCCTTTCCTCGAGTGGAATCGAACCCACAACCAGTCGTTTACAGTCATACGCTTGTGCTAGAAGATAGCCAAAAAGGATGTAGTGACTCCGTTAACGTCGTTTATGTTGCAGTCGAATGTCGTCCAACTGTAAAGGCAATTAGTTGTGAGGTCGAATCTAACTCAGTAAAAAAGAAATATCATTTCTTTGCTTTTGCAAGACGAAAGCAGCGTTGAAAGATTCTCTTTGCCTATCCTACTAAAAGAGAAAAAGCATGAAATTGAATTTTTTCTCCTTTTTTTTTATCTTCACGCTCCATTCTCCACTTTTCGCCTAAAATCCTGAGGTTACGTGCTGTGTGGCGGTACTTAATGCCGCGTTTTGTATTAGGCACCAGAAAGAAGAAATGAATATATTTTAAACAAAATAATATAAACGAATAATATATATTTAAATCTTCATTACTCAGTTATTTCACAGATTATAATAGCTTATATCCTCAGTGATTTCGCTGTCTATATTTTTTTTCTTCACGCTGTATCCCGCACACGGCGGGATAAGCAGAGAGAACCTAGTGCTACGAAGGGGTTATAAAAATGACTGTTCCCCATTGAATCCAAATTGAAGTAATTTTTAAATAATCGTATATTATATATTTAAACGAGCAATTCTTGTATATATATTATATTTCTTTATAGAAATGTTATTTCTCTGGATTTTTGGGCATAAAAAACTGCTAAAATAACGTTATTATATATACAAATGTCAATTTTTCGACTGTTGACAACGTTGTGATAGCTTAGTGGAAGGAGCGGTTGCTTTTTATGATTACTTTTTACAGCTTGTCCACGGTTCGATTCTGATAACCAGTCTTTTTTTTGTTTCAATTTTTATTTTTAATTTCAATTTTAATTTATTTTGTTTGAATTTATTAGAATTTCTATTATAATTTTTATATATTTTATCATATTTTTATTATAATTATTTCAAAATAACGATTACTCGAAAGAAGATTTTGTTCATTAAATGATGATTCTCGAATTAGTCGTCTGTCGCTAAATTTTCTTTTTCTGCACTTTTAAAAAAAAAAGCTATCTAAAAGAAGAAAGCTTCACGCTATACGCTATATCCCGCACACAGCAGGGTAGGCAGAGGGAATCTAGTGTTAAGACACTCCGTTCCCCACGCACCGCCGAATTCGGAGGCTTGCGTGTTAAGTGGCGAAACTTAACGCCGCGCTTTACCTCGACACCAGAGCGAAGAAAATGGAAATATAATTTCCACACCTCGAGTGGGAATCGAACCCACAACCAGTCGTTTACAGTCACACTCTTGTGCCACTGGGCCACGACTGGCAAGAAGAAAGCATATATCATAAACTCACCTGTCCCATTTCGCTACACAAAGACTGTCTTCCTTGTGATGCGTTCTTCTTAGTATTCCAACAGAACTCCAAAATGGCCACCACTATCGCCAGAACAAGGCCACAAAGTAAAGTGACAAATACTCCACCTGGAAGGAAAAAATAAATATTTTGAAGTTACAATGTTCAATAGAAATATATTCAGTTAATTACATTTTTAGAAAATGTGTAAAAATGAAGGCGACGGGATTCGAACTCGTACTCTTTGAAACCGGTTAAGCGCTCTGACCGCTAAGCCACTACGTGCTGCATCGAAATTTGACGAAAGACGTGACTTCCAAATCTGATAGTTTAATTTTTGTAAATTTAAAAAAGACTTTTAGACAATATAACAAAAATAAATTGTAATAAAGCGTGTAAGAATTTCGACACAGCTGGTAGGAGAACGCATGGCTCAGTGATGAGAGCGCCTGGACGGTATTCAGGAGGCGCGGGTTCGAATCCCGCTGCGTTCAAATGTTTATACATTTTCCAAATGTCTTGTTCAATTTTCCTTAGTGTGGGATAACACTTTAAAAATGTTAAAAAGTATTTTATAAGTTTTCTAAAAATGTATTTCTTTTCTTTAGTGTAATAATAACACTTGAAACTATATAATAAGTATATAATATATTAGTTATTTACTTAACTCAGATTCATATTGGCTTTTAAAACTATTTAACACAAAAAAGTTGGCGTTCTGTATAATTATACGCCATCTCTTTTTGTAATGACGATAACAATTCAGACACATAGACAACGCCATCTATTTATAAATGATAAAAAGAATACCGAACGCCATAGCCAATATTTATAAATGACTAGCGACCCGCTATATGGCAACACTTGGGGGTGCATTTTTAAAAAATAAAGTAGCCTATATTTAACCTTGGATTATCAACTATATTTATGCCAAAATTCATTACAATTGGTCAAGCAGTTTAGGTTTTTCATATAAACTTCCACCCCCTATTTCAACCCTTTAGAGGTTGATTTTTGAAAAAATAGTAGCCTATGTTAGATACAGTCACTTTAACTACTTTCATTCTAAATTTCATCCAAATCGGACGCGTAGATTGGCCGTGAAAGCATGACAAACAAACACACAGACATTCCAATTTATAATATAAGTATGGATAAGTTATTTTCTTAACTCAGATTCATATAGACTTTTGAAACTATTTAACATAAAATAGATGACGTTCTGTATAATTATACGCCATCTCTGTTTGTTATGACGATAACAAATCAGACACATACACAACGCCATTTATTTTTAAATGATAAAAAGAATACAGAACGCCATCTATTTATATATGACTAGCGACCCGCTCACGGCTTCACCGCGTGAACTATTTCGTTATATTGCAACCCTCGGGGGCGCATTTTTAAAAAATAAAGTAGCCTATGTTTAAGCTTAGATTATCAACTATATTTATGCCAAAATTCATTACAATCGGTCAAGCGGTGTAGATTTTTCATATAAACTTTCATCCCCTATTTCAACCCTTTAGAGGTTGATTTTTGAAAAAATAAGTAGCCTATGTTAGATACAGGCACTTTTACTGCTTTCATTCTAAATTTCATCTAAATCGGACGCGTAGATTGGCCGTGAAAGCGTGACAGACAAACACACAGACATTTCAATTTATGATATAAGTATGGATAAGTTATTTTCTTAACTCAGATTCATATAGACTTTTGAAACTATTTAACATAAAATAGATGACGTTCTGTATAATTATACGCCATCTCTTTTTGTTATTATGATAATAAAAAGAGATGGCGTATTTATACACAATGCCATCTATTTATAAATGGTAAAAAGGTACCTAATTACTATTAGTTACCTATTTATAAATGGTAAAAAGGTACCTAATTACGATTAGGTACCTTTTTATCATGTAAGAGTTTGACATTTTATCACTAGATGTCACTATGTCAGTTACAATTTGTTTATTTTCCTTACTTTTTTATGTAATATACGTTGTTTTTTTTTAGCTTCACGCTGTATCCCGCACACAGCAGGGTAGGCAGAACCTAGTATTAAGACACTCCGTTCCTCACGCACCGCCGAATTCGGAGGCATTGCGTGTTAAGTGGCGGAACTTAACGCCGCGCTTTGCCTCGATACCAGAGCGAAGAAAATGAAAATATTAAATATTTCCACTCCTCGAGTGGGAATCGAACACACAACCAGCCGTTTACAGTCACACGCTTGTGCCTCTGGGCAACGACTGGCCCCATATCAATATTATAATTTTCTTATATATATTATAAATCAATAGGATATCCATAGACTTTAAACTCGAATGGGTTATAAATACGATTATGTCTAATATGAAATATATAATTACATGGAACTGAGGACTGGCATTTCTAGACCGTTCCATTAAAACTTGACTTAGCTCTTTCGTCTTCTTTGACAGCTACTGGCCAAGGGCACGTGAACTATAGCGTTCACGTGTCTTTGGCCTCGTCTTTGGCCTTGGTTATTCCTTATACTACAATCTTCACTTATATGCGTGATAAAGCGTGAAGCTGTAAAGAAACCTCTAGCTGAGGTCACGTATGTAGTATGTGTGTTTTGTCTGTCACGCTTTCACGGCTAATCTACCGGTCCGATTTGGATGAAATTTAGAATGAAAGTAGTAAATAACTATGGGTCTAACATAGGCTACTAGGCTCTTATTTTTTCAAAAATTGACAACAAAAGGGTTGAAATGGGGGAGGAAAGTAAAACGCTTGACTGATTGTAATGAATTTAACGTAAAACTGTTGCCTACCCTGTTATGCGGGAGAAAAAAGCTAATAAACTTACCAATATTTTGCACGCCCAAAGGATTAGCTTTGCTATCCTTCCCATCTCTATTGCAAACATCTCCCGTATTCTTCCACCACTTATCGTAGAGTATCTGAATCACTCCTTTCTCTTGCAGTTCAAGGATAGCGAGTGATATTTTGTCCCGCCACGGACTGCCCTTCCATGTGGCTATCCCATAACCCTGTTTAAAAAAAATAATTGTAATTAATGCTAAATAGTTATGCAATACAAAGCTTCAAAAATGTATGCTATTCAATATTAAAGACTTTCAGTTATTGACACCTCTTTTAAATTCAAATTTTTAGCGAAAACCTTTACATTCCGATTTCATTTTTTTTTTGAAAAACTCATTTTGTACTATAATAAGAAAAAAAATAAGAATAATCAAATTGTGATCATTCAAATATTTTTTTTAAATACAAAATAGAAAGAGAAAATTTTCATTTATGCATAAAACTGCGAAAATCCAAAGAAAACATCCATACCTTAGAATCCAACAATCCCCCAATTTGCGTCAAGTTACAGTCTCTCTGCACTCTGTGGTCCAGCATGGTGGACTCCATGAGGAAGGCGTAGTTCCCAGCCAGGACTCGTCTCACCCCCTCCTCGTAGGACGACACCAGCGCTGGAGGGGATGCTGATGACATGTGCTGCCACATTTTCTGGTAGATATCTATGTTGGAATCCTGGAATTTTTGGGAGGAATATCTTGTATTTGATTGGAAGTCATGTTTTAAATGTGATTTGGAGAAATCTTGAGAGAATTGTGGTGTAGTGGAACGTCTATTTGTAAACGCAATGGTTGAAGGTTTGGTTATGATTCGGGGGGACAATTATGTCCCTTTTTTATTTATTATTATCATATTACAGTTTGATATACTATTACCAACAGAACCTCTAAAAACCGAAATGGTTTGAAGCGATGCTACAATTAATTTATATATATATGTGATCATTGAATAAATACAATTTCAAATTTATAAATTAATTTGTATAAAAGAATTATTAGAAATCCATGGTTTACTTTGCTCATCGCATTGCAATGAAAGGAGCTCTGAACAGCTTTACTTAAGACTGTTCAGGCACTTTTAAATTAAGCCATACTTAAAGCAGTTACAATTAAATCATTGATATTATTTTCTGTCAGACATTCATATATGTGTGCAACAATGGTTCACATGGCATGTATCTCCTGTTTGACTAAACCACTACGCGGGAAAAAGCGTGAAGCTGTTCTTTTTTCTTTTTTAATTCAAAACATTTATTCTTGGGCCAGTCGTAGCGTAGTGACACAAGCGTGTGAACGACTGGTTGTGGGTTTGCACACGAGGAGTGGTAATATTTAATTAAAATTTCCATTTTTATCGCTGTGGTGTCGAGGCAAAGCGCGGCGTTTAGTTCCGCCACTTAACACGCAATGCTTCCGAATTCGGCAAAAAGTGCGGAACGGAGTGTCTTAACACTAGGTTCCCTCTGCCTACCCTTCTGTGTGCGGGAATACAGCGTGAAGCTAGAAACAAAAACATTTTTCACTTACCCTGAAAAACGTCATAGTAGAACCTCCATTCAACGTCCCATATTGCACGCTGTTCTGTGCAGCCAAGTCGGCTGCGCTTTGTATAGGCAGTACAGTCCTTTCGACGGTCAGGAAAGCTGCAAGGTTAGCGGTGTACGAGGATAGAATGATGAGGGTGAAGAACCACCAGATACCACCAACTATCCTGGTTGAAGTTGCCTGGAAGGAATTTAATTTCATTTTAATTATTTTTATTAAACTTCACGCTTTATCCCGCACACAGCAGGGTAGGCAGAGGGAACCTAGTATTAAGATATTCCGTTCCCAACTTTCCGCCCAGTTCGGAAGCATTGCATGTGAAGTGGCGGAACTTAACGCCACGCTTTATCTCGACACGAGAGCGAAGAAAAGGGAAATATTCAATATTTCCACTCCTCAAGTGGGAATCGAACCTACAACCAGTCGTTTACAGTCACACACTTGTGCCACTGGGCCACGACTGGCCACAAATTCATTTTAATTATTTTTATTAAACGAATTTTACTGGCTTCATATGGCGCAGTGGATACAAGTGTTTAATATTTTATTTTATAAATAGAGCATTAATAGAAAATATCTTTAATTGTATGAAGAATAAATTAAACCATTTTTAATATTATTAACTATCCCTCATATACAAATCTTTACTTATTTTGCGAAAAATTATCACGAAATTAATATTAAATTAACTTCCAACAGCTTCACGCTTTTTCCCACATGGTAGGGTAGTTAGTGTCAAGACACTCCGCATTCTACTTTCCCTCGAAATTGAGACATTGAGTGTTGTGTGGCGGAACTTAACGCCACGCTTTGTCTACTACGCTAAGACGAGCGGAGAAATGAAAATTACACACAATAATTTCCCCGAGCGGGAATCGAACCCACAATCTTCGCGTTTACAGTTAGATGCTTCCTCACTGAGCTACGACGGCCTCAATTCATTTACTTTTATTAACTTCATGCTGTATCCTGCACACAGCAGGGTAGACAGAGGGAACCTAGTGTTGAGACACTCCGTTCCCGTCTTTCTTGCCAAATTTTGAAGGCATTGCGTGTTAAACAAAATATATTTAATATTCCTCGAATGGGAATCGACCCCACAACCAGTCGCATTTACACTCACACTTTGTACCAATAGGCCAAGACAGACTAGGTAAAACAATTATTATACATAAGAAAGACGGTGGCCAGTCGTGGCCCAGTGGCACAAGCGTGTGACTGTAAACGACTGGTTGTGGGTTCGATTCCCACTCGAGGAGTGGAAATATTTAATATTTCCATTTTCTTCGCTCTGGTGTCGAGGTAAAGCGCGGCGTTAAGTTCCGCCACTTAACACGCAATACCTCCGAATTCGGCGGAAAGTGGGGAACGGAGTGTCTTAACACTAGGTTCCCTCTGCCTACCCTGCTGTGTGCGGGATACAGCGTGAAGCTAAAAAAAAATTGCGTGCTAAGCACAAAGTATTTAATATTTCCAGTTCTCGAATGGGAATCGACCCCACAACCAGTCGCATTTACACTCACACTTTGTACCAATAGGCCAAGACAGACTAGGTAAAACAATTGTTATACCTAATAACAACTGTTAAGTAACAAAATAACTTACCTTTGGATTCAAACCCGAACCCTGTCTTAGGAACGTGCCAGTAATGAACCAGAAGGAGTTGCATACACTGAACTGGTTCGTCAGGAGTTTGGTCTCGTGTCCACATACATGAGTGCTGGAAGACCTGGAAGTAGGCAGATGCAGGTATTGTTAGTAATCTTATCTTATTAAAAAAAAATTAAATAGCTTCACGCTATATCCCGCACACAGCAGGGTAGGCAGAGGGAACCTAGTGTTAAGACACCCCGTTCCCCACTTTCCGCCGAATTCGGAGGCTTGCGTGTTAAGTGGTGGAACTTAACGCCGCGCTTTACCTCGACACCAGAGCGAAGAAAATGGAAATATATTTTCCACTCCTCGAGTGGGAATCGAACCCACAACGAGTCGTTTACAGTCACACTCTTGTGCCACTGCGCCACGACTGGCCACCATCTGGCCAACACCACTGGCCTTATCTTATTAATATTATAAATGTGAAAGTTTGTACGGATGTGTGTGAGTTTGTTACTCTTTCACGCAAAAACTACTGAACGGATTTTCATGAAACTTTGCAGTAACATAGGTTTTATATCAAAACAATATAATAAGTTAAAATTTATAGGGATTTTTAACCGACTTAAAAAAAGAAGGTCCTTTTATGTATGTTCCCCGATTACTCGAAGATGGGTGGACCGATTTTCAAAATTCTTTTTTTTATTCGAGAGGGTATATTTCACAATTGGTCCCATGGTAAGGAGATCAGGATCTGATGAAGGAATCCTGGAGAAATCGAGGGCAACCTTCAAATTTGAAAGGCACAGATGCGGTTTTTTCGTATAACACAATTGGGAGATCTATCTGACTCTAACCATTTTCACTTTGGGTAGAGCTGCTGATCGGAACTCAACGAAGATGTTTCTTGGTACACGCAGACGAAGTCGCGGTTAACAGCTAGTTCCATATAAAGAACTCAACTTAGATTTTAATTTAAGCCAAAGAGCAGGATTAACTAAAAATGGTTATTTTTAAATGGAAAAATAATATTTTGAATATAACGTATTAGGTAATATAAAAAGATAAGTTGTTAGCAGCTAAGTTTCTACTGCCAATTGTACATATAATTAAATAAATAACCTATCTGCCGTTGAAAGTCCCAATAAAATCAGCTCCAGCTGTTAAAAGAATATTATGGTATATTTACTATGTTCTCATATCCATATATTTTTATGATACAAACAGACATTCGAATTTTATTTAGATATATTTATAAACTAGCGGCCCGCTCGCAGCTTCACCGCGTGAACTTCATAACTGTTACGTTATATTGCAACCCTCGGGGGTCGAACTTTGAAAAAATAAATAGCCTTTATTTGACATTGGATTATTTACTACTTTTATTCTAAATTCCATTCAAATCGGACCACAAGATTAGCAGAGAAAGCGTGACAGACAAACAGACAGACTTACGCATTTATAATATAAGTATGGATTAGAGGAATAAACAATAGACTTCTACATATAGCTACATATCGCACACAGCAGGGTAGGCAGAGGGAACTTAGTGTTAAGACACTCCGTTCCCCACTTTCCGCCGAATTCGGAGGCATTGCGTGTTAAGTGGCGGAACTTAACGCCGTGCGTATCTTATTATTATTATTATTTTAATTATAATTATATCATGAGGCCAGTCGTGGCCCAGTGGCACAAGTGTGTGACTGTAAACGACTGGTTGTGGGTTCGATTCCCACTCGAGGAGTGGAAATATTTAATATTTCCATTTTCTTCGCTCTGGTGCCGAGGCAAAGCGCGGCGTTAAGTTGCACCACTTAACACGCAATGCCTCCGAATTCGGCGGAAATGGGGGAACGGAGTGTCTTAACACTAGATTCCCTCTGTCTACCCTGCTGTGTGCGGGATATAGCGTGAAGCAAAAAATTAATTTTATACTTACCATTCGTAAGGGGAAAAGCGTGCCATGACGAACAAAGTGAAGGACACTAGCACGTAAGCTGCGAGAACATATAACCATATTTCAATGGCGAGAGGGTTCAAAAAGCTAAACAGTCTGGTCGGCTGTGATGAGGGTACCTGCAAAAAATAAAAAGTAGGTAAATATGTTTTTTTTTTAAGCATTTTTAAAGTGTTATTCCACACTTAGGAAAATTGAAAAAGATATTTAAAGAAGACGTATAAAAAAATGAACGCAGCGGGATTCGAACCCGCGCCTCCTGAATACCGTTCAGGCGCTCTCACCACTGAGCCATGCGTTCAGAATTTCGACGCAGCGGATGGTAGAACGCATGACACTCCGTTCCCCACTTTCCGCCAAATTCAGAGGATTGCGTGTTAAGTGGCGGAACTTAACGCCACGCTTTACCTCGACACCAGAACGAAGAAAATGGAAATATAACTTCCACTCCTCGAGTGGGATTCAAACCCACAACCAGTCGTTTACAGTCACACGCTCGTGCCACTACGCCACGACTGGCCACATACTTTTTTTCCTTAATAAGATATAACTTTAACTTTTAAAATGACTTGACTGACTTGATTTGAATGAGATAATCTGTGCTTAAAATAAGTTATATGAAAAAGCTTAAAGCTAAAAAAGTAATAATAATACCTTATATAATAGGGGCCAGTCGTGGTCCAGTGGCACAAGCGTGTGACTGTAAACGACTGGTTGTGGGTTCGATTTCCACTCGAGGAGTGGTAATATTTGATATATCCATTTCCTCCGCTCTCGTATCAGAGGTAAAGCGCGGCGTTAAGTTCCACCACTTAACACGCAATGCCTCCGAATTCGGCGGTGCGTGGGGAACGGAGTGTTTTAACACTAGGTTCCCTCTGCCTACCCTGCAGTGTGCGGGATACGGCGTGAAGCTAAAAAAAAAACAAAAAATAATACCTTAAATAAAATACCAATGCCAAGATTCATGAACGGTTTCGTAAAATCAATGACGGCTTCCCTCGCGTAGTTTATTGTCATGGATGCGACTGCTATGTCTGCGTTCTGGAACAAAGGAAAAACAATTACAGCTATTAGTCAAGTTTATTTAAAGATTTTTCATACTTACGTTCTCAACTTTTCGGCCGAATATCCATACTTATATTATAAATGCGAATGTCTGTGTGTTTGTCTGTCACGCTTTCACGGCTAATCTACTGGTCCGATTTGGATGAAATTTAGAATGAAGGTAGTAAAAATGACTGGGTCTAACATAGGCTATTTAGTTTTTCAAAAATCAACCTCTAAAGGGTTGAAATAAGGGATGAAAGTTTATATGAAAAATCTACACCACTTGATCGATTGTAATGATTTTTTGCATATATATAGTTAATAATCCAAGATTAAACATAGGCTACTTTATATTTCAAAAATCCACCACTGAGGATTGAAATATACCGAAACAGCTACGCAGATCACGCGAAGCCGGCGACGCGGCGTCGCTGCGGGCCGGCCGCTAGTTATAATATAATTTTAAAAGTCCAAGATGCCGTTGTTTCGTTGTGGGACAGCGTTAGACGGCAAAGACGAGGGTTCGCTCACATTCCAGGGAATAACTATACATTACTTTTAAACATTTTTAAAGTGTTATTCCACACTTAGGAAAATTGAAAAAGACATTTAAAGAAAACGTATAAAAATTTTGAACGCAGCGGGATTCGAACCCGCGCCTCCTGAATACCGTTCAGGCGCTCTCACCACTGAGCAATGCGTTCGTGCATGCTCAGTGGTGAGAGCGCCTGAACGGTATTCAGGAGGCGCGGGTTCGAATCCCGCTGCGTTCAAAATTTTTATACGTTTTCTTTAAATGTCTTTTTCAATTATACATTATTTTAATGATTCCACTCTGATATCTGTTAGCAAATGCATATTTTAGGAATATAGATCGGGGAGAATACTGTGATAATTGTGATTAGGCCTAGTACAAATTATTTTAATTTGAGTTTTGTTTTATATTATTTTATTAATTGTATGTTCAATGTATTACTCATTAACATAATTAATATCAATAAATATAATAAATAAATATAATTAAATAAAAATATAATTTTAATTAATATGCTAAATCGACATGATTTGACAATGACAGTTGTAAGCGGCGCGGCGCCCTCTTCTTGCATGGGCGGTCGCAGCGAACGGACGTATTGGTGAAATATATTGTTTATCGGAGTAAGCCGTCCTGTTATTTTAAACACCCATTCTGCCTATTCCTAATATGTCTAAGACAAAGCGTGGCGTTGAGTTCCGCCACTTATACTCAACATGCAATATCTTGATTTATGAAGAAAGGTGAAGAAAAGAGGACAAAGCTTTTTGACACTAGGCCTTTTTGACTACTCCGCCATACGGAACACACTGAATTTCGTATGGCTAGTAGCTGATCTTTTATACTTGATAATCCATGGCTTAGTATAGGCCACTTTATTTTGCTAAAATCCATCCAAAAGGTTGCAATACAATGAAACAGTCATAGTTGTGTAATTCACTGTGCCTAGTGTAATGATAATTAGACATCAGACATCAGATAATTAGACATTAGACATTACCCTATCCATAAGTTCCTTCACGATTCCATTCCACTGTCCAGTCTCCGGGTCCCAAGCCCCATACATGTTATCTGGTACCAATCTCAGTCGGTAGTGGAAGCCCGCGCGTGCTGCGACACGGGCCAACAAGTCTATGCAGAAACCCTCAAATCTGGCATTGCCTTGGAGGTTCCAGCCCTCTTTCACCATTACGTAGGGTTTCTCCTGGAAAATAACAGCAAAAGTATGTTAAATATATATTTATAATGAAAATATAAATAGCTTCACGCTATATTCCGCACACAGCAGGGTAGGCAGAGGGAACCTAGTGTTAAGACACTCCGTTCCCCACTTTCCGCCGAATTCGGAGGCTTGCGTGTTAAGTGGCGGAACTTAACGCCGCGCTTTACCTCGACACCAGAGCGAAGAAAATGGAAATATAATTTCCACTCCTCGAGTGGGAATCGAACCCACAACCAGTCGTTTACAGTCACACTCTTGTGCCACTGGGCCACGACTGGCCACTTTTTAAAAATATATATATAATGAATTATAATAAGCTTCGATTAAAATAATTTAGAGATTAGAGGCTATCGTGGCGCAGTAGTAGAACAGCTTCTGACTGTTAAGCGATGATCGTGGATACGATTGCCACTTGGGCAATGATTTTATTTAAATTTTGCTTCGCTGCATGATAATCGATTAACCTGTTTAGAAAATTAAACGGAAAAGAAATTTAAAATTCATTGTTTGTGGTTCTGTTATATTGATAAATAGCTTCATGCGATATTTCGCACACAGCAGGGTAGACAGAGGGAACCTAGTGTTAAGTCACCTTGTTCCCCATTTTCCGCCGTGTTAAGTGGCGGAGCTTAACGCCGCGCTTTACCTCGACACCAGAGCGAAGAAAATGGAAGTATTAAATATTTCCACTCCTCGAGTGGGAATCGAACCCAGTCGTTTACAGTCACACGTTTGTGCCACTGCGCCACGACTAGCCACATGGCCACATGGCCATTATTTCATGTATCTATCTATAAATAGGAAAAAAATTAAACATTATACATTAAATCACAAATTGTAGACTGTGTTTTAATAATTTTGCATTAAAATAAAGGAAAGGCCAGTCGTAGCCTGTAGGCACAAAGTATGAATTTAAACGCGATTAGTTGTGGGTTCGATTCCCACTCGACGAGTTAATACGCAATGCCTTCAAAATTCAGCAGAAAATCAGGAACAAAGCGTCTTAATACTAGGTTCCCTCTACCCTGCTGTGTGCGGGATACAGCGTGAAGCTAAAAAATACACATACCTCAACAGTGACAACTGTCAAAGTGACATTAGGCGGTGGGTCTCGCCTATAGGCAGCGGGGTCAGTGACCTCGAGACCGTTGTCTGGTGACCAGTTGCCAGCGAGGACCGCGCCTCCGTTCTCTCCGCCGGAGAGCCTCATCAGTTGGAGATGGAAGGTGGTGCGGATACCGTTGTTGAAGGATATCGGGCCGGTGAGACCGTGGGCTTGGACCTGTTGAGTTTTATGTAATTTTCCTGTTATTTTGAAATGTAAAGATAAAAATATAATGTTACATTAGAGTGATGCATCCATTATAAACAAGCTATAGCCATTTTAATATTCATTTCCAGTAGTTTTAGCATGATTGACGAACAAATAAACAGAAAGTCACAAAAATTCTATTGAGTGGTTTTTACATCACTCATTTTATATATATTAACTTAATTATTTTTTCTAACTAATTATCTTACTTAGTTAATTTCTACTTTTTTAAATATATATTTACATATATTTCTTGTTTTCAGGGTTTACACTTTTCCGTACTCAAAAAGAAACTCAAGACGCACTGACTTTCGTTAGAAATCGATTCATTCGGTTAGTGGAGGAGAATTCAAGGTATTTTTAATATGTTCATTTCCTCAAATGGGAATCGAACCACAAACAACCGTACCACTAATGCGTTATACGTTGCCTTAGCAACGTATATGAATTCTACACCTTTGCCTTTTAAAACCGCCTTAATGCCTCGTTTTAAGAACATTTTTTTATAAAAGGAGGCCCAAAATGGTACCTTCTCGATTATATACATTGAGTTGGTAGTAGTCTGACTGTTTGTTTGTCACGCTTTCACGGCTAATCTAACGGTCCAATTTGGATGAAATTTAGAACGAAAGTAGTAAACATTACTGGGTCTAACATAGGCTACTTATTTTTTCAAAAATCTACCTCAAGAGGAAAGTGTATATGAAAAATCTATACTGCTTGACCGATTGTAATAAATTTAATGGTTAAATAAACGCAAAGATTGTGGATTCGACTCCCAGTCGATGCAATGATAAAATTTGAAATATTAACATTTCACCGAGACATAGATTGTTGGATGACGGGAGTCAACGCCGCGCTTCGTCTTAGGTACCAGAGGGAAGAAAATGAAAACCTAAACATATTTAAAGTGTTATTCCACACTTAGAAAAATTGAAAAAGACATTTAGAAAACGTATAAAAATGTTGAACGCAGCAAGATCGAAGAACGCATGGCTCAGTGGTGAGAGCGCCTGGGAGGTCCAGGAGGCGCGGGTTCGAATCCTTGCTGCGTTCAAATTTTTATATGTTTCCTAAACGTCTCTTTCGAGAAAACGAAAATATTAAGAATCATTCCCCTGAGTAGGAATCAAACCCGTAACTATCGTATATATTACCTTATTAATATTCTCCATTAAAGTCCTTCCATGTACTATATGCGTCTCGCTCTCGCACGATGCGTTAGAAGAGTGCACATCTTTAGTCGAGGCGAGAGCCAGAACTAATACTTGTACTGCGTCGTAGAGTAGTGCCGGTTCAGTCTGAAAATTAATATTAATAATTAATCAGAGAGAATATAGTGTCAAGACACTCCGTTCCTTACTGCCTGTATGTCGGAGCCAGTCGTGACGCAGTGGCACAAGCGTGTGACTGTAAACGACTGGTTGTAGGTTCGATCCCCACTCGAAAAGTTGAAATTCTTAATATTTCCATTTCTTCGCTCTGGTATCGAGGCAAAGCGCGACGTTAAGTTCCGCCACTTAATATGTAATGCCTCCGAATTCGGCGGAAAGTGGGGAAAGGTCTTAACACTAGGTTCCCTCTGCCTACCCTGCTGTATGCGGGAAACAGAGTGGAGTTTAAAAAAGTTACGAAGCACCTTATTTGTAGAGTATGATTTAGACAGAAACTGATCCCTCAAGAAAAACTGTGGTCGCTGTCACCTTAAAAACGACCAAGTGCGAGCCCCGGAGTATGAACACGGAGATAATTACAAATCAGAAACTCGCACCAATATTTTTGGATTTAGAGCATCACTTTTAGTTTTTATATTTTTTTTTTTTCAGCTTCACGCTGTATCCCGCACACAGCAGGGTAGGCAGAGAGAACCTAGTATTAAGATACTCCGTTCCCCACTTTCCGCCGAATTCGGAGGCATTGCGAATTAAGTGGCGGAACTTAACGCCGCGCTTTACCTTGACACTAGAGCAAAGAAAATGGAAATATTAAGTATTTCCACCCCTCGAGTGGGAATCGAACCCACAACCAGTCGTTTTACAGTCACACGCTTGTGCCACTAGGCCACGACTGGCCACAAATTAACCCTATAGATTTGTTTTTTTTTTAATCTTTTTACCTACTTAGTTTTACTTAAGAACAAAAACTAGTAGAATCAAACTTCTACTTACCTTTATATGTCCCCCACTAAGAATAGATCCACCAATGGGGTGAAATTTCTCCATGACTTGTAAAGCGTCTTTCACTTTGTCCGAATCCCGGTCTACGAGCCTCCAGCCGCTCATGTTCACACGATTGTAGAAAAAATCTTCTAAGTCAAAGAGTTCCATATCCTGAAATGGCAGTTTATTTTATTTATTTTATTTATTTATTAAGATACACCATCGACTTATCATAATAACTAACACAATATTATAATGTACTAAAGATACAATCCAGTATGATTTGCCTTTACAGGTGTATACAACATTGTTGGCATTTGTTTGTGTGCGATTACAAGATGCTATTAAAATATCGACCAAACAGTATAAAACAAAACAAGACAAAATAAAATAAATAGGCTAGGTGTAAATAAGTTAAAAATTAAGAATTAAAACTAATAACTCTAAAAACTAATAATAATTAATCTAAAACTGTATATGAGTAATTATTAGCTGTCTCAATAAATATGATAATTGTAAGTTCAAATAGAAGTTGCCAAAAATATTACTTCAAACATATTTAGAAATGTGGCCAGCCGTGGCCGAGTGGCACAAGCTTATGACTGTAGACGACTGGTTATGGGTTCGATTCCCACTCGAAGAGTGGCAATATTTAATATTTCCATTTTCTTCGCTCTGGTGTCGAGGTAAAGCGCGGCGTTAAGTTCCGCCACTTAACACGCAATGCCTCCGAATTCGACTGAAAGTGGAGAACGAAGTATCTTAATACTAGGTTCCCTCTGCCTACCCTGCTGTGTGTGGGATACAGCGTGAAGCTAAATAAATAAATTTAGAAAACATAAAAATTTGAACGCAGCGGGATGTGAACCCGCGCCTCTTGAAAACCGTCCAAGCGTTCTGACCGCTAAGCCATGCGTTCTACTACTGAGGATATTTAAATATACTTACAAAAGACGTAAAAATATAATGATAATCTTCATTGTTCATCTGCAGTTGTAAAATCTGAAATGACAAAAACAAAAACAATTGTATATTTTAAGTAGCTGTTCTGCTGCAGTTCTAAAATAAATATAACCTAAGTAACAACTTAGCTGAGCAATAAGGAGTACTTATTTTTTCACTATCAGACAAACAGACAAAAATGTAAAAAACACGTATACAACGTGTTTGTATGTATACTGTATTTTAGTATTATAAAAAGACAGTCTAATTTCATTTATTTGTATAGACAAGAATAAACTAATTAAATAATATGTATTGGTTAACACCGCTTGGTTAGCAACGCTTAACGTGACGCCCTTATTTGTTCATTAAAAACAGAAGCTAAAAGAAAAAATGAAAGAGGCTTTACGCTTTTTGCCGTATAGAATTGTAGTCAGAGGAACCCTAGTGTCAATACACTCCGTTCTTCGAAAAAATTGAATCCCCCAACAATCAAGTATACAGTCAAACATATTTCCACGCCACGACATCCTTATTTTTAAAAAGCACTTGAGAATTTACACAAAGCTTTGTAAAAACATGTAGCTTAACTGGCTAGAGTACATAATAATATGTCTTGATATTTCTATCCCTAGAAGCTGGAGCTAGACCCCCAGACGCCCAAGGCAGCAATGGCTGGACATCGTGATGCAGGATATGACAGCCAATAGACTTGTCACTAAGAATGCAAAAGGCTATGCTAAGTAGAGGAGGTTAAGCTGGAAGGCAAACCTTGGCAAAAGCTGGAATTGGTACCAGTAAAAAGAAGATAATACTTACAGCTCTAGACAACAGCCTCAAATGCTTAGGATCAGTGTCAACAATTATATGCTTGATGCCTTGCGCCTTCAGTTGCGCCAACGCGCGTCTGTAGTCCCTCATTTCGCATCTGACTGCATACATGTCGCGGCCATCTCGAGCCAATCGAACTATATTTAATTCGCCTGGGAAAAAGAAATAAAAAGATATTGTAATTCTTCCATTTTTGGCTGATTTTTTTAATTAGGTCATTCGTATACTTCCTAGATTAAGGTATGTGGGAAAGACGTTGATTTTATTGGTTTAGTTTTTATAAACAGCACTAAATTTATCTTCGTCTTACAATTTCAATTTACAATGTGTATTATATTTTTTCTCTGTAATGATGTCATAACTTTTGTTAGTATTACTAAAGAACTAATTTTATGAAATTTATATTGTTTCATATATAATAATAATTAATATATTTCTTGTAATCATAAATAGGTATATTTAAATAACTGATAAATCTAGTGATAGAAATGAAGTGTAATTGAGGGCTCGGATGTTTGACAGTATAATTTTTTTATAGCTTCACGCTGTACCCCGCACATAGCAGGGTAGGCAGAGGTAACCTAGTATTAAGATACTCCGTTCCCTACTTTCCGCCGAATTCGGATTCTTGCGTGTTAAGTGGCGGAACTTAACGCCGCGCTTTACCTCGATACCAGAGCGAAGAAAATGGAAATATTAAATATTTCCACTCCTCGAGTGGGAATCGAACCCACAACCAGTCGTTTACAGTCACACGCTTGTGCCACTGGGCCACGACTGGCCACAAACTAATAAAAAACTTACACCACTTACCAAAGCCATAATCTTCATAAATGATGCCCATTCTCGTCCAGTTCAGAAACGAGGTGAGGTCTTTGAACGCTTGGTCCATTAAAATACGAGATGGATACAGATTTATTGTGAAAGAATCCGAACTGTTAAGAGCTGGAAGTAGAAAAAATAGAAAATTAATATTGAAAAAGACATTTAAAGTAAACGAATAAAAATTTAACCGCAGCGGGATTCGAACTCGCGCTCCCTGAATACCGTCCAGGCGCTCTCACCGAACGCATGCTCAGGACAGTGGCTTTTTCAATTTTCCTAAGTGTGGAATAACACTTTAAAAATGTTTAAAAGAAAATTAATATTCTTCATTGTAAGTATATAATGTGAACATATGTTTTCGGTCAATTAATTTATATAGAAGGCGTCGTGGCGCAGTGGAACAGCGTTTGTCTATAAACGCGATGGTTGTGTATTCGATTCCCACAAGGGGGAAATATTATTTTCGTTACTTTGCTCAAGTACTTGAGACAAGGCGCAGTGTTGGCAACCATCACAAGACGCGCAATGTCTCAATAGGTGGAATAGGGAGAACGAAGTGTCTTAACACTAGATTTTTCCTGACTATCATTCTATACTAACAAAAGCATGAAACTGCACCATCTATTAATTAATTTTTAAACATAATTGCCCAATATCCAAATAGTTTTAGCTTTACAACTCTGCATACGCTATGCTATGGATACTCAGCGAAGACGTAGTGTTAAGACATTCCAGTCCTTCATTTTTCGCCCGAAAGTCTCAAGTTCAACTCTCATCTCAACGCCTTTAAATAGATATATACAACTTATATAATATAGGGGCCAGTCGTAGCGCAGTGGCACGAACGTGTGACTGTAAACGACTAGTTGTGGGTTCGATTCTCACTCGAGGAGTGTAAATATTCAATATTTCCATTTACTTCGCTCTGGTATCAGACGTAAAGCGCTGCGTTAAGTTCCGCCACTTAACACGCATAGCCTCTGAATTCGGAGGAAAGTGGGGAACGGAGTGTCTTAACACCAGGTTCCCTCTGCCTACTCTGTTGTGCGCAGGACACAGCGTTAACCTAAAAAATAATATATCTAATAATAATATATCTACTAATATAAAATACTTACAATCTCCAAAATAAGGTGATACAGTCAGGTGCGGTGCGTGCAGTGACCGACACATCGCAGTCAGAGTGGACCCGAGCAGCGGACCCGCGCTACTGAATATAGCTATGGCCCCCGACCTTATTTGTGTGCAGGCTGAAATTTTAAATTTGACTAATTATTATTTATTCCTTTTTTCAAATTCAAATTCAAAATATCTTTATTCAAATAGACTTTTGAAAGCACTTTTGAATCGTCAAATGTACATGGCGCTACCACCGACTCGGAAGGCAGTTCTGCTGAGAAGAGCCGGCCAGAAACTCAACAGTTGCTCGCCTCAAATATATAAATTACAATTTTATTATTTGATACAATGGTAGCTAACCGGCATTGGACTTATTCAGATTAATTCCACGCATTTTTATCCTTTAAATACTCTTCTACAGAGTAATAAGCTTTACTTATTAAAGTATTTTTTACAAAGATTTTGAATTTCTCTAGTGGTAAATCTAAAACAAGCTGTGGAATTTTATTATATATGCGTATACTCCGACCCATAAAAGATTTATTTACCTTTTGGAGACGATAACGTGGCGTTACAAGTTTATTTTTATTTCTTGTTCCTATAGTATGTATGTCACTGTTTTTAGCAAAGCACAGAACATGTTGTCGGATAAATAAAATATTATAGTATATATACTGTGAGGCGACTGTAAGTATACCTATGTCTTAAAAAACATCTCGCAAAGAATCTCTGGCTCTTATATTATAAATGGATCTCATGGCTCTTTTTGAAGAATAATTTTTTATTAGCCTCACGCTCTATCCCGCACACAACAGGAAAGGCAGAGTAAACGTAATGTTAAAACACTCAGTTCCCCAATTTCCGCCAAATTCTGGAGGCATTGCGTGTTAAGTGGTGGTACTTAACGCCGCACATTACCTCGACATAAGAGGTAAGCATATATTTATGTATATATATATTTCAACACCACTTTTAAAAGTAGAAATACACACTTTTGACTAGGAACCGCCTCTTTGCTCTGCATAGCGAGAAGAGCTGAGCGAAGTATATATTTAATGTTATTACGTATGAGTATGAGTTTGAAAAGCAAGAACTTAACACTAACATAACACTTAACGTTCCACAGCCTAAGTTTATGGACACTTTTTGACCATTTAATTACAATTTATTCAAAAACTACAATTACAATTGTCACCAAAAAACTTAACAGCACACAAGACACTGTGCTCGATATCCCTCACTGTGACAAATTTCAGAGGTGTACTACAAATAGCCCAGGAAGAGTTAAACCACAACGAAACACACTTTTGACCAGTAAGTTCGCTTCCCACAGCTCAATAACTACACAAAAGGATACTTTTAAAAGCCACTAAATTATAATATAATAAAATAATAAACAGGATAGCAAACGGATAAATGAATAAGAAGAGAGAAAACAAAGGAATAACAGTAAGCGTATCGAAAGCGAAGTAATGACTGTCAGGAATTAAAACATTATTCGATACGTCGGTAAAACATGTGAAACTACCTGCGGCTTCCGAATATTATTTATAAATTAAATGCTAATTAATACTTCTAATGCTTAAATACATAAATATGATATTATATTATGTATATTGTATTGATATAATAAGTATATAAGAAAATATCCATACTTATATTATAAATGCGAAAGTCTGTGTGTGTTGCCTGTCACGCTTTCACGGCAAATCTACCGGTCCGATTTGGATAAAATTTAGAATGAAAGTAGTAAATAACTATGGGTCTAACATAGGCTAGTTATTTTTTTCAAAAATTACCCGCTAAACGCTTGAAATAGGAGATGAAAGTTTATATGAAAAATCTACACCGCTTGACCGATTGTAATGAATTTTGGCATAAATATAGTTGATAATCTAAGCTTAAACATAGGCTACTTTATTTTTTAAAAATGCGACCCCGAGGGTTGCAATATAACGAAGCAATTAGGTAGTACACGCGGCGAAGCCGCGAGCGTGCCGCTACTAAATAAATAACATATGATATTTTGTTGTCAAAAATTAACGTAAAATGAAATATACGAGTACTAAATAAACAATAATTATAAATAATAACTCCTTACATATAAAATATTAAATAAAAACAATTCCTCGAGTAAGAATCGAACTCATAACCAGTTGAGTTTACAGTCATATATTGTGACCCTGTGCCACGACTGGCTTAGTTAATACCTGCTTTTTTTTATCTTCACGCTGTATCCCGCACGTAGCAGGGTAGGCAGAGGGAATCTTGTGTTAAGACACTCCGTTCCCCACTTTCCGCCGAAGTCGGAGGCATTGCGTGTTAAGTGGCGGAACTTAACGCCGCGCTTTGCCTCTGATACCAGAGCGAAGGATAATGGAAATATTAAATATTTCCACTCCTCGAGTGGGAATCGAACCCACAACCAGTCGTTTACAGTCACACGTTCGTGCCACTGCGCCACGACTGGCTTAATTAATTGTTAATGATTACAATATGCTATCAACGCAGGTAATTGGTAGCGGTAATTATATAAACGGTGAATGGTCTAGCAATATATAAAGCGTATCATTGAGTCTCTATTTTTTTCTAGTTATATTGAAGTGACGGAGAGAATTGACACTAAATTTTCTCTATCTACCACGTAATATGGTGAGGCCAGTGGCGCAGAGGAACTGCGTCTAATTGTAAATGCAATGGTCGTGAGTTCGATTTTCGCTCGGGGGTATGATTATATATTATCTTTCTTTTTTTTTAGCTTCACGCTGTATCCCGTACAGAGCAGGAAAGGCAGAGGTAACACTAGTGTTAAGATACTCCGTTCCCCACTTTTTGCCAAATTCGGAGTCATTGCTAAGTGCTAAGTGGCGGAAGTCACCGCCGCGCTTTGCCTCGATATCAGAGTGAAAATAATGGAAATATTAAATATTTCCACTCCTCAAGTGGTAATCGAACCCACAATCAGTCGTTGACAGTCACACACTCGTGCCACTGCGCCACGACTGGCGAATGATTATATGTTTTCGCGTTTTGGTTACGATATACTCGTAGTTCGACTGCACATCACATAGTGTTCCAAGGTGGAAGCGGCGAACTAACTCTCTTAGCTCAAGATAAGTCATTTTCACTACCTATTTTGTATAAAATACTTTCTTTTTTAACTTCACACTGTATCCCGCATACAGTAGAGTAGGTAGAGGTAACCTAGTGTTAAGGCACTCCGTTCCCCACTATCCGCCAAATTCGGAGGCATTTCATGTCATTGCGTGTTACGTAGTGAAACTTAACGCCGCACTTTGCCTCGACACCAGAGCGAAGAAAATAGAAATATTAAATATTTCTACTGCTCGAGGGAAAATCGAAGTCACAACCAGTCGTTTACAGTCACACGCTTGTGCCACTGCGCCACGGCTGGCGTCATATAGTATAAAATACTGAATATTTAAAAAATAGCCTCACACATTTTACAATATAGCAGGAGAGCCAGAGAAAACCTAGTGTCAAGATACTCCGTTCTCCTACTAAGGGGCGGAACTTAACGCCGTGCGTTTTCTTATATACTAAAGCAAAAAAATCATATAAAACGAATGACATAAAAATAAATATTTATAATTCTACTAAGTGTAATAGTAACATAAAAGTTATTAAAAAGCTTTCAAAAATCTGATATTCGAAAAGTTTCAAAACATTCTGAATAAGAGATAGGGCTTTTTAAACTTAAACGTTCGTTTTAAATAATAAATTTCAATTCAAGTACGTTTACAATCTTCTGTATGATATACGATTTTTCTTATCTTTAACATAGAAGTATATATTTTGGGCCAGTCGTGGCGCAGTGGCACAAGTTTTGGGTTCGATTCCCACTCGAGGAGTGGAAATATTTAATATTTCCATTTTTTTCGCTCTGGTGTCGAGGAAAAGCGCGGCGTTAAGTTCCGCTACTTAACAGGCACTGCCTCCGAATTGGGCGGCAAGTGGGGAACGGAGTATCTTAGTGTAGTTTTATAAAAAGATTTTTTTTTTTAGCTTCACGCTGTATCCCGCATACAGCAGGGTAAGCAGAGGGAACCTAGTGTTACGGCACTCCGTTTCCCATTTTCCGCTGATTTTTGAGGCTTGCGTGTTAAGTGGCGGAACTTAACGCCGCGCCTTACCTCGACACCAGAGCGAAGAAAATGGAAATATAATTTCCACCCCTCGAGTGGGAATCGAACCCACAACCAGTCGTTTACAGTCACACGCTTGTGCCACTGGGCCACGACTGGCCACATAAAATTATAAAAAGATATTGCAAGAATTACTACAACATGAATAAATACTGGGCGGGCCGCATTGTATTGTTAAGTAGACCGGAGGTTGGTCACTCCTGATAAAGAAGACCAAAGTTACAATCACCACGCGATTAGTCTAATGGATCAAAAATTGAGGATAAGATACATCATTTCATACATGGATTGATTGTTCCCTGAGTACTTATTTTTTTATCACAAGTTCCTTTAGTGGCCAGTCGTGGCCCAGTGGCACAAGCGTGTGACTGTAAACGACTGGTTGTGGGTTCGATTCCCACTCGGGGAGTGGAAATATTTAATATTTCCATTTTCTTCGCTCTGGTGCCGAGGCAAAACGCGGCGTTAAGTTCCGCCACTTAACACGCAAAGCCTCCAAATTCGGCGGAAAGTGGGGAACGGGGTGTCTTAACACTAGCACTAGGTTCCCTCTGCCTACCCTGCTGTATGCGGGTTACAGCGTGAAGATAAAAAAAAAAAAAAAAAACAAGATCCTTTATTAGGAGAACCTTCAAATAAATTACAATCTAGTTGTATAAGGGCTAATTAATATTTTAACATTGACTTAAACTTCTAACAAAACTTAATCTAAGAATGTATCCATTGGCAATATCTTAGAGTCTCTTAAGGGGAAGTCTATTTCCTAATATTATAGATATATTTTTTTCCAGCTTCACGATTTTTCCCCCATAACGAGGTAGTCAGAGAAGGCCTAGTGTTAGGACACTCCGTCTTCCACTTTCCGCTCGTAATCGAGACATTCCGTCTTGAATGGTAGAAGTCAACGTCGCGTCTGACTGTAAGCAACTGGTTGTGGGTTCGATTCCCACTCGAGGAGTGGAAATATTTAATATTTCCCTCTTCGCTCTGGTGTTTAGGCAAAGCGCGGCGTTAACGTTCACCATTTAGAACTGAATGCCACGTAAGTTCGGCGTAATATGGGGAACGGAGTGTTTTAACACTAGGTTCCCTCTGTCTAACCTGCTGTGTGCGGGATACAGCGTGAAGCTAAAAAATACAAGTAATTAGCCTTTTGATACAACATCCATCAACAGTTTAATAGCTTTTAATGTTAATATATAATTGTAGTATACATCCATACTTATATTATAAATGCGAAAGTCTGTGTGTTTGTCTGTCACGCTTTCACGGCTAATCCACTGGTCCGATTTGGATGAAATTTAGAATGAAAATAGAAAAAGTTACTGCTTCTAATATAGGGTACTTATTTTTTCAAAGATCAACCTCTAAAGGGTTGAAATAGGGGATGAAAGTTTATATGAAAAATCTAAACCGCTTGACCGATTGTAACAAAATTTGGCATAAATATAGTTGATAATCTAAGCTTAAACATAGACTACTTTATTTTTCAAAAATCCACCCCCGAGGGTTGCAATATAAGGAAACAGCTACGTAGATCACGCGGCGAAGCAGCGAGCGGGCCGCTAGACACATATACACCAATCAGCTTCACACGCTCCATTAGACAACATATGTCATGAATTAACATTGAAATTAACACTGAAATAATAATCACTTTGAGTGTATTTGCGTGTTAGCATTATTGTCTGATTGTTCAAAGTTATATTTAATAATTCAAAAAAGAGACTTCCGTCTTCTTCTTTTTCTTATGATTTTTATAAAATAAAGATAGACAGAGAGAAAGAAAGAGAGATAAGGGATGATGAGATATGGGAAATTTCATTAAGATACTATTGTTTTAGCTTCTCGCTGTATCCCCCACACAGCAGGCTAGGCAGAGGGAACCTAGTGTTAAGACACTCTGAATTCGGAGGCGTTGCATGCCAAGTGGCGGAACTTAATACCACGCCTCGCCTCTGTTACCAGAGCGAAGAAAATGGAAATATTAAATATATACACTCCTCGAGTGGGAATCGAACTCACAACCAGTCGTTTACAGTCTCACGCTTGTGCCACTGCGCCGCGACAGGTCCGATACTGTATACATATCAAGAAAGTTATTTTAGCATTTTAAAGAAATTTATATTATTTTAATATCTTTTTAATAGCTGGTAATAAATTTAAACTTAAAGTTTTCTTTTTCTACGGCAGTAAATTCTTCCCGCATACGAGTACAACTATCTTCCTTAAATGCTTAAGTCGTTTAAGGACTTATACAACCAATTGCTATGTGTAAAACATTTTTAGAAGTATAAACTATAAAAGGAGCCAGTCGTGGCGCAGTGGCACAGACGTGTGACTGTAAACGACTGGATGTGGGTTCGATTTCCACTCGAGGAGTGATAATATTTAATGTTTCCATTTTCTTTGCTCTGATGTCGAGGTAAAGCGCAGCTTTAAGTTCCGGCACTTAACACGCATTACCTCTGAGTTTGGCGGAAAATGGGGAACGGAGTGTCTTAACATTAGGTCTACTCTGCCAACCCTGCTGTGTGCGGGATAGCGTGAAGCAAAAAGAATGTATCCAAATGACTGTTGAACTTAGCCGTATTATGATAAAATGTTGTTTAAATCGTCGTTTAAACTAGTACTGTAGTAGTAGTACTGGCAGCAACTTCGTTTGCGTGGACTTAATGACCCTTCCCACCAAAATACCTATCACGCAACTACTTTAGTTAAGACGCAATCTCCTCGTATGTTATAGTATAGCTGTGTGTTATGGTTCTACATCAGGTGTTCTCTTCAAAATCAATTATAGCCTAAGTCCTGTCTAAGCTTAAAAGCTATGCAACGAGAAATGTTTTATTTAAATCTGTACAGTAGTTCCGAAGATGTATGATATATGATAGATGTTTTTATTAAAGTACTAGAGGCCCGCTCGCGGCTTCGCCGCGTGAACTGCATGACTGTTTCGTTATATTGCAACCCTCGCGGGTGGATTTAAAAAAAATAAGTAGCCTATGTTTGACCCTGGACTGCTTACTACTTCCATTCTAAATTTCATCCAAATCGGACCGGTAGATTAGCCGTGAAAGCGTGACAGACAAACAGACAGACTTTCGCATTTATAATATAAGTATGGATAGATAAATTCGCTTTGCATGCGACTGTATTCGTGTGGAATTTAAAAAAAAGAAAATAAAACTAATCTAAGTTATATATATCCTATTATATCAGTTAACTGCCAGTGAAAATCCCATCAAAATTTGTCCAGCCATTTCAAAGAATTGTCAAAACAAACAGGTGGATAGATAACTAGGTGGACAAGCAGAACAGAACAAAGAGGTAGACAGATAACTAGGTGGACCAACAGAACAGATTAAACAGGTGGACAGATAGATAAAAAATGCATTTTCTAAAAACGTTTTTGACATTGCCATTGGTTGTATAAGTCCTTAAACGACTAAAGCATTTAAAGAAGATAGTTGGATGCGGGAATAATTTATTACCTTAGAAAAAGAAAACTTTAAGGATAAATTTATTACCAGCTATTAAAAAGATATTAAATTATATAAATTTCTTATTTTTTAAAGCTTCAGTCTGTATCTCGCACACAGTAGGGTAGGTAAAGGGAACCTACTGTTAAGATACTCCTTTCCCCATTCTTTACCGAATTCGGAGGCATTGCGGGTTAAGTGGCGGAACTTAAGGCCGAGCTTTACCTCGACAGCAGAGCCAAGAAAATGGAAATATAAATTCCACTCCTCGAGTGGGAATTGAACCCACAACCAGTCGTTACAGTCACACGCTTGTGCCACTGCGCCACGACTGGCCCCTATAAATTTCTTTAAATCGTTAAACTAAGTGTCCTGATATGTATCAAGCTTCACGCTTTTCTTACACAGCGGAATGTCAAGACAGAATGTCTTTCCATTTTCCTTCCGAAGGCGAGACATTGCGTTTTCGCGGATCTCAACGCAACACTTAGTCGTAGGTACTAGACTTATAATCCTTGAGTTCCGCCTTTTTTTTTTTTTTTTTTTATGGAATAAAGGAGGCAAACGAGCTGAAGGCCCACCTGGTCTTAAGTGGTTACCTTCGCCCATAGACATCCATAACATTAAAGTTATGGATGCGTTGCCAGCCTTGGGAATGTAGGACAGAAGGAGAGAGGAAGGATGGGAATGGCGGGAATAGGGAGAGCTGGCTTACATGCCATCGAACCGGAACACATCATAAGACATTTGGCGGTTCGCCTTTGACATGACAGTGGTCGTGAGCCAGTCGGAGAACGAATCTCCTACCACCAAACTACTGGGTTACCCGCCTTTTACGGGACGCTACCCAGCGGCGGGGGGGAATTGTATTCTTAACCCGTCCCCCCACGGGGAAATATTCTGATTTTTAACACGCAATATTCTGATTTTCGGACGAAAAGTTGGGGACGGAATGTCTTGACACTATGTCAATTAACGAAATAGCCATGGCAACAAATGTCAAAGACACGAAGTACAAAAAAAAGCATTTGGACCAAAATATACAAAGACAAAAAAATATTATTTGAAGCTAACAAATGATCAACATTTTCGTCATTATCAGCTTGTCCTTTATTATCTCTCTATTTTATTCTTAAAATATTTGTAATTTTGTTAACACGTTCAACGCCAAGAGAAAATTGTGCATCTTTCCGTTCGGGCCGCGTCGGTGAGTGCTGACCGCAGTTTCGGATACTGTCGATTCATTAATACAGGCCGTAGGGCACTGCTATCTAATTAAAAACCATACGTATTCACCCGCGTGGCTCACTAATTACTGTAAAATAAGTTAGTATTTGAAAAATATAAAATACTTAGAAGTAAGATGATAATTACATATAATTCTTATTATGATGATAACTTTTTCCCGTGGGGGGACGGGTTAAGAATACAATTCCCCCCCGCCGCTGGGTAGCGTCCCGTAAAAGGCGGGTAACCCAGTAGTTTGGTGGTAGGAGATTAGTTCTCCGACTGGCTCGCGACCACTATCATGTCAAAGACGAACCGCCAAATATCTTACGATGTGTTCCGGTTTGATGGCATGTAAGCCAGCTCTCCCTATTCCCACCATTTCCATCCCTCCTCCCTCCTTATGTCTTACATTCCCAAGGTTGGCAACGCATCCATAACTTGAATGTTGTGGATGTCTATGGGCGAAGGTAGCCACTTAACACCAGGTGGGCCTTCAGCTCGTTTGCCTCCTTTATTCCATAAAAAAAAAAATCATGTGCTGACCGACGTTCAATGTCTTAACAAATAGTGACATTTGGATAGAAATGTGATTTTTACTTGGCCTGGAGGTATAGCAAGCTGTCGGTTAACTGGTTAGTGCTAACCGAGATACGCGGTTGAGTTGGCAATGAACGTGTTAAAAAAAATTAATTCCAAATTCATTATTAAAAAAAAAAAAAAAACAGTAGCAGTCGTGGGACTGCCGATAGAAGTGAAAAAGGAACTATTAAGTTGAGTGTAATTAAAACTATATGCAAAAATTATATTAAATTTTTTATGTTTTATTTATTAGTTACATATGATGGGTTAAACAAATCATGAACAAAATATAAATACAAAGTGGTTGAAAAAATAATTAATATACAATTATCTTAATTATACATAGTATTTATATTTACACGAATTTCAATTTCAATACTATTATCATGTCGCATGTCGGTGACGCGAACCGAGGATTTTACCCTCTACCAAAACGCTCAACGCGCCTAAACAAGTTTTCACTTCAATTATACTCAGACATATTAATAAGTAAGGCTTTTTATTCTCTAGAAGAATATTTAATCTGATTTAAGGAAAATGCAGGTTATTGTATCAAATAATAAAATTGTAATTTATATATTTGAAAAGAGCAACTGTTGAGTTTCTGGCTGGCTCTTCCCAGCAGAACTGCCTTCCGAGTCGGTGGTAGCTTTATGTACATTTGACGATACAAAAGTGTTTACAAAAGTCTATTTGAATAAAGATATTTTGATTTTTTGAATTATGACACACACGCATATACATACATAGCTATCTTAACGTTTTTTACTGTATAGCAGAGTAAACAGAGAAAACCTAGCGTAAGCAAACGTTCTCCTCTTTCTGTTCGAAAAGCAGATTTCATTACACTTCATATTGAGAGTGGAATTCATAATTTCAACCACAATTTTCACATATTTTTTAGCTTCACGCTGTATTCCGCACACAATCATGGCGCAGTGGCACAGACGTGTGACTTCAAACGACTGGTTGTAGGTTCAACTCCCACTCGAAGAGTGGAAATATTAAATATTTACATTTTCTTCGCTCTGGTACCCGAGGCAAAACGCGGCGTTAACTTCAGCCACTTAACAAGCAATACCGCCAGAATGCAGCGCAAAATGGGAAACGGGAGTGTCTTAACACTAGGTTCCTTCTGTCTACAGAAGGGTCTGTGTGCGGGATACAGCTTGAAGCTAAAATAATAAAAAACAATAACTAAAAAAAATACACAACAACACGTAACAACAAAAAATAATATCTCAGTGACATCTTAATTTCAAAAAACATCATTTTGTTTCTGAATTTAGACAACTTATAATATTAAAGAAAACAACAACAACTAAAAAAGACAACAACAACAACCAAAACCGAAAAAAACAACAAAATATCGTAACAACAACAACACCAACAACAAAAAATATCGTATCGCAAACCGTAAACCGCACTGGCCACTTCTCAATTTCAATGAGACTCAGTCTACGCTTTTTTAAGTTAGCAAAAAACTGGCGAGTGCCCTCGAGTCTGCCACTTCCGGTAGCCATATTGCGTTTCCGCCACTCGACATCCGAGAATTTCCTGTTTCGCGCTCGCATCGTATTATTTTAATCTATGTTTGATAGTTCGAGGCCCTCAGGGCGCAGTGGAACAGGTTGTGGGTTCGATTTCCGCTCGAAGTAATGACTTTATAAAGTAAAAAAAATGTATTACGCCATCAAGACTCAGTGGCAGCGACAGACAGCGTTCGAATGTAAAGCGATGGTTATAGGTTCAATTCTCATCTGGAAGAGAACTATTTCATTTTTTTTTGTTTTATGTGACTTTAAGTAACATAGACTCAAAATTTGTTAGTAACAATTGAAGATTTATTAGTAACAATTCGGCGGAAAGTGGGGAACGGAGTGTCTTAACACTAGGTTCCCTCTGCCTACCCTGCTGTGTGCGGGATACAGCGAGAAGCTAAAAAAAAAATTACGTACAGTCTATTCTATTACATATCATATTTAGGATGCTGTTGGTGCTACTCCGAAGTCTTTTTATCAACGAGCCACACTTTTTACGAATCATATTTAATTTGTTTTTCTTTCTCCACTCTGGTACGTATGAAAAACACAGCGTTGAGTTCTATCACTCAATATTTGATTGTCCTGATTTCGGGGGAAAAGTGTAGGACAGAGTGTCTTGACACTAAGTTTTCTCTGACAAATATTTAGACACTAGTGACCGCTCGCAGAATCGCTGGCGTAACTACACGACTTTTTATACAAACTTTCAGCCCCTATTTTAACCCTTTTAGGAGGTCATTTTAAGAAAAAAGTAGCCAATAATTCACCCTTAGTCTTCAACTATTCTCATTCTAAATTTCATCGAAATTGGTCCAGTAGATTAGCCGTGAAAACGTAGCGGATAGACAGATAGACTTTCGCATATATAATATTAGTATGGATACATGTTACTAAGGCAACATGTATTTATTTATTTATTTATTTAAATACTTTATTACACCAACATACATAGAAAACAAGAAAATATAAACTAGCACATAATATCGGTGGAAAGGCGGCCTTATCACCACAGGTGATCTCTTCCAGACAACCCTTACTAAGTAAAAGATCAGAGGACGCAAGAAAATTGGTTGGTGTACAAATGCATTAGCTCTAGCTATAATAAACTTACTTAAAAAATTACATACTATATGATACATACAAACTTACGTAAATACATTTTGTAAAATATACAGATATATAGACCATATATACTTATTTATTAATACATATATTAAAATTAATAATAATAAACTTACATAAAATAAATACATAGACATACATTTTATAATGATAGGAAATAGTTTTTGAGACGACGCTTAAATATGTGAACAGATTTAGACTCACGTATATCCCGTGGAAGGTTATTCCAAAGGACTGCAGCCTTAATGGTAAAAGAGTCGCCAAAGGTTTGTGTGCGACTCAGTGGCAATTCCAACTTGTTGTCATTTTGTGATCTGAGGTTAAGAGAATGGTTGGAGCCGAGGAAACAGAACCTTGACTTAAGGTACTCTGGAGTGTGAGGATGGTAGAGGATGGTATAGAGGAGTGCAAGGATATGGTGATTACGACGATGCCTAATGGTGAGCCATTTTAGTTGAATCCTATGCTCAGAAATATGGTCGAATTTTTTTAAGGAAAAAATGAATCGGATGGCCATATTTTGCAAACGATCCAACTTATTGAGAAGGGTTTGAGATAAGTCACAATGGCACGCATCGGCGTAATCGAGTAGGGGAAGGAGTAGAGTCTGGGCAAGGACTATTTTCGTTTTAATCGGAAGAAGATTTTTCCATCTTCTCAATCTCCTAAGCACAGTAAAAAACTTTCGGCTAACTTGGGATATATGTGGTGACCAGGAAAAAGTGTTGTCCATTATAAGGCCTAAGTTCTTGACTGTGCTACAGAGCACAGTCAAGAACTTAGGCCTTGTATGTATCTTACGGGTCAATGGGTCTGCTAATTAACTTTAATTAAAAAAGAAAAATAATAAAATGCAATACGCCATCAAGACACAGTGGCCTGACTGTAAACGCAGGGCCTGACTGTAAACGCAAAGGGTTATGGGTTCTATTACCAGTCGGGGGAATTATTATATTTAAATTACTTTTCTTTCTCCGCTCTGGAACCTAAAATAAAGCGTAGGGTTGAGTTCTACCACTCAACAAGGAATATCTCAATTTCGAATGGAAGCTGGAGAACGGAGTGTCTCTCTGCCTTAGACACTAACTTTTCTCTGCTATGCAAGTAAAACCATCAAGTTATTATGTCATTACGTAGAAATACTTTCTTATACCTTATTTACTGAGGCAATGTGTAATTTACCCATCATGGATTTACTAATTAAGATGGTGTTATTAATTAAATATAATTAAAAAATAAGGGTAGTCGTGATGGAAGAGCACAAAGTGTGAAAGTAAACGCGACTGGTTGTGGATTCGATTCCCACTCGAGGAATGAAAATATTTAATATTTCCATTTTCTTCGCTCTGGTATCGAGGCAAAGCGCGGTGTTATGTTCCGCCACTTAACACGCAATGCCTCCGATTTGGCGGAAAGTGGGGAACGGAGTGTCTTAACACTACTCATCCCTCTGCCTACCCTGGTATGTGCGGGATACAGCGTGAAGTTAAAAAAAGGCCTGTCGTGAAACAAGAGCACAAAGTGTGACGGGAATTGAAATATTTAATATTTCCATTTTCTTCGCTCTGGGGTCGCGAGGTAAAGCGCGACATTAAGTTCCGCCAATTAACGTGCAAGCCTCCAGAATTCAGATTCCCTCTGCCTACCTTGCTGTGTGCGGGATACAGCGTGAAGCTAAGAAGAAAATTATAAATTAATCTTAAGAAT
The DNA here is from genome assembly GCA_019049465.1 of Dryas iulia moderata. Classification (NCBI taxonomy): domain Eukaryota; kingdom Metazoa; phylum Arthropoda; class Insecta; order Lepidoptera; family Nymphalidae; genus Dryas; species Dryas iulia. Next base: position 4,699,869 of record CM032443.1, read on the forward strand.
ACTATGAATTACTGACGATAGATTAAATGAACTATCCCTGTCAGTCTTTAACGACACTTTATGTGAAAATATGGCTCCTTTCAGGAGCCGACTACTAAATTTGCAGACCTTGGGCCCGACAAAATACAGGGGGAAATAAAAAATATTAATTACTTATTAAAAAAATCTAGAAAATATCAGTTCAATTTTTCCTACCTTTTTTGTAAGTCCTAAACGTATCCCTCGGAGTAGTGTACTGGATGTCGTACACAAGAGTAGTTTCCGGCAGTAAGCTTCTCTCCTTGTTGATCCTGTACACAGCGTATTTAAACGCAAGTTCTGCGCTACCACCTCGTGAGTCTTCTGTGAATATTGCTCCTAAAATTGTAAAATAATATATAAAATTTGTTAAGAAGGGTCCGTCGTGGCGTAGTGGCAGAGTGTCTGACTGTAAAGCAATAATTGTGGGTTCGATTCCCACTCCGGGGAATGAATAATCATTCCCCCATTTATTTCAGGTGGAGAATGAAGGACGAAATGTCTTGAAACAGACAGACAGACACTTGGTTACAGGTTAAAATATATTAGAAGCTGATATAGAATATTTAGGACATATCCATGAGAGCAGATTACAATCTGGATACCAGGTCCATTGTATTAGGCTGAGAGAAGAATTCGAAGCAGTGCCAGATACTTGTGACTCAAGTGTAGGTATAAGGGGACCCTTTAAAATGCACATTAACACTCAGCTCCTCTTTCTATCTAAGCAAATTCGAAAAATTCTTACTTATTCGTCTTCGAAATACGTGCTAGAAATAAACTGATCCTAGTTTTGGACAGGTCGAGATCTTTTAGTAGATTATATAGAGATGTCGCTGTTATAGGTACACCTCGCATATACTTCGTTACCGACTACGGTTAGTTAGTTATACTGTAGTTTGGAATTCGATTTGCTTTCAAAGCAAGTAATAATATTAAGACTAGCGACTTTGCGAAGAGACAGGCAGAATCTGGCTTCATATTTTCATACATTAGTTCATAGTGGATAAACACATTAAAAATATTATAGTGGCAAACAAAAAAATCATAATATTAATTATATATAAAAAATAATTATAATATTACTTAAATAACAATATTTTTTTGAATAAGCAAGCAGGCAATTATCAGTAAGGTCTTTCATTTCATATCATATTGTTGGAGTGCATTAAAAATAAGCAGTCCACCATCTTGGATCTTCCACCATATTAAGATTAAGATGATTTCGCACAGCTTTTTTGGCATTTTCATCCAAAATTAATGTGTATATAAAATGTGAGCTCAATCATTTAAAAATATATGTTTCAACATTGAGTTGCGAGAATACACACGAACAAACATACATATATTACAAATTAACGCTCGTCAAAGTCATTAAAGTTATTTAAGATTATTTTTTTATATCAGGGTAGCATGCAAGCGGGGTGAGCTGAGCGAACAGTCAATTTTATTCTTAGTTTCACGCTGTATCCCGCACATAGCAGGATAGATCGAGGGAACCTAGTGTTAAGACATCCCGTGTCCTACTTTCCGCCAACTTCTGGAGGCGCTACATCTTAAGTGACGGAACTCAACGCCGCGCTTTACCTCGACACCAAAGCGAAGAAAATGGAAATATTAAATAATTCCACTACGCCAGTGGGAATCGAACCCACAACCAGTCGCTTTACATTCACATTCTGTACCCTGTTTCACACATTCTGTTACATTCTGTAACTATTGTTTGTATATATAACTAAAAGTATTCCATCAAAATCGGTTAACTATGATTTCCACTAACCAATTTTAACAACCGGTGACAGAGCAGCTACAGCATTCAAGGTGACCACGAGCCAGCGCCACTCCCTCCACATATTGCAGCATCACTCCACCATACAGCCTTCACCACCTGGAAATAAATAATATAATGTATATACTGCAGCGTTGAGTTACGAATTCAAATATTAGTCTATCTTTGCATAAATTGCAAATTAAAGAATTTGTGTCAAGGCAAAGCATGTCAAATTTTTTTAGCTTCACGCTATATCCCGCACACAGCAGGATAGGCAGAGGGAACCTAGTGTTTAAACACTTCGTTTCCCACTTTCCGGCAAATTCGGAGGCATTGCGTGTTAAGGGGCGGAACTTAACGCCGCCTTTTCTGGTGGAAAACAGGTAGATAGAGTCAAGTCCAAGTCACTCTACTCTCCATTTTCCGCCCACAAGACGATAACGAATATATTATATACTTTATTACTCATTATTTATAATAAAATCAAAAAAGAATATACTAATCTCTCTAGAGAGATGCTAACAGCATAAATAAGTTGTAATAAAGCGTATAAGAATTTCGACGCAGCGGATAGTAGAACGCATGGCTCAGTGGTGAGAGCGCCTGAACGGTATTCAGGAGGCACAGGTTCGAATCCCACTGCGTTCAAATTTTTACGTTTTCTTTAAATGACCTTTTCAAGAATATACTAAAATAAAGTAGTATTGAAGTCATCATGGCACAGTGGGGCACCGTCTGACTGTAAATTCGATTTATCGAAGATTCGAATCCCACTCTTTGGAACATATATATTTAAATTATTAATACTCTTCCGCTCTAATTAGACTAAGCACGGCGTTGAGTTCCGCCACTCAACACATAATATCTCGATTTCGTTCATAAAGTGAAGAACACAGTGTCTTCAGTGGTTTTTTCTGCCATTATACGGAAAAAAGCATTCTTTATACTAATTATAAAGAGTAATTTCTTAAGATCTTATTACATTCTCTGTTCTAAAGGAAAAGCGGAGAAAGGAGAGTCTTAAGATCTTATTACATTCTCTGTTTTAAGGAAAAGCGGAGAAAGGAGAAAGAAGTATTTTTTCCTTTTTTATTATTTTAAAGTGTTTCACACTTACCAAAATTGAAAAAGACATTTAGAATACGTACCTATAATAATTTGATATGTTATTCAAAGTCTTAAGAAATTGAAAAAGACATACTAACAACAAAAACAAGTTATAATTAAACTAGCCCTATAGAAATTCCGACGCAGCTGGCAGTAGAACGCATGGCTTAGCGGTCACAGCGCTTGGACGGTTACCAAGAGGCGCAGGTTCGAATCCCGCTGCGTTCAAATTTTTCATACGTTTTCTAAGGATGTTTCTGCCACCCCATTAAATTCAAGACACGTGGAATCATATATACCGTTATATGTAAATACGGGCTGCCTCCACATTGGGTCACGTATGTTAATATTTATGACAGTTCTAATGGGGTATATTTGAATATGAGCATATCTCTCCCATTTCATAACGTTGTTGTTAAGCTATCATAAAATATATCCATAATATACATGTCTTCACATTTAAATGGTCGTTGTGGCGCAGTGATAGGGTCTAACGAGATGGTTTTAAGTTCGATTCCCAATTGGGGGAACAATTATATTTAAATTTTTATTTCTTCCTGTATTTAAGATAAGACATTTGGGGCCAGTCGTGGCCCAGTGGCACAAGCGTGTGACTGTAAACGACTGGTTGTGGGTTCGACTCCCACTCGAGGAGTGGAAATATTTAATATTTCCATTTTCGCTCGCTCACATTCGCTCTGGTGTAAAGGCAAAGCGCGACGTTAAATTCCGCCACTTAAGACGCAATGCCTCCGAATTCGGCGGTGCGTAGGGAACGGAATGTCTTAACACTAGGTTCCCTCTGCCTACCCTGCTGCGTGCGGGATACAGCGTGAAACTTAAAAAATGAAGACAAAGCGCGTAGTTAACTCCTGAGACTCACGTATTAACTCGATTTCGGCCGGAGAGGGAAGAACAGAGTGTCTTGACACTACCTCGCTATGAGGGAAAGAGCATGAATCAGCAAAAATATATATCGATTAAAATCTCAACTGAACATAACAAAACATTACAAAAAAGTTTCCCCTAAGCCAAGACATTTATGCAAATTAAACATACGCAACTTGAAGCGAGGTCGAGGAATATGCTGATCGACTCAATGGCGTTCCAGCATAATGTATTATAGTTCTCGTTGGTTTCGTGGTACATTTTTGCTTTTAATAGGTACTAAGTTCGAATCTTGGGACGTGTCTTTCCTATTGGGATACTAGTGGCCCGCTTGCGGCTTCGCCTGCTTGAGCTACACTACGCACCGAAATCACATTAGAAACCATAACATTATAAGTGTTTCTCTATTATGCATGTATTATACATATAAACCTTCCTTTTGAATCATTCTATCTATTAAAAGAAACCGCATCAAAATTCGTTGCGTAGTTTTGAAGATCTAAGCATTCATACATACTGGCAGATGTGGGAAGTGACTTTGCTTTATTCCATGTAAAGATTATTTGAGTATGTTTATTTAAGAGGCCAGGCTTTGGGGCACAAAGTGTAACTGCATATTTAACTTCTTCGTTCTGGTGTCGAACGCAGTGTAAAGTTCCGCCACTTAACGCGCAACTCGAGCAGAATTCGGCGGAAAATGGGGAACGGAGTGTCATAACACTAGGTTCCCTATGCCTACCCTGCTGTGTGCGGGATACAGCGTGAAGCTAAAAAAAAAAAGAAAAAATAATAATAATATATATATACATGTCAAATAGTGTCAAAATGGTGTAATTAGGATATTGCTTAAGTACATATATTTAACTTGCCAGACTGCGTGAACTACACAACTATTTCACTATAGGCACATAGACAGGACATTATTAACCCCCAAAAATTATCAGTGTTTCTCTACTATATTATGCATGTATTATACATATAAATAAGGCTTTATATTAAAAGAAACTACATCAAAATCCGTTGCGTCCTTTTTAAGATCTAAGCATATATATATATACATACAGAAAGACGCGGGAAGCGACTTGGTTTTACACTATGTATATACTAGATAGTAGATACTAGCTGTGATCCCGACTTTGTCTGAGTGTAAAGAATAAGTTGCATAAGTTACTCCTTATTCTATTAACTCCATATAATATGGTCTCAATAAAAAAAAATGTTTAGAAAAATTAAAAGAAATATACGTTGAGAAGGTATATTAAAAGTAAAATAGAACTTCTTTTTTTATAACTCCACGTTGTATCCCGCTCACAGCAGGGTAGACAGCGGGATCCTAGTGCTAAGACACTCCGTTTCTCACTTTCCGCCGAATTCGGAGGCTTGCGTGTTAAGTGGCAATCCCTCCAAATTTAGCGGAAAGTGGGGAACGGAGAGTCTTAACACTAGGTTCCTTCTGCCTACCCTGATGTGTGCGGGATACAGCGTGAAGCTAAAAAAAAACAATCTTACATCCATTACTTATATTTCTAACTACTAAAAATTGACATATTTTTAATTTAAGGATAAGGAACGGGCTACTAACGAACGGCAAACCAGTATGTTATATAAATTCTTTCTTGCGAAGAAAATGGAATTATTAAATATTTTCACTCCTCGAATGGGAATCGAACCCACAACCAGTCGTTTACAATCACACGCTTGTGCCACTGCGCCACGACTGGCCAATATCAATGCTTTTTTTTTTAGCTTCACGCTGTATCCTGCACACAGCAGGGTAGGCAGAGGGAACCTAGTGTTAAGACACTCCGTTCCCCACTTTCCGCCGAATTCGGAGGCTTTGCGTGTTAAGTGGCGGAACTTAACGCCGCGCTTTACCTCGACACCAGAGCGAAGAAAATGGAAATATTTAATAATTCCACTCCTCGAATGGGAATCGAACCCATAATCAGTCGTTTACAGTCACACGCTTGTGCCACTGGGCCACGACTGGCCAATATCAATTCTAATATTAAATTTCTTGAAATCTACACAATCTTGGTACAATAGAACAAGACCGGTCCGAAGTAACCCTACACCGTCTGAATGGGGGATTTCTGTGATATCGATTGGTTCGTATGAATTTGAGCTCTAACACTAATTGAGAACAAGAATTTACCTCATGTTTGATGCTTTTATCGTATAACAGAATATGCAGAGAGATATACGCGATTAATCCGCGGTTAAAAATAGTTTTATAACAAAATATGTAAAAATAGCGAAAAATGATCTTATTATAGAGTATAGAGAGTCTTGGCTCTAAAATCTCTCTGCTTCACGCTGTATCCCGCACACAGCAGGGTGGGCATAGGGAACCTAGTGGTAAGACACTCCGTTCCGCACTTTTCGCTGAATTCGGGGACATTGCGTGTTAAGTGGCGGAATTTAACGCCGTGCTTTAGCTCTGATACTAGAGCGAAGGAAATGGAAACACTAAATATTTCCTCTCCTCGAGTGGGAATCGAACCCACAACCAGCCGTTTTCAGTCCTACGTTTGTGCCACTGCGCCACGAATGGCCTCAAATCTTACTATTAACATATTTAAAATGTTATTTACACACTTAAGAAATTGAAAACGACGTTTAGAAAACGTATAATATATATATTTTTTTAATTTTCCTAAGTGTGGAATAACACTTTAAAAGTGTTAAAACGTATAACAATTTGAACGGAGCGGGATTCGAACCCACGCCTTTAGGAAACCGTCCAAGACCTCTGACCGCTAAGCCATACGTTCAAATTTTTATACATTCCCTAAATTTCTTTTTTTTTATGATAAATCTTTTATAAGTTGTAATTGAAAATTCAGCGACGATTGAGATGTTAGTCTCAAGCATCATTAGCTGAGTTACGCCTCTTATCATAATTTTAGACGAATGGCATGAATAACTAATTATGTGTTAATTTTATAGCTATAAATGTGTTTCCTTTTTTTTTTATTTCTTAAGATGACATTTGCTATCAGTGGTTACAATTTTGTTGTTTGCTTGATTGTTTGTTTGTTTTACATATGTTTTTTACATTGTTTTTGTTTTTTTTTTCAGTTTCACGCTGTATCCCTTGCGGGGTAGTCAGAGAGAACGGAGCGCCAAACGCTACGGTCCCTGCATACTTCTCTCGCCTCGTCCACTGTCATCAACCTCTTCATACACGCCCTCCGGGGGGTCCTCATGCTTTTTACGTGACCTTCCTCCAGTATCGTCGACACTGTGTTTTCGAAGGTCAACCGAGGTCTCCCCCTGCCTCTCTTACCACTCACCTTTGCTTCATATATCTTACATTGTTTTAAGCATTAAATGTTCCGCTTTGTCTTAAGTACCAGAGCGGAGAAATAAAAATAGTATACAATATATAATTATTAATGGAGGCCATCGTGGCGCAGTGGCAGCATCTGACAGTAAACGACTGGTTGTGGGTTCGATTCAATACAATGATTATATTTAAATAATCACTTCTTCACCCTGATATTTAAGACAAAGCACATTTCTGGAACGAAATCGTACTCATAACCATCGTCGTACATTCACACTGGGGGGTTAAGAATACAAATCCCCTCCGCCGCTGGGTGGCGTCCCGTAGAAGGCGGGTAACCCAGTAGATTCGTGGTAGGAGATTCGTTCTCCGACTGACTCGCGGCCACTATCGTGTCAATGACGAACTGCCAAACATCTGACGATGTGTTCCGGTTCGATGGCATATAAACCAGCTCTCTCTCCCTATTCCCACCATCCCCATCCTTATTCCCTCCTTTCCTCCACCCACCTTAAGCTCGGCAACGCATCCACAACATTTCTAATGTTGTGGATGTCTATGGGCGAAGGTCCAAGAACCACTTACCATCAGGTGGTCCTTCTGCTCGCTTGTCTCCTTCACTCAATATAAAAAACTACCATACTTGAAGCCAGTAATATCAACAAAACACTACTTTCAACTTTCAATATATAAATAAAAAAAAAGGAAAAAACAATTTTTATGATTCCCACAGCCTAAGAATTTGCATACAGACGAACCAGTGCCAAATGCCATACAATTTTAAACCTTATATATTCAAAATAAGATACATTTTAGAATGAATAATGAAAACAACAAGCAACAACCTCTGTTCCATTATGCATGCTTTTTGTTATTGAGACATCCTTTGTCTGTGTGTTTGTTACGTTTGAGAGCGATTCGCGAATGTAAAAAAATGTAGATTGCTGCACAAACCCGGTGTACACGATACAAATGTTTATTTTGGTGGGTTTTCTTTAGTTTCACGCTTTATCACGCAGGGGAAGGTGGGCAGAGAGAAATAAGTGTTAAGATACGGAGTGTTTAAACTCTTTAACCGAATTCAGGGCATTGCATATTGATGGTAGAACTCTTTGCTGCATTTAGTCTCACCAGCGCTGTATCCCACACACAGCATGGTAGGCAGAGGGAACCTAGTGTTAAGACACTGAGTTCCTGCCGCCAAAACGTAACACAGACTTATATTTTCACGTTCATATCATCATCATCATCATCATCATCATCATCATTATATAATCAGGCGGCAAGTTTCTACGACGATGGCATACAAAGGTTACTCTCAAGAGAGGATAAATGCCTCTATAGTAATGGGAATTATGTAGAAAATTAGAGTAGAGTATGACCTTTGAAATGAATAATTTTTTTTTGGCAAAAACATCTGGTTATTTGTTCATGTCAAAAAGGTACTCACTTTAAAAACATTCCTATTACGTTTTGAAATGAAATTATATTATAATTATCCGAATTAATCGAATTTGAGGTGATATCTACCTCTGACAGATAAACGGAAAAACGTGTAGGTATATAATTTATTGTGGCCAGTCGTGGCCCAGTAGCACAAGCGTGTGACTGTAAACGACTGGTTGTGGGTTCGATTCCCACTCGAGGAGTAGAAATTATATTTCCATTTTTTTCGCTCTGGTGTCGAGGTGAAGCGCGGCGTTAAGTTCCGCCACTTAACACGAAAGTGGGGAACGGAGTGTCTTAACACTAGCTTCCCTCTGCCTACCCAGCTGTGTGCGGGATACAGCGTGAAGCTAAAAAAAAAATATAATTTATTAATAAGGAATAATCATTATACTGTACTAAAATAAATAAATAACAACAAAAATAAGTGTAATAAAATGTATAAGAATTTCGACGCAGCGTGTAGTAGAACGCATGGCTCAGCGGTGAGAGCGCCTGGACGGTATTCAGGAGGCGCGGGTTCGTATCCCGCTGCGTTCAAATTTTTATACGTTTTTCTAAATGTCTTTTATACTCTTCTAGTTACTAAATACTAGTTTTACAACATTTTTCACGCAACACTGACTAAAAGGGCAAAAAAATCGAAAAATATCCTTTACGGGGAAAAATTTATTGTTCTCACATAGCCTGAATGGATGGGACGTAAACAAGCGACTATTTACAGTTGTTAGCAAACGTTGCTCCGTTACCTTAATGTCCATGTTTTTAGTAACAAAGTTTTGAATTTGATTTTATATTTTGAAAGAATTTGTATTTTAACGGCTTTTTTGTAAAAAAACACTTTAGATTCTATCGTTATTTTTATAATACGATGTCATTTTTGGGGCCATTCTGTGTGACTGCAAATGACTGGTTGTGAGTTCGATTCCCACTCGAGGAGTGGAGTTATTTAATATTTCCATTTCCTTCGCTCTGGTGTGGAGGTAAAGCACGGCGATAAGTTCCGCCACTTAACACGCAACGCCTCCGAATTCGGTGGAAAATAGGAAACGGAGTATATTAACACTAGGTTTCCTCTGCCTATCCTGCTGTGAGCAGGATACAGCGTGACATTAAAAAAAAGTTATTCTGTCTATGTGTCCAGACATAGACATTACCTCAAAACATTCATTTTTAATTCAAAACATATGTAATTTAGTTTAAGTAAATCCACACTAATATTATAAAGATTCCCACTCGAGGAGTGGAAATTATATTTCCATTCGCTCTGGTGTCGAGGTAAAGCGCGGTGTTAAGTTCCGCCACTTAACACGCAAGCCTCCGAATTCGGCGGTGCGTGAGGAACGGGGTGTCTTAACACTAGGTTCCCTCTGCCTACCCTGCTGTGTGCGGGATATAGCGTGAAGCTATTTAATTTAATTTTGACATTATAAATGTGAAAATCTGTCTGTCTGTCCGTTACGTATTCGCGGTTAATCTACCGGACCGATTTTAATAAAACTGTGGAGGAACTCAGTATCTTAACACTAGGTTCCCTCTGCCTACCCTACTATGTGCGGGATACAGCGTGAAGCTAATAAATATGCAAACATCATACACCAAGCTTTAGCCTTTATTAAACTGACAACTAAGTGACTCGGTGAGGTTATATACTCTCGAGGCAAGAGTCCTTCAACGTTTGTGCGAGTTCAGCCACTTGAGCATATCCTTTTGACAGAGTCAAAAATGCGGATAAAAAAATGTCCTCTGCCATACGTACAGTGGAGGAGAATCCTGCTAATTCTGATGGCAATTTAAAACGGTCGGATTATAATTTTTTTGGTTGACTGGGTCAGTTGTCAGTTGTGAATGGAATCGTGGTGTGGGACGTTTTTAATCGTGATGGTAGTGTGTTCAATTGTAATAGAAGGAACGTCAGGTGGGGAATTATTTCTAAAATTGTTTTATTTTATTTTATTATATTACTAGCTCTCCTTCGCGTGGAATTTAAATGAATGAATGAAATTAAAGTAGCCTAAGTTACTTCAGGTTATATGAACTACTTATTAGTGGAAGTCCCATCAAAATCGGTGCAACCATTTCAGAGATTAGTCGAAACAAATAGATAGACAGACGAAAGTTGTAAAAAAGTTTGTTTTGGCCTATGTATCATGTGTAAATACATATTAATTTAGTGAAAAGGGGTTATTTTGATATTACAAACATACACTCCAGTTCTATTTATTAGTATCCATACTTATATTATAAATGCGAATGTCTGTGTGTTTGTCTGTCACGCTTTCACGGCTAATCTACTGGTCCGATTTGAATGAAACTTAGACTGAAAGTAATAAAAATGACTGGGTCTAACATAGGCTACTTAGTTTTTCAAAAATCAACCTCTGAAGGGTTGAAATAGGGGAAGAAAGTTTATATGAAAAATCTACACCGCTTGACCGATTGTAATGAATTTTGGCATATGTATAGTTGATAATTTAAGGTTAAACATAGGCTACTTTATTTTTCAAAAATCCACCACCGAGGGTTGCAATATACCGAAACAGCCACGTAGATAACGCGGCGAAACCGCGAGCGGGCCGCTAGTATATAATATACGAGTATATAATTTAACAGAAACCTCACTTGAACCAAGAAATATATATAAATAGAAAAAAAAGGATAACGAGCTTTTTAAGCTTAACGCTTTGTCCCTAGCGGAGTAGTCAAAGAATTTTATCGATTTTTAAAGAAATTTTATCTTTAGAGTACGCTAATAAGAAAAGCGTATAATAATTTTGAATGTATTATGATTTGAATCCACTACTCTTGGGTACCGTCCAAGCGCTCTATCCAACCAAGCCATACGTTCTTATTGAGCAATGTCGATATATATTCTTGTTACAATTTATATCTATTGCAAGTACATGTTAAATGTTATATGACACTTACAAAAATAACATCTTTGGGTAGCAGAAATTTGTAAAAATCTCTCTACAGAGATGCTAACAGTATAAATAAGTTGTAATAAAGCGTATCAGAATTTCAAGCAACGCAGCGGATATTAAAACGCATGGCTCAGTGGTGAGAGCGCCTGGACGGTATTCAGGAGGCGCAGGCTCGAATCCCGCTGCGTTCAAATTTTTATACGTTTTCTTTAAATGTCTTTTTCAATTACAACTAAGTTTCGCACGTACAGTCAAACATATATACATACAATCTATTAAATATTCTTTTACGTCATTCACAAAAAAACTACTTAAAATTTTAACTTTAAAATGCCTTTTTGCCAAAGTTACATAAAACTTTACAATATTTAAGCCGTTTTCGAACTGTAAGCTCGAAAAACTTTGTGTACACATCGCGCAATCGATTATCTGTCATTTATAATTAATTAATGTAGTTAATTTTGAAATTTGGAGCCAGCCGTGGCGCAGAATGTGACTGGAAAGCTACTGGTTGTGAGTTCGATTTCCAGTCGAGTATTGGATATATTTAATATTTCCATTTACTTCGCTCTTGTGTCGGAGTTAAGTTCCACCATTTAACACGCAATGCCCCCAGAATCGGGAGGGAAGTGGGGAACGGAGTGTCTTAACACTAGTTTCCCTCTGCCTACCCTCCTGTGTGCAGGATACAGCGTGAAGTTAAAAAAAAGAAAGTTAACAGGAGAAGGTGTTTTGCATGTTATTAATTAACTAATATTATTAACCAGTCTTAATTAACTAAAATTATTAATTATCTAATATTATGACCATGAAATGTGGCCAGTCGTGGCCCAGTGGCACAAGCGTGTGACTGTAAACGACTGGTTGTGGGTTCGATTCCCACTCGAAGATTGGAAATATTTAAATATTTCCATTCTCTTCGCTCTGGTGTCGAGGCAAAGCGCGTCGTTAAGTTCCGCCACTTAACACGCAATGCCTCCGAATTCGGCAGAAAGTGGGGAACGGAGTATCTTAACACTAGGTTCCCTCTGCCTACCCTGCTGTGTGCGGGATACAGCTAATATTATGAACCCAGATGACTCATAAAACACACGTAAACTGACCAGAATTCGTGACGTTAAAAATAAAAAAAAAGCTCTCTAACTACAAAAAGCGTGAAGCTGCTTTCCTTTTGAAAAATACATTTGTAATTAGTTAGAGATAAAAGAAAAAAAAAAGGAAAACCTCCTTTTTAAAAACTTATTCTAGTTATTTTTCTTGTTAAAGTCGTGTTTTTTGTAATTTAATTACTTTATTTAACCAACCGTCGTGTCTCAGTACCGAGTCGGCTAACATTTTAATTCAGTTTTAAAGAATATAGCTGCAGCTACGATCTCTTCAGGGAATGTGCAGTCATTTACCTAATTATTTCAGTTTTTTTTTTACTATTTTATTTGGCTTCACGCTGTATCCCGCACACAGCAGAGGGAACCTAGTGTTGGGGCACTCCGTTCCCCACTTTCTGACAAATTCGGAGGCTTTGCATGTTAAGTGACGGAACTCAACGCCGCGCTTTGCCTTGACAACAGAGCAAAGTAAATCGAAATATTAAATATTTCCACTCATCGAGTGGGAATCGAACCCACAACCAGTCGTTTACAGTCACACGCTTGTGCCACGACTGCTCCCTATTAACTCTGACTAAAAGCTGTAATAGTTTTTTTCTTTATTCCAGAACGCAGATATAGCCTGGCTAACTGGCCTAAATAATTTCGTACTTGTCCTTACTCCTCAGTTTTTCGTACAGATGTTAAACTTAATTTTTCCAGTCGATGAATACTAAATTAATCTCTGTGACAAGTCGAGTGGTAAAGTTTTTGTAAATTTTCTTTGAGCTTTTGTAAATATACTTAGTGAGGTCATAAGTTCTGTCACACAATAGAAACTTGTCAATTATGGAATGCTGGCCACAAAAATGTTTCTTAAATTTTAATTTATAATGTTTTGCGAAAATAAGAAGTGTATATATATATATATATATATATATATATATCTATATATATATATATATATATATATATATATATATATATATATATATATATATATATATATCTCTCTCTCTCTCTCTCTCTCTCTCTCTCTCTCTCTCTCTCTCTCTCTCTCTCTCTCTCTCTCTCTCTCTCTCTCTCTCTCTCTCTCTCCTCTCTCTCTCTCTCTCTCTCTCTCTCTCTCTCTCTCTCTCTTTGGCGTAATATTAAATACTAGCGTTATATTGCAACCCTCGGGGGCGCATTTTTAAAAAATCAAGTAGCTTATTTTTAAGCTTAGATTATCAACTATATTTATGCCAAAATTCATTACAATTGGTCAAGCGGTTTAGATTTTTCATATAAACTTTCATCCCCCATTTCAACCCTTTAGAGGTTTATTTTGAAAAAATAAGTAGCCTATGTTAGATCCATAGTTATTTACTACTTTCATTCTTAATGTCATCCAAATCGGACCAGTAGATTAGCAGTGAAAGCGTGACAGACAAACACACAGACATTCGCATTTATAATATAAGTATGGATGGAGTGGACGCTTAAAGAAGACCGTGTCGCGGTTATCGCGCTACATCGATGTGGTTACGCGCCAACTCAGATTTTTGATATACTAAAAAAATTAAATTTAACCAAAAGATTCATTTATCGTGTGGCCACTCGTGGCCCAGTGGCACAAGCGTGTGACTGTAAACGACTGGTTGTGGGTTCGATTCCCACTCGAGGAGTGGAAATATTTAATATTTCCATTTTCTTCGCTCTGGTGTCGAGGCAAAGCGCGGCGTTAAGTTCCGCCACTTAACACGCAATGCCTCCGAATTCGGCGGAAAGTGGGGAACGAAGTGTCTTAACACTAGGTTCCCTCTGCCTACCCTGCTGTGTGCGGGATATAGCGTGAAGCTATATTTATTCATTTATCGTACCATCAAACGGTATAATGAGGACTCAAGTTTGGAAGATAGAAAAAGAAGTGGTCGTCCTCGCTCTGTTAGGACGCCAGCAGTGATAAAAGCTGTGAAGGAGCAAATCCAAAAAAATGCCATACGCAAGCAGAAACTGTTAGCCCTTCAAATGGGGTTAAACAGAACCACGGTCAAAAGGGTGTTGAATGAAGACCTAGTGCTACGAGCCTATCGCAGAAAAACAGGACATCGTTTAGATGCGCGTCTAATGGACATGAGACTGAAGAGATCCCGCGTTTTGTTGAAGCGGTACGCGGGATAAAACCATTGTCAAACTCTCTCTCTCTCTCTCTCTCAAGACTGCAAAATTGACTTCATCCAGCACGAAGATTGATTCTCGTCCAGCCCAGACTTAAATCCGTTGGATTACAAAATATGGCAACACTTAGAGAAAATGGTCTGCTCAACACGCCATCCTAATGTGGAGTCACTCAAGGCATCCTTGATCAAAGCTGCTGCCGATATTGACATGGTCCTCGTGCGTGCTGCTACAGACGACTGGCCGCGCGGGTTGAAGGCTTGTGTACAATATCGCGGAGCTCATATTGAATAATAGTAATTAAAATAAGAATCAATGTATTATTACGTTTCTTTTGATATATAAATGATTATTCTAAAAACAAACATGTCTCAATTATTTCACGATAAAAATGTGACAAAACTTACGACCCGACTAGGTATAATACTAGCTGTGCCCGCGGCGTCGTCCGCGTGGTATTTCACAAATAAGTTATATCTCTTAAATAAAAGTAGTCTAAGTAACTCCTTATTACATCAGTTATCCGCCAGCGAAAGCCCTGCCAAAATTAGTCCAGCCATTATGGAGATTAGGCGGTACCAACAGACAGACAGACACACAAAAATTTAAATAAATGTTATTTAAATATATATACCGCAAATACATACGAGTATGCATTTAGTAAAAAGCGGCTATTGTAATATTACAAACAGACAACCTAATTTTATTTATTTATATAGACAAGAAACACTCGTTGGTCCAGTGATTAGTAATAACGGCTGAGATTAGTATATGAGTTCAAATTCTCACTAGATTATTGAATAAGGCATTTTTAGAAAACGTATAAAAATTTGGGGCCAGTCGTGGCGCAGTGGCACGAACGTGTGGCTGTAAACGACTGGTTGTGGGTTCGATTCCCACTCGAAGAGTGGAAATATTTAATATTTCCATTTTCTTCGCTCTGGTGCCGAGCAATAAAGCAATGCCTAATTCGGCGATGCATGGGAAACGGAGTGTCTTAACACTAGGTTAACTCTGCCTACCCCGCTGTGTGCGGGATACAACGTGAAGCTACAGCGTGAAGTATAAAAATTTAAACGTAGCGGGATTCGAACCCGCATCTCTTGGCAACTGTACAAGGCCCGCTGCGTTCAAATTTTTATACGTGTTCTAAACTTTAAAAATGTTTAAAAGATTCAATTTTTTTTCTATATCTAAATTATGTCTACTTTTACCATTAATTTTCACTTTTAAAGTTCAATAATAGTCAAAATTTCATGAAAATTAGTTCACTAGTTTTCAAAATCAGACTCATTTCATGAAAATAAAAACATTTCTTTGTGTGTACCGAATTTCTTTATTTGTCTTTCAGCTACCCGAGTTTGGCGTTACTTTTAACGTTGTTCATCTATTCCTTTTTTGCTATCTATCTTTCGCGTATCCTTCTTTTAGTTGCCTGGTCTTTTTTTCAAAAAAAATAAAAAAAAGGAAAAATGGTTAGTTAAAGCAAAAATAGGGAAGAATTGATAAGAATGAATATGAGGGGCCAGTCGTGGCACAGTGGCACAAGCGTGTGACTGTAAATGACTGAGTGTGGGTTCGATTCCCATTCGAGGAGTGGAAATATTTAACTTTTCCATTTTCTTCGCTCTGGTATCGAGGCAAAGCGCGGCGGTAAGTTCCGCCACTTAACACGCAATGCCTCCGAATTCGGCAGAAAGCGGGGAAAGGAGTGTCTTAACACTGGGTTCCCTCTGCCTACGTAAAGCCAAAAAAATAACAATAAAAAGGGAAAAAAGTTAGTTAAAGCAAAAATAGAATATAATGTTGAATAACGGATTATTATTCTTCGACAACAAACGTTAAGACCAACGTGGTGTAGTGTGACGTGTCACCATAAATGCGATAGCTATGGGTTCGATTCCCATTCAGGGGAAGTATTATATATTACTAGTGTCCCGCTCGCGGCTTCGCCTGCGTGAACTACACAACTATTTCACTATAGGCAAATAGATATGACATTAGAAACCTCTTAAATTATCAATGTTTCTCTACTATATTATGCATGTATTATATATACAAACCTTCCTCTTGAATCATTCTATCTATTAAAAGAAACCGCATCAAAATCCGTTGCGTATTTTTAAAGATCTATACATGTATACATACAGAAACACGCCGGAAGCGACTTTGCTTTATACTATGTAAAGATTTTATATTCTTCGCTCTGGTATGTTATATATTACGAGGTAGATGGAGATTATCTAGGGTCAAATCACTCCGTCAGTTCTTTATAAGTAGAGTTTTAGTTTCTTTTTTTTAGCTTCACGCTGCATCCCGCACACAGCGGGGTAGACAGAGGGAACCTAGTGTTAAGACACTCCGTTCCCCCACTTCCCACCGAATTCGGAGGCATTGCGTGTTAACTGGCGGAACTTAACGCCGCGCTTTACCTCTGATACCAGAGCGAAAGAAATGGAAATATTAAAAATTTTCACTCCTCGAGTGAGAATCGAACCCACAACCAGTCGTTTACAGTCACACGTTCGCGCCACTGCGCCACGACTGGCTTTTATATGTACTATTTCTTAATTATTAGAATTAAGAATTAAAATTAATTACACTTGCACTTTTAACGCGCTCGTTAGCGGCTATCGAGCGCTTTCTCCAATTTTCGTTTAAATTCAAAATTCACGTTAAAGTAATTCTCGTTACGAAACGAATTCCAAACCAATAATTCAATAAAAGACTCGGAGCATTTAAAATTGAATGATATTCGACGTCGAATTTTGCATTTTTCATATGATAAATGCAAAATCTATGTTATGTATGTTTCATGACCCAATTACGTAAACAATTTGTTGTTTTGCCATAAAAAAAAAATCTGCCCGTTTACTAAAGAACTTCTGCACTTCTATATGATAGAATAACTTCTTTTTTTTATAGCTTCACGCTGTATCCCGCACACAGCAGGGTAGGCAGAGGGAACCTAGTGTTAAGACACTCCGTTCTCCATGTACCGCCGGATTCCGAAGAAGAACTGTTATAAGATAAAGACATTTAGAAAACGTATAAAAATTTGAACGCAGCCGGATTCGAACCCGCGTCTCCTGAATACCGTCCAGGCGCTCTGACCGCTGAGCCAAGCGTCGAAATTCTTATACGCTTTATTACAACTTATTTTTGTTGTTAGCATCTCTGTAGAGAGATTTTTACAACTTTCTGTTACACAAAGATTATTCTACGAACAATCGTTTGGCAAGAGAAATTTTGCTATTTATTTTTAAAAATGTTTAATATATATATATATTTTTAAAAATCTATAACACGTTTTAATAAAAAACAAAATTAAAAATTTTGAAAAAACCCACGACGGTTTAATTGTAATTGAAAAAGGATAAAATAACTAGAAATCCCCCGCCTAAAAGAATATATGTAACGAGATGATGGGGACGACTTCGTCGGAGCTGCCATTACTTTAAGTTTGCTAACTTCTCCTAGGTTTTCATGCTGTTAAAACAGGTTTAGGAAAAAATTAAAATATTAATATGAATTTACAGTTTTGATAACTGGTATTCCTTTTAAAAACTTTAAAAACGAAATCTATACTGTTAGCTACTATATTTAAAATAGAGGTTGCAACTGGCAGCCCCCGACGAAGTCGTCCCCATCATCTCGTTACATATATTCTTTTAGGCGGGGGATTTCTAGTTATTTTATCCTTTTTCAATTACAATTAAACCGTCGTGGGTTTTTTCAAAATTTTTAATTTTGTTTTTTATTTTAAACTTTTTAAAGTGAATAGATACACATTATATATTATTACATAATTTCGAAATACTTTATAATTAATCTTCATGCAAATCCAAAAGAAAAGAATTATAAGCCCAATGCTTTCTGGTTATCAAATACTTATTGCAGCGCCTGGTATATTGTCACCGTAACATTTTCAGGAAATTTAAGTCTAACCAAATCAGTGAAAATCACAAAACCCACTAGTAGTTTTGATTTTGAACAAACTAATTTATACTGGAGCGCCCCGTGGTAGTACGTGATATGGCATATAAAAACACGCAACAATTAAACCTGAGCTTATCATTGAAACCGCATCCAAATCGAATTCGTAATTTTAGCTTTGCACAAACAATATTTTACTGCAACGCCCCCTGGTGACTTGTCACCGTAATATAAATTTAAAAACATGCACTAAGCAAAGCGGAATCTAACACTGAAAACTCTTTCCAATCCTACTAGTCGTTTTGGTTCTACATAAAAAAATTGAAGCAGCTACTGACTGCAGCGCCCCCTAGAGAGTTGACACATACATGAAAATATGCACTAAGTAAACATACATGACACATATATGAAAATATACACTAAGTAAACTTGAATCTATCATTGAAAACTGCATTCAAATCGGACTCGTAGTTTTAGTTTTGCACAAACAAATGTACTTACTGCAGCGCCCCCTGGTGAGTGGTCACCGTAACACATATATGAAAAGATGCACCAATTAAACCTAAACCTATCGTTGAAAGTTTTATATAAAACGAACTAGTAGTTTTTACTCTGAATAAACAAATGTTTACTGCAGCGCCCCCTGGTGAATTTTCACCGTAACAAAAAAACCAAAAATCTTAAAATATGCATCAAGCAAAGCTGAATCTTTTTCTGAAAACTCTTTTCAATCGGATCAGTAGTTTTGGTTTTAGACAAATAAATACAAAAAAAGTACAAACAAATGCTTACTGCAGCGCCCCCTGGTGGTTTGACACGATAAAACATAGCTAAGAACATCCGCCAATTAAACCTGAATCTATCACTGAAAATCTATCGAAATCAGACTACTATTTTTTGAGATAATTGAAAACATTCGTTTTCACGTAAAATGCTTACTGCAGCGCCCCCTGGTGAGTTAAGGCAATAAGACATATCTAAGAACATACGCCAATTGAACCTTAACCTATCATAGAAAACCGTATCAAAATCGGACTTATAGTTTTGGAAATAATTGACATAGTAATTTGCACAAACACACAAACAAACAAACAAACAAACAAACAAACAAACAAACAACCTCTCACCCCAAACACATATACAGTCGCCGTTCCGTCGCGGGTACAAAGAAGCGCGTTGTTGAGTTCACTGTCACTTAGCACTCATTGTCTCGATTTTGGGCGAGAAATTAAGAAGGAGTGACTTGACACTAGGGTCTCTATAACTACTCTGCTATGCGGAAAAAATATGAAAAGAGAATACCATTTTCTTTGTTGCGGAAAAATAAAAAAAAACTTTAGTTAGTTTTTTCTTAAGTCTATCAGCTCTTTACTTAAATGCTTGTACACAGCAATGCTTAATATGTTAAGGGTCATCCGTCGTAGAGACATTACGTGTTACATCAACGCCGCGCATAGTTTTGTCAGAAATGTATATTTTTTTTCAGCTTCACGCTGTAACCCACAAACAGCAGGGTAGGCAGAGGGAACCTAGTTTTAAGATACTCCGTTTCCCACTTTCCGCCGTGTTAATGGCATTGCGTGTTAAGTGGCGGAACTTAACGCCGCGCTTTACCTCGACACCAGAGCGAAGAAAATGGAAATATTAAATATTTCCACTCCTCGAGTGGGAATCGAACCCACATCCAGTCGTTTACAGTCACACGTTTGTGCCACTGGTCCACGACTGGCCTCTTTTATAGCTTATACTTCTAAAAACGTTTTACACATTGCAATTGGTTGTATAAGTCCTTAAACGACTTAAGCATTTAAGGAAGATAGTTGTACTCGTATGCGGGAAATTCTTTAAGTCTTAGTTTTAAGTACTGAAATTGTAAACAAAAAAAAAATTATTGCATATGATAAAACAAGAATCATATTAAAAAAGGTACAGACCTTATGTCCGTAGAGTGATAAAATAGAATTATAAAAAAACAAAATTACTGCGAGTTGAAATTGAACTGACAACCATACTATACACAATCAGTGGCTATCACATTACGCCACGATATCTTTCTTTCCGTTTTCACAAATTTCTTTCCTTATTTTTGTGGCTTTCAAAGATTAGAAATGCATATTTGGTGACGTAACTTAGCCCCGCACTACATCTAACTAGTAATTAACAAAACGTTAAAGCCAGTCGTGGCGCAGTGGCACAAGCGTGTGACCGTAAACGATTGGTTGTGGGTTCGATTTCCACTCGAGGAGTGGAAATATTTAATATTTCCATTTTCTTCGCTATGGTGTCGAGGTAAAGCGCGGCGTTAAGTTCCGCCACTTACAAAGCCTCCGAATTTGGCGGAAAGTGGGGAACGGAGTGTCTTAACACTGGGTTCCTCATGCCTACCCTGTTGTGTGCTGGATACAGCGTGAAGCTAAAAAAATATATAGCTTACACAGACGAAGCCATAGGCAGTTAACTAGTATATAAAGATGAAATTAGTCCAAATAACAAGCCACGGTCCAAACTAAGAACTAATTACTTGGTGAACTGTAACATTATTCGATGTTTAATGATCACTCTTGACATTACCAACATCCGCTTTGTTAATTAGCTCCCACGTTTATCCCATTTGCGATTATTCATCTTTGCGTGAATTTACGCCGTGTATATTGTTGTTTGCGGAGTTCTATACAAGGGAGTGTCTATATTTTGATTTGTTTTTGGCTTCACGCTGTATCCCGCACACAGCAGGGTAGGCAGAGGGAACCTAGTGTTATGACACCCAGACCTTTAGTTTCCGCGTGAAATCAAGATGTTGCGTGTTGCGTGTTGTGTGGCGGAACTCAACACTGCCGAATCTTAGATACCAGAGCGGGGAAATTAAAATTATACCTACATATGTTTTTTAACTAATATATCTCCTTTTTTCAACTCGAACATCAAAAATTTGCTTCAATTTATAGTTTACAGTAAAATATAATTATATTGCTAACAACATAAATAAGTTGTAATAAAGCGTATAAGAATTTCGACGCAGCGGCTAGTAGAACGCATGGCTCAGTGGTGAGAGCGCCTGAACGGTATTCAGGAGGCGCGGGTTCGAATCCCGCTGCGTTCAAATTTTTATACGTTTTCTTTAAATGTCTTTTTCAATTTTCCTAAGTGTGGAATAACACTTTAAAAATGTTTAAAAGTATAATTATATATTTGTATTTTTTATTATTTATGAACTGATTGAAATAAAATAATCGCTAAATATTAAGCGATTTTTAGCCAAAATAATACGAATGACTATACTTAACTATTTGTTTATTTAGTTTCTTCCCGCGTAGCAGGGTAGCCAGAGATAACCTTGTGTCAAGACACCCAGTTCTTTACTTATAAAATTAAAATAAATAAATAGCTTCACGCTATATCCCGCACACAGCAGGGTAGGCAGAGGGAACCTAGTGTTAAGACACTCCGTTCCCCACGCACCGCCGAATTCGGAGGCTTGCGTGTTAAGTGGCGGAACTTAACGCCGCGCTTTACCTCGACACCAGAGCGAAGAAAATGGAAATATTAAATAATTCCACTCCTCGAGTGGGAATCGAACCCACAACCAGTCGTTTACAGTCACACGCTTGTGCCACTGGGCCACGACTGGCCACAGTTCTTTACTTGCCCCCCGAAATCAAGACATTATGTGTTGAGTGGCGGAACTTAACGCCGCTCGTCGCCTTAGCTACTAGAAAATAGAAAAAGATTTTTTTTTAGATAATACATTTCATTCCTTCACCCGCGTTCTCATTTCAATCACAAATTTTGTATGAATGTATTATTTATATTGTTGCAACTTTATCAACCCATTGGAGTGAAAGTGTGACTGTTTGTGGGTTCGATTCCCACTGGAGGAGTAGAAATATATAATATTTTAATTTTCTTCGCTCTGGTGCAAATGCACAGGGCGGCGGTTAAGTTCCGCCCCTTAACACGCAGTGCCTCCAGAATTCAGTGGTACGTGGGGAACGGAAGGGGCACAAGGCTGAAGGCCTTGTTATTATGTCTAATTTAGAGGAGCCTAGTGTCAACACACTTTGTTCTCCACATTCCGCCACAGATTGAAACAATGCGTGTTAAATATCAGAACTTAACGCTTTGTCTTTGATACTAAAGCCTGCTCTAAATAAAAAAAGTATAATATAACCATTCCCCGAACGGAAATCAAACCCGCTGACGCTGACAGACGCTGCCCCACTATGCCACAGTAACCTCAAAAACGGACACTCAACCAGCTTTGACCGTTCGTCTGTTTCATTTGCGGTTCCATTTGCCCAATGAAATGCGGTTAATTCATTATAATCGTTTACTGTGTATTATCTTTGCTTCCAATTTCTAATTCTTGTGGACATTCTTTAAATATAATATAGGCTACATTGATAACCATTGGTGTCTTTTTTTTTAAAAAGACATTTAGGAAACGTATAAAAATTTGAACGCAGCGGGATTCGAACGCGCGCCTCTTGCATATCGTCCAGGCGCTC
Source organism: Dryas iulia moderata (assembly GCA_019049465.1). Taxonomy (NCBI): domain Eukaryota; kingdom Metazoa; phylum Arthropoda; class Insecta; order Lepidoptera; family Nymphalidae; genus Dryas; species Dryas iulia. Next base: position 4,722,998 of record CM032443.1, read on the forward strand.
TCGACACTGAACCATGCGTTCTAATACGCTTTATTACAACTTATTTTTGTTGTTAGCATCTCTGTAGAGAGATATTTATAAAATTTCTGCTACCCAAAGATTATTCTACGTAAAATCGTTTCCTAAATGTCTTTTTCAATTATCCTAAGCGTGTGATAATCACTTTAAAATGTTAAAAAGTATTTAATAAATAGCATTCTCTCTCGCCAAACGATTGTTCGTTAGAATAATCTTTGTATAGCAGAAATTTGTAAAAATCTCTCTACAGAGATGCTAACAGCATAAATAAGTTTTAATAAGCGTATAAGAATTTCGACGCAGCTGGTAATAGAACGCATGGTTTAGTGGTCAGAGTGTTTGGACGGTTGGCAAGAGACTTGGGTTCAAATCCCGCTGCGTTCAAATTTTTATATGCTTTCTAAGGCCATCGTGTCCCTGTGGAACAGCATCAGACTGTAATTGGGATTGATTTTCGCTTCGATTTCCAATTGGGTGTACGATTAAAATTTAACTGAGTTTTCTGCGACTTTTATACCCTATTTGAGCTTTTATGGGATTCTCTGAACTTTCTGTTCAATCATAATATAGCCTATAGCACTCCTGAATAGTATAGCTTTCTAATTGTGAAAGAATTTTCACGATCACTTCAGTATTTCCAAAGATTACCCCTTACTAACAAAGCTACAAACTTTACCTCTTTATTATATTAGTATACATAGATTATTTCATGTCTCCACTTTGGCGAGATAAAGTGCCGCATTGGGATCTGCCGATCAACACGCAATGTCTTGAATTAACGCGGGATAAGGAGAACTGAGTGTCTTAAGTCTCTCTTTCTCTCTCTCTACTCTCTGCTGTGAAGGTAAAGCGTAAAACCATCCTTGAATCCGTAAGTGCAAATCCGTTCTTGGCAGGTAATGAACCCACGCCTATTGGATACCGTCCAAACGCTTTAACCGATTAAGCTATATGTTCATATCGCACGTCAAAGTGGTATAACCAGTAAGAAAAGTGGTATAACCACTTACATTGTTAGCAGAATATTAAAAGAAGATCTTCAAAAGTTTATATGGACGATGTTAACTCTAGGTCTAATATTGGTTGGTTAAATAGGCAAAAAGCCAAAAAGCAACCTCTAAAAGGTTCAATTTAATTATATATTCCCTCAATTGAGATTCGAATCTACAACTACCTGCATTTACAGTCAAATTTTGCCACAAAACATCGTTCAAAAAAGATGTTTAGAGATCATCATGGCGCGGGGCAAAACGCCGATGGGCCGAAAACGTGATTGTTTATGACTTCTATCCCCACTAAGGGGAATAGTTGCATTTATATTTTCTGAAATGAAAATTAATTCCAATACATAAAACAAAGCGCGGCGTTGAGTTCCGCCACTCAACACACAAAATCTAGATTTTAGGCAGAAAGTGGAGGACCAAGTGTCTTGACACTAGGTCCTCCTGACTAACCCGCTATGCGGGAAAAAGCGTGAAACTGACAATAAAAAACAACAACTTTTATACATTTTTAAAGTGTTATTCCACACTAAGGAAAATAGAAAAAGACATTTAAAGAAAACGTATAAAAAATTGAACGCAGCGGGATTCGAACCCGCGCCTCCTGAACACCGTCCAGGCGCTCTCACCACTGAGCAGTGCGTTCTGAACTCATGACAACGGTGTTCAGGAGGCGCGGGTTCGAATCCCGCTGCGTTCAAATTGTTATACGTTTTCTTTAAATTAAATGTCTTTTTCAAAAAAACAATTTTCTTTCTACGCTAGTAAATACCACGTCTAACAGACTGGTATAGTAACCGGTGACCTTACGTATATATAAAGATAATCAAAAAGGGATTGACCGAGTTATTCGAAACTGTACTTGGAGGGATTCAGCTGTTACATAGTCGGAAACACTATTTCTATGTTCAAGTATACGTATAAGAGTTTTTTTTTTTATAGTGGAGTAAATAGATAGATAGATAGATAGATAGATAGATAGATAGATAGATAGATAGATAGATAGATAGATAGATAGATAGATAGATAGATAAATAGAAAAAAAAGCAGCTTCACGCTTAATTCCGCGTAGCTGGGTAAGAGTGAACCTAATATATTACTAGATACTCCGTTCTCCATCATCTCCGAAATCCAGATATTGGGTGTTGAGCGGAATTTAACGCCGCGTTTTATCTTTGGTATCAGTATGGAGAAATATAGAAAAAAAAATCCTGCAAGTGGGAATTGAACCACAACCATCGCGTTTACAGTCAGACGCTGTGACACAGGGCCACGACGACTTAAGGTAGATAAATAGTTTCTTTTTAGCTTCACGCTATATCCCGCACCCAGCAGGGTAGGCAAAGGGAACCTAGTGTTAAGACACTCCGTTCCCCATTTTCGGCCAAATTCGGAGGCTTTGCGTGTTAAATGGTGGAACTTAACGCCGCGCTTCTTATATATATCCACTCCTCAAGTGGGAATAAAGAGTATATCGACGGCCGGAGCCCACTCCGTCCGTAGATAGATAAACTCTTTATTTACCACTAAAATAAATAATACATTGTGTAGATCTTAAGACTAGGTGATTATAGTTAATATTATTTCCATTTCTCCGCTCTAGTACTTAGTACAAGGCGCGGCGTTAAAATCCGCCACATGATTGCGCCACTCAATGAACAAAGGATATTGACACTATGTTCCCTCTGTCCACCCAGCTGTGTGGAATACAGCGTGAAGCTAAAAAAACACTCCACTTACAAAAAGACACTCCAATTTTATATATTTATATAGATTTTAAGGAAGACCTAAAGAATATCGGATCGGTTACGAGACACAGCTGCACTCCAATTATACAATGACAGGAAGAAAGTTTCGCTTAAATTTGAAAGTTTTCCTCTTAAAGTGGGCAATTTGAAGACTTTTGTGAGATGTATATTAAGATCTTATTGGCTCAGTGCTTCTGAACTTTTATACTATATTTGCACCCTTTATATAGTCGAAGAGACCTAGAGCCTAGCCTGTTAAGATACTCCGTTCCCCATTTTTTGCAAAATTTTGGAAGCATTGCTTGTACCTGGCCAGTCGTGGCCCAGTGGCACAAGCGTGTGACTGTAAACGACTGGTTGTGGGTTCGATTCCCACTCGAGGAGTGGAAATTATATTTCCATTTTCTTCGCTTTGGTGTCGAGGTGAAGCGCGGCGTTAAGTTCCGTCACTTAACACGCAAGCCTCCGAATTCGGCAGGATACAGCGTGAAGCTAAAAAAAAAGAAGAAAAAAATTGCGTGTACCGTGGCTGAACTTCGACACCAAAGCGAACGACATAGAAATACTAAATATTTCAAATAAATAAATAATGAAATATTAATGGAAATATCAAATATTTCCACCCCTCGTGTGGGAATCGAACCCACAACCAGCCGCTTTACAGTCACACTTTGTGCCTCTGAGCCACGACTGGCCCCAACTGACCCTTAGTTGAAAAAATTGATAAAATTCTTCAAGCCAACGTAAACAGAAGAAAAATCTTTCCTCCCTTATAATATAATACGAGTATATAATTAAATAATCGATGCGTCTAATACTGTAGCAAGTACAAATCCGATTTGCTCAAGATGTTACCTACGTCACTGATACGTATAGCAACGTACGTATTAAACACTTTAAAGTGTTATTCAAACACTTCGAAGTGTCTTTTTAGACACTTTGCTTAATTAAAAAAAATATTTTTTACATAACATATAAAAATTTGATAAAAGCGGGATTTGAACCTGTACTTGGAAATCGTGCAAACTCTTTAACTGCTGGCATGCTAACAATAAAAATAAGTTGTAATAAACATATAAGAGCAGCTGCCAATAGAACGCATGGCTTAGCGGTAAGCCCGTTTCCAAGTAATGCGGGTTCGATTACCGCTGCGTTCAAATTTTTAAACGTTTTCTAACAATGTTCTGCAATATATACCGTATGGGTTTAGTGGTTAGCTTATATATAGTTTAGGTACTCGTATTTTACTGTCCAGGGTTTAAATTTAGGGTGGACCTAAGTACTTTGTTTCCCGGAGCGGAGAAATCAAATATTATTTTCTTTTTTATGGAATAAAGGAGACAAACGAGCTGAAGGCCCACCTGGTGTTAAGTGGTTACCTTCGCCCATAGACATCCACAACAATAAAGTTATGGATGCGTTGCCAACCTTGGGAACGTAGGACAGACGGAGGGAGGAATGATAGGAATGGTGGGAATAGGGAGAGCTGGCTTACATGTCATCGAACTGATGATAAGACCACATCATAAAATATTAGGCGGTCGCGAGCCAGTAGGAGGACTAATCTCCTACCACCAAACTACTGGGTTACCCACCTTTTACGGGACGCTACCCAGCGGCGGGGGGAATTGTATTCTTAACCCGTCCCCCCACGGGACAAAAATAATACAATTATGATCATTTCTCCAGCTGGGAATCGAATCTATAACCAGTCGTGGTTACAGTTAAACACTATCCTCCTGCACCACAATGGTCTAATAAAACGGTATACCTATATATTCTAAACTTATGTTTTTTTAAAATATAAATCAATTTAATATTACTTAAGGGACAGAAGTTGAGAAACAAACCGTTCAAAGATCCCGCGGGAGAGTTTTTCATATGAATTTTATTTACATACTATGCTGTACTCGCGATTTCCTCCGCGTACAGTTTAACAAATAGGTTAAAATCCATACTAATGTTATAAATGCGAAAGTTTGCTTGTCTGTCTGTTACGCTTTCACGGCTAATCTATGGGTCCGGTTTGGATGGAATTTGGAATAAAACGTAGTGAAAATCCAGGATTATATATAGGCTACATTTTCAACAACCCTAAATCTTTCAAATAGGGGATGAGAGCTTGTATAGAAAATCTAAACCGCTTGAGTGATGGCAACGAATTTTGACATATATAGTTCACCCCAGCCAGCCGATAAACATCTATAGCCGTCTAGTTCTAAGCTATTTCTTATAACATCCGCTATCCGCCTAAGAAAATCCCATCAAAATTGTTCCAGCTGTTTCAGAGATAATCAGAAATAAACAGACAAAACTTGTAACGAATATTATTTAGATATATGTACCGTGTATACTTTTAAATGTGTTTAGTAAAAAGCGGTTATTTTTATATTACAGACAGACATTCCAATTTTATTTATTTTTATAGATACTATAAGTTATTTTATAAGAAGCACTTAAAGGGTATGAAACGAATACTTTCTACATTTTAATGTAACGAGAATAAATGATATTAAAATGTCAATATGAAAAGGGAAAAAAATGAATATTATATAACTGATGAAAGAGAGAACCTAGTGTCAAGACACTCTGCTCTCCACATTCCGCCTAAATACAAGACATTGCAAAATGGTGGATTTAAACGCCCTTGCAGGACAAGAGCACTGAAATAGACATAGTTATTGAAACATAATGTTTCCCTGTACGATTATCGTACGATCATCTATGTATATATTGTTGTGGTTACATAATATTTTCTGTAACTAAGGGAAATCGCGGCGTTGAGAACGTTTAATTTCAAGTGGAAGGTGGAGAACGGAGTGTCTTGACACTACTGCCCTCTCTCTCTAGAATGCTACGGAGGAAAAAGCGTGCGGCAGCCTTATTAATATGTCAACGAAAGGTTTTAGAACCGTTCATGAAAAACGCAATTTTGCAATATGAAAATTTATTTATTTATTTATATATCCTTTATTGCACACAATTTAAAATTAAATATGTACAAAAGGCGAGCTTAACGCTAAATAGCTTCTACCAGCCAACCTTGTCATGTGGGAAATCATTGTGTAGGTGTGCAAAAGCTTATATTAAATAAATGATAAATACAAGTATATATAAACATAAACGAAGTGTACATACAAATAATATATAATATATACAAATATACTATAATACATTAATATACACAAATAATGTTTAATACATACTAATTATTAAATAAAATACATAAACCTAAACACAAATACAAATAATTGTATACCTATCAAGATAAATATTATAATTATGTGTTATTCAAAAAGTACTCTTTTAATCGACGCTTAAAAACCTCCCGAGAGGGAGCACTTTTAATGGACACTGGTAAGTCGTTCCAGAGTCTTGCAGCAGTGACTGCAAACGAGTTAGACTTGAACCCTGACGTATGACTCGGTATAGAAATTAAGAGGTCAAATCAAATATATACATATACACATATATCCCTATCCCCAACATTCCCATCCTTCCTCCATCCTTCTGTCCTACATTCCCAAGGCTGGCAACGCATCCATAACTTGAATGTTGTGGATGTCTATGGTGTCTATGGGCGAAGGTACGACTTAACACCAGGTGGGCCTTCTGCTCGTTTGCCTCCTTTATTCCATAAAAAAAAAAAATATCCTTGAATAATATTGCAAATGCGAAAGTTCGTCTGTCTTATCTGTGGTCAAAGCGGAGAAACAAAAATAATACATAAACATTCTCAAGTTGAAATCAAACCCAGGATAACCCCGTTTACATTCAGACGTTACCCCACAACCACTACGTCCTAGACCTGTTTTATTATGATTAAAAAAACCCAGCTTTTTTTAATAAAACAAGTGAAGTTAGTATTTTTCTAAGCGCTTTGCCCCGTTGTAATATTACCACAGTCTATTGTCCTCTACACGACCTACATAGAAATAGTGGATTACTAGATTTAACGCATTCTCCGCGTGATGAATGCCTGTTTGAAATATTATTATTTTTTATATTATATAGTAAAATGTTTCATTTGTTTGTGTTTTTTTATGGGAATGCATGAGTGATGGTGTGTTACTCATGTATGGTTATTGGTTCGATTCTCATACATGGTAATTATCACTAAATAGTATAAAACCTATGATTGTAGCCCATTATTTGCTTTCTGTCTATAAAATTTCTTACTCAGAAGAAGAAGTTTTTTTTTTCTTGTATAAGGAGGGAAATGAGCAGAAGGACCACCTGATGGTAAATGGCTACCTTCGCCCATGGACATCCACAACGTTAAAGTTGCGGATGCGTTGCCGGCTTTGAAGGTAAAGGAAGGAAGGAGGGGAATGATGGGATTAGAGAGATGAAAAGTCTTTGACGTGAAAGTGGTCGGGAGACAGTCGGAGAACGAATCACCTACCACCAAGTTACTGGGTTACTCGTCTTTTACGAGACTCTACCCACCTGTAAAGGGGAATCGTATTCATAACCGCCGAGTTACATGTCGAGTTCGGGGAACATGGCGCGAAGAAACTGGAAATATGAACTATTTTAACACCTCGAGTGGGAATCGAACCCACAACCAGTCGCGTTTACAGTCACACTTATGTGCCTTTCACATATACATATATTATAGCTATGGACTTATATATATTTGGGGATATACTTATGTATGGAATTTATGGAATTAAAATGTACGGGCGCTTGTACACATTTTAATCGTTCTATCATTGACGGTTTGTGGTAGACCCTGATAAATTAGTCAACTGAACATCTATCGATGAATTTCAACAAAAAGTAAAAGCAATACACAAGATAAATGGACAGTATTTTCTGTATATATCCGAACCCACTAAAGATGTGGCTAGTCGTGGAGCAGTGGCATAAGCGTGTGACTGTTTGTGGGTTCGATTCCCACTCGAGGAGTAGAAATTATATTTCCATTTTCTTCGCTCTGGTGTCGAGGTAAAGCGCGGCGTTAAGTTCCGCCACTTAACACATAATGTCTCCGAATTCGGCGGAAAGTGGGGAACGGAGTATCTTAATGCTAGGTTCCCTCTGCCTACCCTGCATACACACTAAAGATATTATTTTCAATCTTTTTATACAGCTTCACGCTTTTTCCTGCATAGCGGAGTAGTCAGTCAGAATCTAGTATCACGTTTTAAATTATTTTATTAAAGATTTGTCATTTTGCTGAAACTCCCTTAAAAATGAACCAGCCAATATGAACCAGCTTGGCAAAGCACTGGCTTACTTCGAGGAAACGGATGCCCCAGAAGAAAAGAAGAAGTGTGTATGAAAAGAAATGAAAATATAATCATTCCCCATTTACACACACAATAGTAATGATTTTACAAGTAATTAACTTCAACTGTTACTTCATTGATTGGTTTGTATTCGTATATATGTATTTTTTTTTGTCTCAGTTAATTCTTTTATCTTTGGTAATGTTTTCAGTATCTTTTAATTATCGGAAAACCGAGTGTAGTGTAGTGTAGTGTAGTGTGTTGTTAAAGATATTTTTGTTAATAAATATATTTTTTCTTTTCTTTTTTCTTTTTTCCCCGAATGGGAATCTAACCGACAACTATCGGTTTACAGTCAGATGCTGTCCCACTGCGCCACGACGAGTTCAACAAAAAGAAAAAAGATAAATAGATTGTTTTCTCTTTGCCCACTAAATATACAATATACAAGACAGTAACAAGACACTCCATCCCCTACTTTTTTTTTAGCTTCACGCTGTATCCCGCACACAGCAGGATAGGCAGAAGGACAACGGAGTGTCTTAACACTAGGTGTGTTAAGACACTCCGTTGTCCACTCACGCCTACCTAATTCGGAGGCATTGTGTGTTAAGCGGCGAAACTTAACGCCGCGCCTTACTTCGACACCAGAGCGAAGAAAATGGAAATATTAAATACTAGCGGCCCGCTCGCAGCTTCGCCGCGTGATCTACGTGGCTGTTTCGCTAAATTCCATATGGTGGAGTGTGGTGGACGGAGTGTCTTTATATAAGGTTCGCCCTCTAACCCGCATATAAATGGTATGTCTGGTTTTTATATTAAAATAACCGCCTTTTACTAAAATGTGCATATGTACTTATATATGGTACAACTAGCGGCCCGCTCGCGGCTTCGCCACGTGTACTACGTGGCTGTTTCGGTATATTGTAACTCTCCGTGGTGGATTTTTGAAAAATAAAGTAGCCTATGTTTAACCTTGGATTATCAACTATATATATGCCAAAATTCATTACAATCGGTCAAGCGGTGTAGATTTTTCATATAAACTTTCATCCCCTATTTCAACCCTTTAGAGGTTGGTTTTTGAAAAACTAAGTAGCCTATGTTAGACCCAGTCATTTTTACTACTTTCATTCTAAATTTCATTCAAATCGGACCGGTAGATTAGCCGTAAAAGCGTAACAGACAAACACACAGACACGCATTTATAATATAAGTATGGATTTCCACTCCTCGAGGGTTCCCAACCCACATCTTTTCACCAGAAATAAAAACATTGCTTCAAGTGGCGGAACTTAACGCCGCACTATGTAATATATATCTAGACAGATTTATATCTACAATAAGTATTATTTTTCTTCACGTCCAAAGCTATCGTAACACGTATGTCTCTCTTGGGATGCGTTAAAACAAAAGACCAACAAAACCTCGTTTTATATCGAACGCTGTAAAATTAAGTTTAGAAAACTTGAAACGGTTGTCTTTTACGTGTTACAGTTGCGGGTTCGAATCCCAGAGGGAATTTGTAGAAAATATACGGGTTTCTATAACCTGTTCAAATAGAAATCGATGAGAAAGCAATGTCTTCTATGGTCTTTACAATAAAAAGTCTCGATTTCGGGGGAAATATAAAGAACGGATGTTATATGTGATTTTTAAATAGTTAATGTGTTAGGAGCCAGTTGTGGCGCAGTGGCACATACGTTTGACTGTAAACGACTGGTTGTGGGTTCGATTCCCAATCGACGAGTGGAAATATTTAGCGCGGTGTTAAGTTCTGCCACTTAGCACGCAATGTCTCCAAAAATCGGTTGTGCGTGGGGAACGGAGTGTCATAACACAAGGTTCTCTCTGCCTACCCTGCTGTGTGCGGGATACAGCGTGAAGCAAAAAAAATAAAAGAATACTTTTAATCTATTGCAAATTTTGTTAAAGTGTTATTCCACACTTAGGAAAATTGAAAAAGACATTTAAAGAAAACGTATAAAAATTTGAACGCAGCGGGATTCGAACCCGCGCCTCCTGAATACCGTTCAGGCGCTCTCACCACTGAGCAATGCATGGCTCAGTGGTGAGAGCGCCTGAACGGTATTCAGGAGGCGCGGGTTCGAATCCCGCTGCGTTCAAATTTTTATACGTTTTCTTTAAATGTCTTTTTCATACTTTTAATCTATTGCAAAAATTTATATTTAAAAAAAATAGGATTGAGCAAACTTTTTAATCACTTAACGGTTTTCTCGTATATTATTTCGACAGCACACTCTGTTTTCATATAAAATGGAAAAACCTTTTCAGAAACCTTCAGGGAATCGTATTCAAATTTTTAAATATGTAGAGTGTTAGACGTCATGACGCAGTGAGATAAAGATTGGATGGGATATACGGTTGTAGGTTCGATTTCTACTTGAGGAATAAAAATTGACATCTGGTGGCTTCTCTCTCAAATCTCCAGAGGGGAGAGGGGAAACGGTGACAGTCTTCGCCACCCACAAACATGGGTGGGTCATGAGGGAAGGCCCTTTAGGCCTTGTTGAGTGGCTCTCTTTTCCCTCTTTAGGATAGGGGTTAGGGGATGGGAGGGGATGGCCGATGGTTACCCGGGTGATCAACCTAGCCAGGTGAGACCCTCGACTACTCGAGGGAGCAACAGCTTAGGCGATCAGCAACCGCGGCAGCCGGAATAAAAATTGTAAGTTTATTGTGCAAAGGGAAAAGGGTTACTAACTTGGGCTATCGTGGCGCAGTGGGACATCGTCTGACTGTAAATGCGACGGTTGTGGATTCGATTGTCACTCCAGGCAATGATAATTAAACATTTTCATTTCATGGCTCTTGCACCAAAGATAATGCGCGGCACGCGCTGCAAATCAAATTCATTCCACGCATTTTTATCCTTTAAATACTGTTCTACAGAGTAATTAGCCTTACTTATTAAAGTATTTTTTACAATGATTTTGAATTTCTCTATTTGTAAATCTGAAACAAGCTGTGGAATTTTATTATATGTATATGCGTATACTCCGACCCATAAAAGATTTATTCACCTTTTGGAGGCGATAACGATAATACAACGATAGTTAAAAAGTATATTATGTACATACATATACATACATACTTAAAATTTGTAACTCAAATTTGAATCGACAACTATCTCATACATACATTCAACTATTTCTAACGATCCACAATGGCGTTATCAGAAACACTAAAAACTTAGTTAAAAGGAGATTAAACTAACAAGTTAAATTGCTAAACTATTGTTAACTTAACTACTGTTTTTATTCTTTAATGTCTTTTTTATATCTTATCTTATCTAATAGTTACCTATTTAATGTCAATCTATTGTTACACGCGGTGGGATAACGTGTGAGTGTTTTTTAGCTTCACGCTGTATCCCGCACACAGCAGAGTAGGCAGAGGGAGCCTAGTGTTAAGGCACTCCGTTCCCCACGCACCGCCGAATTCGGGGGCATTGCATGTTAAGTTACGGAACTTAACGCCGCGTGTTTACCTCTGATACCAGAGCGAAGGAAATGGAAATATTAAATATTTCCACTCCTAATGAGTGAATCGAACCCACAACCAGTCGCTTACAGTCACACGCTTGTGCCACTGCGTCACGACTGGCCCCTAAATGATCATATTTAAATTATTTTCATTTCTCCGTTCTGGTACGATAAAGCACGGCGTTCAGTTGCGTGATTAAGCACTCAATGTCTTTAAACCATGTGGAAAGCCTACAACGGAGAGGTTTAACACTATTTCTTTGTGCCCATAGAAACACATATCGAAATATATATTTTCTTCGCTCTGGTGTCGAGGCAAGGTGCGGCGCTAAATTCCGCCACTTGTAACACGCAATTCCTGCAGAATTCAGCGGAAAGTGGGGAAAACAGTGTGTTAACAGGAGGATACAGCGTGAAGCGTATGCCAGTCAGAACCGCAATTTTAAAGCAACGGAAAGTAAACAAATGATGTATTCAAGTTATAAAACGATTCATTTTTAAAAACAAACAAATTAAACTTTTTTAATTAAATGCTTGTTGAGAAGTAATGATAGTAAGTGGGAATTAATTTGTATCTCAAATATTTGAATATCTCACCGCTTAATTTGAAATGTTAATTTTTTTTAGCTTCACGCTATATCCCGCACACAGCAGGTTAGGCAGAGGGAAGCTAGTGTCAAGACACTCCGTTCCCATCTTAAATCTTTAATTAGAGTCTATTTTTACGGCAAAACACGCGGCGTTGAGTTCCGCCATTCGACAGGTAATGTTACGTATTCATATAGAAAGTGTAAATTCAACGAGGACTGACTGTAACCACGATTGGTTGTGGGTTCGACTCCCAGTCAGTGAAATAATTATAATTTTATTATTTTTCATTTCTCCGCTCTGGTTAACGAGACAAAGCGCGTCGTGGAACTCAAAAAGATTAAATCAGATAGAAAAAAGCAGCTTTACGCTTTTTATCGCATAGCAGGGTGGAGAGAGAACCTAGTGTCAAGACACTCTACTCTTCACTTTTTGTTCGAAATCCAGACTGGGGAACTTAACGCCGCCAAACATAAAGAAAAATAAATGTGGCATAGCGTCGCATTTTTTTTTACATTATATAGATAGATACATAGGTGAAGTTAATAAAAGCATATCAAAAAGGATTTTCCTGCACACAAAAGGGTAGGCATAGGAACCTAGTGTTAAAACACTCCGTTCCCCATTTTACACACCGAATTCTGGGGGCATTGCGGATTAAGTCGCAGAACTTAGCGCTGCGCTTTGCCTCGACACAAGTGCGAAGAAAATGGAAATCCATACTTATATTATAAATGTGAATATCTGTCTGTTTGGTCTACTTGTGTTGGTGTTGGTGTGCTGGTCCGATTTGGATGAAATTTAAAATGAAAGTAATAAAAATTACTGTGTCAAACATAGGCTTCTTATTTTTCATAAATCAACCTCTAAAGGCTTGAAATAGGCGATGTAGAAAAATAGAGGTAGATCTCGCGGAAAAGCCGCGAGCCGGCCGCTAGTATTAATTATTTCCACTCTTCGAGTGGGAATCGAACCCACAACCAGTCGTTTACAGTCACACTTTGTGTTCACAAGCCACGATAGGCCTCAGTCAAATAAAAGAGTACTTTTTGTCAATGTCTACATCGCGGCTGCCTAGATCCGCGGAACATTTTTCATTTAAGCGTGACAGCAAAGCGGCTGATTCAAAAGAAGGTTTCATATTTTTGTTTTATTTTTGTATTTTTTTTTTATTAGTATACTATTGTATTGTTGTTGTTGGTTTTTGTATGAGCAAAATGTTTAATTGTCATTTTGAAATTCATCATTTTGAAATGATGAAAACGATGTGTATGATTGTAGCCTATTTTAAAACAAATGTATATAATCTATTGTTGGGCCAGTCGTGGCGCAGTGGCACGAACGTGTGACTGTAAACGCGACTGGTTGTGGGTTTGATTCTCACTCGAGGAGGAGTGGAAACATTTAATTTAACAATTAATAGAGTGCCTTAACATTAGGTTCTCTCTGCCTACCCTGCTGTGTGCGGGATACAGCGTGAAGCTAAAAAAAGATTCATCTTTTGGACCACTTTATACAAAAAGTAACGACCAGCTCGCGGCTTCGTTCGCGTAAACTACACAACTATAACTGTTTTGTATTGTCGACGAGCTGCATTATCGTCTTAATTACCTGATTTATATTTTTATACACATTTTCATTCCCTATTTCAGCCCGAATTACTTTTGATAAAATAGGTAACCTATGTTTACCTATGTTGTTTGCTCTTGCATCATCCTCTATCTTTTTGAGAAAATTCATCAAACTCAGTTTAGCGGTTTAATTTTTTTATGCAAACATTCATCCCCTATTTCCACGCTCTAAAATATCCACCATATTCTCGAAAAAGATGCCCATTAATTTAACCCTGGATTATCGACTATTTTCATAGTGCATTTCATCCAAATCAGACCGGTTAGCTTAGCGGATTAGTCGTAAAGCGAAACATACAGACAGATTTTCGTATTTATAACATTAGTACAGCATCACAACTCTTTTGTTTTATTACCAAAATCGTCAATTTATTAACAAAAAATGTCTACATGTATGCTATATAGAAACTAGACGCAAGTTTAATCTTTCCACCAACGCCAACGCCTAAGAGTTCTCAGTCTCATATAATATCTCAGTTCAAAGCGTAGCTCAAAGGGGTTTTAAAGTGTTTCACACGAGTGTATTTGCAAAAAGTGTTATCTCGTACAGATTTAGTTCTTTCAACATTTTATTACAGAAAAAGATTTTTTTTTTTGATACATTTCTTTACATTGAATGGGAGAGAGAGAGAGAGAGAGATACTTTTGTGTTAAGTAGAGAGTATTCTGAGATACTTCTATGCTTAATTAATTAATATTTTTTGTTATCTAAAGATAAATAATATTTTTTTTTTAGCTTTGCGCAGTATCCTGCATACAGCAGGGTAGGCACACGGAACCTAGTGTTAAGACACTCTGTTCCACAATTTCCGCCGAATTCGGAAGCATTGTTTGTTAAGGTTAACTTAACGCCACGCTTTGCCTCGACACCAGAGCAAAGAAAATGGAAATATTAACTATTTCCGATCCTCGAGTGGGAATCGAGCCCGTAATCAGTCGTTTACAGTCACACGCTTGTGCCACTGCGCCACGAATGACCCCGAAATTCTGTATGAAATAAAATTAAAAAATAATTTAATAATTAATATAATTTAAAAAGAACATTCTTAAAATATTTACTCTTTATTCTTTTTATTATGATAAGAAAATCTTGTTTATTCTACAAAAAGGCTGTAAGTATAACTCACCAGGGCCGGACACGTGTACACATTTTCGATCAATCAGCAAGAAATTGGTCAAATTGTCATGAAAGATTGTATCACATAGATTGATCGTCACACACAAAGGAAACTAAAAGCGCACTAAATATTGTATTATGTACTTGAATGTAACAGGATTTGAACCTGCGCCTCTAAGAAACCACCGTCCATGCGCTCTGATCACTAAGCTATCCGTTCTGTATCCAGCTACGCCGAAATTCTTATATGCTTGTTACAACTTGCTTATTATTGTAGCATCTCTGTAGAAATGAATTTAAGATAATCCATATTTATATTATAAATGCGAAAATCTGTGTGTTTGTCTGTCACGCTTTCACGGCTAATCTACCGGTCCGATTTGGATGAAATTTAGAATGAAAGTAGTAAAAGTGACTGGGTCTAACATAGTCTACTTATGTTTTCAAAGATCAACCTCTAAAGGATTGAAATAGGGGATGAAAGATGAAATAAAAAATCTAAACCGCTTGACCAATTGTAATGAATTTTGGCATAAATATGGTTGATAATCTAAGCTTAAACATAGGCTACTTTATTTTTTAAAAATGCGCCCCCGAGGGTTGCAATATAACGAAATAAATAACGCGGCGAAGCTGCGAGCGGGCCGCTAGTATTTAATAGATATTATTCCCTTGCCAAACAACTATTTATAGATAGATAGAATAAATAATATTAAAGAAAAAGTCAAAGTCAGTTTGTAAATAACACTTAAGATATATTTAAATACTATCTCATCATTTTACATTTTTTTTTCAATAATATGAACCAATCGATGGATTCTTTCCAAACAAGTAACTAAATAAAATACGTAGTCACTTTTAGAATACAGTACCGAAATGTTATCTTTAGAAGTCCACAGACAATCGTCTATTGACGCTGAGCAAGAAACCTAGACTTTCAAACGTGACCTGTGTGATAAAATCCTATATTTACACTAGTTTTGCCCGCGACTTCTTCAGGAGCGGATACAGGCCTCAAGAAAAAGTTATGGTGACAGCCATCTTAAAATCGGCCAAACACGAGTCGGAATTTGAACATTGAGATAATTACAATTAAAATACTCGCACCAATATTTGTGTCATTATATTAAGGTAAGTGAAAGTGAAAATGTAAAATCCGGAGTAAGTCAGTAAGTCTGTGTCTAGACCAGTGGTAGGCAAACTATTTTAACCGGATAAATTTAAAAAAATGCAAAGAAAGTCAGTATTATAGGATTGTCTTTCGTTTTATGCACCTTCCATTCATTGTCCGAGACCAAAAAATATAACATATGACGTAATACATAAATTAGACAGTGGGCATACCCTAGTGCCAACTATATATACTGAATCCGCGCTTGAAATTTGACAAAAGAGTTATAATTCTAAATAAAAGTAGCCCGAAGTTACTTCTTTTTACATCAACTATCTGCCAGTAAAAGTCCCGTGAAAATCGAATGAACCGTTCCAGAGTTTAGCCGGAACAAACAGACAGACAAAACATTTAAACAGAGTTATTTTTTATATGTATCCTTTGTAAATACATATGAATTTATTAAAAAGCGGTTTATTTAATATTACAAACAGACACTCCAATTTTATTTATTTATATTAATAAAATTCTGGTCAAAATGGGAGTAACTTACAAGTATGTTTATTAATATTATGTAATTTATTATACATATTATATGACCCTGAAAGAATCTATTAACAATCTAATACATATAATAAAATTGTAATTGATCACTATCCATGGATAATATAGGAGAGATATGATTATTAGGGAAGTAAAAACAATATATTTTTTTTTGTTTAGAATCACAGAAAACAGAACCTAGTGTCAAGACACTCCATTCTCCATTTTCCGCATGAAATCGAGACTCTCGCAACCCTCCGATGCGCTTTTCTTTATACATTTCCATTCTATTTTTTTTATATTTAAGTGTGTATCTCTGAAGGGCATTTGAATTTACAACCACTATACTTAAACCGTTAACATCTAAGCCACAAGGTGGAACATTTTGATCTTAACTTCGTCAAAACTTTGAACTAACTTCAGCATTAATTAGTCTTTCACAAAGTTCTTGGATCTATCTGAATGATAAAAAGTGTAGGTATAAGGTACAAGTAACCCACTTTCAGAAGCTATATTTAAAAAAATATTACATAAAAGTCGGGGCCAGTCGTGACGCAGTTGCACAAAGTGTGACTGTGAAACGACTGAATATGGGTTTGATTCCCACTCGAGGAGTAGAAATATTTAATATTTCCATTTACTTCGCTCTGGTGTCGAGGCAAAACGCGGTCTTAAGTTCCGCCACTTAACACGCAATGCCTCCGAATTAGGCGGAAAGTAGGGAACGGAGTGTCTTACACTAGGAACACTAGGTTCCCTCTGCCTATCCTACTGTGTGCGGGATACAGCGTGAAGCTATAAAAAAAAAGTCATGGTGTCATGAGCCAGCGTCTGATTATAAACGAGATGGTTATGAGTTCGATTACCCTCGGGAAAGTAATCATACGAGTACATTACTTTATTTTGTCTACTTTGGTACTAAAGGCAAAGCGCAGCCTTATGTTTTGCCAAATAACATACAGTAACGTCTTCAATTCCGATGGAAAGTGGAGAACGGAATATATAGACACTAAGTTCTGGCGGGTACCCTGCTATGCGACAAGAAGCGGTTAACCAAAAAAATATCCTTTAAAAGTAAATAAAAGCCCAAATAACACCTTTTTCATAAAAATAAAACTAGCGTAGCGACATGTAAGGAGGAAGAGGTAGTTGGGAAGATAAAATGGCTACAAAAGGCTACGAGAGATTTCGCTCAGCCCCCCTGAGATTGGGTCCGTTTAAGTTGAAATTTATGTCAGTATGTAGACCGTCGTGGCGCAGTGGGATAGTGTCTGATCGATGGTCTTGGGTTCGATCCCCATTCGGAGGAAATTATATGTAAATTTTCATTTCTTTAGTACTTAAGACAAAAGGCGGTGTTAAGTTCGGCCACTTAACTCGCAATGTCGCAATTATGGATGGAAAGTGGAAGACGGAGTGTCTTAACACTAGGTTCCCTCTAGCTACATTACTGTGCGCAGGATAAAGTGTGAAGCTGGAAAAAAAGATATAGGTAATCCATACTTAGAGATATATTAAACGCATTGAACAAATAACTCACGTTACTTTAATAATGTACCCTGTCATATAATCTTAAATACATCAAAAACAGAGAACGGAGAGACGTTATCAATAAGTAATCTTTGCCTACTCGACGTTCGTAAAAAAAAATACGAAGCTTTTATCCATAAAAAATAAAATGCGGCCCAAAATACCTCCCCGCGCCTTCCATATCTTCATAATTTACGACACGCATTTAGAATCGTGTAGTTCCGTTTGTAATAATCGCTGTATAAATATATTTTTTTTATATACATAAAAGTTTCTTAGTGCTGTAAATCAAGTGTTCTGAAAGAAAGAGGTGTAACCCTAAAATAAATTATTTGTTTAATTTTAGTAAAGTTTTTTTTAGCTTCACGCTGTATCCCGCACACAGCAGGGTAGGCAGAGGGAACCTAGTGTTAAGACATTCCGTTCCTCACTTTCCGCGGAATTCGGAGGCACTGCGTGTTTAGTGGCGGACGTTAACGCCGCGCTTTGCCTCGACACCAGAGCGATGAAAATGGAAATATTCAATATTTCCACTCCTCGAGTGGGAATCGAACCCACAACCAGTCGCTTTACAGTCACACGCCTGTGCCACTGCGCCACGACTGGCCCTTACTTACACCACCACCAACAAACTACATCAATTTTTATAAATGGCAACAAGCCATGTACCCGTTACTGGTTGTGAGCTCGATCCCACTTGGACGAACGATGACATTTACACATGTTCGATATTCGAACAGGGAGTGGGGAATGGAGTGCCATGACACTGAGTTCTCTTTGCCTACCCTGACTTATAAAAACTGGGGAACGGAGTGTCTTAACACTAGGTTACCTCTGCTTACCCTCCTCAAAAAAAAGGCAAGCATATACAAAAATAATAACTTACATAGAGAAATCAAGGATCCCAATGTTAATTTCCGAAAAAAATTTTCGCCACGCACTTTGCATGCCTGGAGACGGCCGAGTATTTTAGCCGAGTATAAAAGTACCATACGGTCCCGCCGCCTAACTGCTTAGTCGATCTAATGAAATTCCGTACAAATACCTACTATTTGAACATTCCTCTATTGAAAATAGATATGTATACGCAGCTGTGGGTTTCCATGTGTTCACATATATTATGTCTGTAGAGCGATGGTTCTGGGTTCGATTCCGAAATGGGAAATTATTATGTTTCAATTTTTATTTCTTGGCTTTTGTACCCAAGACTAAGCGTTGAGTTCTTGATTTCGGACAGAAAGTGGATAACGGAGTGTCTTGACACTAAAGAATATTTTAAAAAAGGTACAGACTTTATGCCTGTAGTGATATAAATAAAATTATTAAAAAAAAACACAACCAATCGCTTCACAGTCACTTTTTGTGCCACTGCGCCACGACTGGCCCCAAAGTTTTCTTACTTTTCCCTCGAATTCGATTCCCTAGACGTTAGGCGTTAAGTGGCCGAAAAAACACTATAAATATAAAAATATTAACGGAAACTTATATAACATTAACAATTAATAAAAAGGTCTATATAAATTGTTTTACTTAAAAAAGCAATACCTTGTAATCCAATACGACGTTTCTCTCTAACCCCATAATCTACTTTGAAAATATTTAAACAATAACAAAATACAAAGTTCTTTTGCAGCTTCACGCTTTTCTCCGCTTAGCAGGTTAATCAGACGGTACTTAGTGTTAAGACACTCCGTTCTCTCACGTACAAATTTAAAACATCGCTTGTTGAATGGCGGAACACAACGCTGTACTTTGTTATGTTACCAGAGCAGTATTTTTTTTGTTACATTCACGCTGTATCTCGCACACAGCAGGTTAGGCAGAGGGAACCTAGCGTGAACACATTTAGAAAACGTATAAAAGTTTGAACGTAGAGGAACTCGAAGCCGCGCTCTGACCGCTAAGCCATGCGTTCAAATGTTTTATAAATATATTATTAGGATTCTTCCACGAAATTTTATGTGATTTTCAATATAGTTTCAATAAAACACATATAATCACTTACAAGCGTATGATGTTTAAAAATAAGCACACGTGTCCGAATTTGATGAGAATACATTAATAATAATAGGTTTTTTTCTATACACAAATAAAAAAGGAGAGGGAAGGGAAAAGTAGAGAAATATACACTGAAATTATATGTACAAAACCTTATTACGGTCTAGAATACAAATTGAGTAACTTTTTTTAAAAAAAAAGCAGCCCCCGATGTTTCCCTCATAAAAGGGTAGTCAGAATGAATCTAGTGTCAACATACTCCGTTTTCCACTTCTGTTGAGCAACTTTAACTCTTAAAAAGTAAAATTGACTATTATTTCTACCGTTAAGAAATACCATCTGGCATGTCGTTATGTTCTACTTAGTACTACGTCTTACTTGCAAATATAATGATTCCTTCATTTGGTTATCGAACCCACATACACCGTGTTTATTTTCCAGAGTCTGGTTAGGTATAAGAATTTCCCTCCACAGTTGGGTAGCGTCCCGTAAAGCGGGTAACCCAGTAGCTTGGTGGTAGGTTCTCCGACTGGATCGTGACCACTATCATGTCAAAGATGAACCGCCAAACATCTGATGATGTGTTCCGGTTCGATGACATGTAAGCCAGCTCTCCCTATTCCCACCATCCGCATCTTTTCTCTTTCTTTCCCTTACGATTCCCAAGGCCGACAACGTATCCACAACTCTAAAGTTGTGGATGTCTTGGACGGAGGTATCCACTTACCATCAGGGGGTCCTTCTGTTCATTGGCTCCTTTATTCATTAGAAAAATCGTGTTTATAATAACAATGTCCCATTGCGCCATGGCGATAGTGTGAATGTAACTTTTAATTACAATCATCATATCAATTCCTGGGGCCAGTCGTGTCGCAAAGGCACAAACGTGAGACTGTGAACGGCTATTTGTGGGTTCGATTCCCACTCGAGGAGTGGAAATATTTAATATTTCCATTTCCTTGGCTCTAGTATCAGAGGCAAAGTGCGGCGTTAAGTTCCGCCACTTAACACGCAATGCCTCCGAAATTCGACAGAAAGTGGGGAACGGAGTGTCTTAACACTAGGTTCCCTCTGCTACCCTGCTGTGTGCGGGATACAGCGTGAAACTAAAAAAATATATACATATATATATCAATTCCTTATATTGTCTTGTACGTAAATATTGTGCAAAATTTCGTCAAGATCACTTTGACAGCGAACATATCAATTGACATATATTATTTTAAATAAAAAAATATTTAATTGGTATTTCGGTATAAAAACCGTATTTTTTCTTATTCAGTTGTTATTTTTAACGAGATTTATTAATGTAACAAACAAGCTATCAATATCCATAATATAAATGTGAAAGTCTGCCTGTCTGTTACAAATTCTCAGCTAATCTATTAGCCCGATTTGGATGAAATTCAGCATGAAAACAGTTGAAGACCAAAGGTTAAAGATAGGCTCCACTATTTTCTGTTCAAATATCAACCCTTAAAGGGTTGAAAGAAGGGTTGAAATTGTGTATTAATTTCGATGAATTTTCTCAAAAAGACTGTTGATGACGGAAGGTCAAACATAAACTTGAGCGCATTGCTCAACGGTGAGAGCGCTTGGACGGTATTCAGGAGGCGCAGGTTCGAATCCCGCTGTGTTCAAATTTTTATACGTTTTCTAAATGCCTTTTCCAAATTCCTAATTGTGGAATAACACTTTTAAAGCGATTAAAAGTATAAACTACCTCTTTTTTTAAAACCAAACCTCTAAGGGCTTAAAACAGAGCTTTAAAATTTGTGTGAAAAATTACGCGAGCGTAGTCGCGGGCTGGTTGCTAGTGTAGATACAATAAAACATGATCTTTTTAATTATTATTAAAATTCCTATTAATAATTCTGATCCATCTTGATATTTTAATACGCGTTTCAACAACTTCGTAACAAACTATCAAATACCCATAATATAAATGTGAAAGTCTGTCTGTCTGTCTGTCTGTTACAAATTTACAGCTAATCTATTAGCCCGATTTGGATGAAATTCAGCATGAAAACAGTTGAAGACCAAAGGTTAAAGATAGGCTATTATTTTCTGTTCGAAAATCAATCCCTTAAAGGGTTGAAAGGGTTGAAATGTTGTATGAATTTCGATGAATTTTCTCAGCAAGACTGTAGATGACGCGAGGTCAAATAAATTACCTATTTTTTTTTTAAATAAATCTCTAAGGGGTTAAAGAAAGAGGTTGAAAATTTGTATTAAAAAAAACGCGAGCGTAGTCGCGGTAATGTCGCTAGTGTACAATATAGTGTTATATTTTTAATTATTATTAATATTTCTATTAACAATTCTGATACATCCTGATGTTTTACCACGCGTTTATTAGCTTCATTATTAAGTTATTAATTTACGTCGTTGAGTTCCGCCACTTAACACAGAGTGGAATGGAATGCAGAGTGTCTAGACACTAGGTTCTCTCAGAAATAAGCATGAAGCAAAAAAATATATTATAACTTTCAATATAATAAAATCATGCTACGCTATTTCGACTCACTCCTTATCGTCAGATTTTTTTGAAAATTCGCACACGTGTCCGGATATAATGATAGCTTCACGCTATATCCCGCACACAGCAGGGTAGGCAGAGGGAACCTAGTGTTAAGACACTCCGTTCCCCACGCACCACCGAATTCGGAGGCATTGCGTGTTAAGTGGCGGAACTTAACGCCGCGCTTTACCTCATATAATATATATAATAATTTAATATAAGAGATATAATGATAATATAATAATTTTCATAGCATGAACCTAATGTCTTTGCCAAGACTTTTATTAGATTAATAAGAAAATAGTTTTAAGATTTTTGTATAGGTTTATAATATTATTAATTATTCCAATTATTTATTAAGCACACATTATTTCCTACACATATGTAATGTGTATACACACAAAATATACACGTTTTACACATTTCATACACACAATTCAGTATTTAAACAGTTCTAAAAAAATACTAGAAAACGCATTATAAATTCAATATGATTATAAAACCATTTGTTCCAAATATAAAGAGAAAAGCATCGTTTAACTAGAGTTAACTTAAACAAAGCAGACACTACAAAAAAAACTTACTCCATTTTTTTTTCGTTCGCGAAAGTAGAACACAACAACGACTTGTTTAATTATGTCATGCTTAATTTAGGTTTCTTTATAATTTTTTTTCGTATTTTGTTCATTTTTATTTAAGAATTATATTATTAAATGATAATATTTGTTTTAAATTGTATTATTTATTAAATGCCGCCAATTCGTTTTTTTTAATATGTACATTTATTTCAATGGTCTTAGGAAACATGACATAGTACCTTTCAAGTGTCATTATAATATTAATTTTATTAAATTATAATATATAACATATTTGATATAAAAAAAAGTTTTTAAAATATATAAAATCTTATGATTAATTTAAGACACACATATAAGTAGCTGCTACTATTTTTTTCTAATCAATATCAAGCTAATATCAACATTTTTAATCTACATAAAAAATAAAGCCCGACCATGCGCCAATCAGATGTCACAAATCCAATTAAAGTCACTAATTATCGAAATCCAATAATAAAAATTAAAATATAACAATGTAAAGCTTAGGCGACATACCATCAATAATTTTCCTTTTAATCTTAACGACATGGAATCACTAATTCTTTTACCAGATATAGCATAGTCATTATAATATAACGAAGCACAGGCCACAATAATCTTGACAAGGTACATTAAACGTATATTTACACATTATTTCACATAAAAATACACTATACACATTATTTGTGTGTTATTAAAGTGTTGTGAAGTCCTGAAACACACACACACCCCATGAAAGAGAGGCTTCTACTGATTATTTCATCCTAACACATAGCTATCATTATATAAAATAACATAAATTCTATTGTATCGAGCGAATATGATCCTTAATTCTTTTTGGGGTGGGTTAGTATTCCCATAATCATAGAGAGGGTGGTATCTACTATCCCCCATCTAAGGGCGAATAGGGCTGTGATATGAAAAATATCTTGACATATTTTCTTTCGCTAATGGTTTTGAATTTTCGTCTTCAAATAAGTAGTTTAAAGAGAAAATTATAGTGAACACTATTGTTTACTTATTCAGATAAGTATGAATGCAAATGATTAATCATTGTTTAAATAACATTTACATGTTATGAATGTTTTTTTTTATAAAACATTGCATGTTAATTATAAGATTACATTGTTCAGAATTGTAATAAATGTCAATAAATAGCAATTCTATTTTTTTAAATAATAAATTTCTACTACTTTTGCTCATTTCATACTTTTCTTTTATTTTATCAATAATTTAAATGTTATTCCAGAAAAATTGTTTTCTATACAATAAGCTTAATTTTTTTCCAGCTCCACGCTTTTTTACACGTAGTGGGGTAGTCAGGGAGAACCCAGTGCTAAGACACTCCGTCCTCCACTTTCCATCGGAAATCGAGACTTTTGCGTGTTGACGGGCGAAACTCAACGCCACGCGACTTTATATGTTATATGAAAATATATTTTTAATATTTATTACCAATAAAAAACGTATACGCACATCACTAACATTCTTCGCAGAGTTGCCAAGTACTAAAATTTATATTCGATTAAAAATGGTATTATTATTTGTAGCATCTGAATACGTATACATATAATATACAATTAGATATTAAAAGACAGGAATCTTTCATTTCTGCAGTCTAACGAGGGTGACATTGACCGAATATAAATTAGCAGCTTAAGAAGCTTTATTGTTTTGAATAATTTTCCATTAAAAATAACGTAATGTCCGCTAAAACTTAGGCATTGCGTGTTTTAATTTAACTTTTTGTAATTTACATAATTTTGTTTATATTGTTTAATGGCGTTTACGTTTTTGTTAGGACTTATACTGGTTGATCTTAGATTTAAACTTTTATTCTTAGATTAAAAAATATGTTGTTGAGAAAGTTATTAATAATTTTGTTTATTTTTTGTATAATACTGCATATTATGTATGCTTGAAATCATTACATATTGTATATTATTAGTAAATATATTCCAATAAAACATTTAAAAAAATAAATTAATTATTATATTTACGATATCATATTAACATATATGTGGTAATATTAAGTCAATTGAAGCTATGTGTTAAAAATTATTGTTAAAGATTTATAATATTTATAATATTTTATTGCCTAGGTAGAAAAGGGGGCTTGGATTGTGGAGGTGAGCGTTAATGCACTTTAAAGGGCCTCTTAAGTCTAAGTAAAGTCACTTATCCCAATTATTGGTCCGAGCTCCTCTTTCTGTAATGCGGTGCACCCCGCACACGCACAAGGAATATTTGGCATGTTACAGAGTTTCTTCTCTGAAAAAATCTATATAAATACAGTTAAGTAGTAAGCTAATTAAAACAGTTACAAGACATATAAATAATACAACCTTTAATACTTTATATTATAACTTAATGCAGTCAATATTGGAATGACCATTATATATATTCATAGACTTATTTAATAGATATATAGATTTCTTTAAAAGTAAATAATTATTTATTAATAAATATATTTTTATGTCGTAGAATAATATTGGAGTTACTTTAAATAATAGATGGCATTTAAATAGTGTTTGTTATAATCGCCATAAATATGTGATCTTGTTCTTTTACTGTTTTATAAAATAAATCATATTATTATTTTAATATTATTCTTTTTCTCATACATGGCAACAATGTAATGTCAAATGTCAATTGTTCTGTAAGGTTATATGTCATAATAACCTGCAAAGAAAACAAATTAATTAAAATAAAAAGTTATATAAGAATTATTACAAGAATATTTGAGTTAAATAAATTTATTAATTATTTAATAATATTATCTATTAATTATGAATATAGCTCGTAAAGTATGTACAATAATACCTTATCAAAATGCCCGGAAAAATATATACAGAAAGTTTAGATTTTCCGCTTCAAATTGCGATTCCTCTGCCAGTTCTCAGCCTCAAGTGCAAGAAGAAAAGTTCGATTTCGAAGACTTAAAAGTCTTAGAACGTGTTGAACGCAGAAAAGCAAAAATACCGCCATTTATGAAAGATATATTCGTTTCTACATTTAACCGCGATTTACTGGCATATCCTGAAATATTAAATAAAGAGGAATCTACCGCTTTGGATAATAGAATTGCTGCACTACAAAGTGTGTTCTTTGATAAAGAAAAAACAACAGAAGATAGAAAAGAGATGTTGTTAAAAGCAGGCATGTATAGTGCACCAGCAAATCTTACAGATGGTGGCTTGGCTATGAATTATACTGAAAGTCTTCGGTATTTAGACGTCATATCATCAGATCCTAAACTAGGACAGGAGATAAGTGATCATTGGGTTGGTCTAAATGTTTTAAAAGCTAGTTTGAATGCAGATATATATCAAAAACTGTTAAGTGACTTAACTTCAGGGGAACACACTATCAGTTTGTGTATACAAGAGAGATTAAGTGAACGATTACTGCAAGCAGATTTTCGTACCGTTGCTGAAATGGATGGGAAAGGTATGTTTTCAGTTAATTTAGACATTTCATATAATTCAGAAATGCTATATACAATACTTAATATAAAATCGTGTGCATCCATTATGGTGTAGTAAAATAGTATATATACACACAATGGTTTCTAATTTGATCATTATATTATTCAAAACTTGTGCAATTATATTTTGTGAGTGTTTAGTACTTCACCCGCTGGCATAATGCTAGAATTTCTCTGGCTTGCAAGAAAGGCTTGGCTTGCTGAGCTGCAAGAAAAATATATATATTTTTCTTATATACATCCTTCATATCTCAACAAAAACATTTAAACTTTTTCCTAATTTACTATTTCATAAATTAAAAATGTACTTTTTAGGTATATGGCATATAAATGGCGAGAAGATTTGCATCAATCTAACTGGTTACCTTCTAGTGTTGTGTCTGGTGGATACGTCCAGATTTAAAGCATTTTTAGTGCATCCTGGTGCTGATGGAATAAGCCATAACAATGATTTTGTCACATTTAAAAATACACCCGGTAAGTATTATGATATGAATCTTTTGAATAATTGTCATTATTTTTTTGTATTGAATAATGGAGGCAAACAAGCTGAAGAACCACCTGATGGTAAGTGGTGACCTTCGTCCATAGACATCCACGACATTAGACTTGTGGATGCGTTGCCAGCCTTTGAAGAGAGGGAGGGAGGAACGATTGGAATGGTGGGAATAGGGAGAGCTAGCTTACATGCCATTGATATGGAACTCATCATCAGATGTTTGGTGGTTCATCTTTAATATGACAGTGGTCGTGAGCCAGTTAAAGAAAAAATCTCCCATCACCTATCATAATAATTTTTTTTCAAAATTAATTATATATGTAACATTAATAAAACAATATGTTAAATTATAACTATTGTATTAATTTAGTAGGCTTATAAATACTGAACTGATATAAATGATTTCAACTTACCCACTTAAATTTACATTATTATATAACAAATAAGTACTAATTAATTTCAAAAATCCTTATTAATCCAGTCACTGTAATATTTTATACAAAACAAAAAGTTACTATAGCAATATATAAATTTATCATGTGGGTGTGTCCATGTTCCACAGGAAGATGCTTCAGAACAGTATAAGGCCCTTTATATATTAGCGGCCCGATCGCGGCTTCACGTGAACTATTTCATTATATTACAACCCCCTGCGCATTTTTAAAGAATAAAGTAGCAAAGAATAAAGTATGTTAAAGCTTAGATTATCAACTATATTTATGTCAAAATTTATTATAATTGGTCAAGTGGTTCAGATTTTTCACATAAACTTTCATCCCCTTTTTCAACCCTTTAGAGGTTGATTTTTGAAAAAATAAGTAACCTATGTTAGACCCAATCACTTTTACTACTTTCATTCTAAATTTCATCCAAATCAGTCCAGTAGATTAGCCGTGAAAGCGTGACAGACAAACACATAGACTTTCGCATTTATAATCCATACTTATGTATGGATTTAAATGTTAGTTCCTCTCTCTAATCAAATGTGAAAAACATTTTTGTAATGCAGTCTTTGAAGTATGTACTGGCTTTCCCTCTGCCTACCCTGCTGTGTGCTGTGTTTAACTCAAATAATTATTCTGAGTGTACTTTTGTTATATATTTTTTATTTATATCTGTAGTATCATAAGATTTGTTGCGATAAAGTGATTTTATTTGGAGCAAGAGGCCAGTTCCTCAGCATCCAATCAGAGTACGTGGTTACGTTTAAGCCTCCTGACCACGCTGGCGCTACTCATCACATCCGAGACTAGAGGATTGGGATGGTGGGTGGGATGGAAGCCTAAAAGGCGTTCCATATGCAGCTTCTTGTACGCTCTATCTCTGAGAATATTGTTGGCAAATTTAAGTATTCGTGTATCTTCTCATTTTTAGTGTACCACGGCGAATTTGCTATGTTCCATAACATGTTATTTTGTACTCTTTGAAGGCAAACGATATTAATCTTGCTTTTGTTATATTAATATAGATGTTTTCTTACAGCCACACCTCTCGATGATATAACTGAACTAGATCTATCATCAGCGCTTGGTGCAGCCAGACTTTACACCGCAACGTTATGCCGCAATAGTCTAAGGAATTCTCTACAAGCGTGCTTAAGTTATGTACAGTCAAAGTTCTTTTCCGGTGAGTTATATATGTTGAAATATAATATATAGGGCCTTTTTCAGCTTTACCCAGTCAGAGGTAATGTCAAATGATTTTTTTAAAAAAAGTATTCTAGCGCATTTTATTACCACTCCTGGAGTGGGAACCGAACCCACAACTAGTCGTTTACAGTCGTGCCACTGCGTCACGACTGGCCCCAATTGTTTTAATAATAGTTGTATTACAGATTTATTATTTTTTTCCAGTTTTATTACAGATTGTGGCCAGTCGTGGCCCAGTGGCACAAGCGTGTGACTGTAAACAACTGGTTGTGGGTTCGATTCCCACTCGAGGAGTGGAAATATTTAATATTTCCATTTTCTTCGCTCTCGTGTCGAGGTAAAGCACGGCGTTAAGTTCCGCCACTTAACACGCAATACCTCAGAATCCGGCGAAAAGTGGAGAACGGAGTGTCTTAACACTAAGTTCCCTCTGCCTACCCTGCTGTGTGCGGGATACAGCGTGAAGCTAAAAAAAAAAAAAAAATTACAGATTTATTATTTTTTGCTCCTCCAGGTAAACCACTGGGCGAAGTGTCAATAATACGGGCTAATATAGGCGATGCGATGTTGAAGATATACGCCAGCGAAAGTGTTGACTATTTCACAGCTGGCCTCCTAGATGGGTATTTGGAACCCGATGCTGAAATGGAGATAGCTATGTGCAGGTTTGATTCTCGTTTGATGTAATTTAGGTTACAAATTGTTGTTTAATAATTATTTTTTATTTGTGTCGCACCGCCGAATTCTGAAATTAAGTGGCGGAACTTAACGCCACGTTTTGCCTGAAGCCAGAACCAGAACCAGAGCGAAGAAAATGTAAATTTTAAATATTTCTACTCCTCGAGCGGGATCGAACCCACAACCTTCAACCAATTTTCCTTCGCTCTGGTGTCGGAAAGTTGGCAGAAAGTGGGGAACGGAGTGTCATAACACTAGGTTCCCTCTGCCTACCCTGCTGTGTGCGGGATACAGCGTGAAGCTAAAAAAAATGTAAAACGTCCTAGACTCAGGCAGAATGTGGAGAACGGAGTGTCTTGACACTAGCTAATCTAGCTATATTGCTGTGAGGAAAAAGCTAAAAAAAAATTCTACTTAACTGATAGAACGTATGGCTTAGAAGTTGAGACGGTAAACAAAAAACGCGGATGCGAGTCTGTTCCGTTAATATTTCATGTTTTAATAAATGTTCTTTTTGTTCTAAATGTGTATAGCACTTCAAAAGTATTTAATTAATCGCACTCTCTCTCTCTCTCTCTCTCTCTCTCTCTCTCTCTCTCTCTCTCTCTCTCTCTCTCTCTCTCTCTCTCTCTCTCTCTCCCTCTCTCGTTGTCAGTAATGATCTTTGAATAGCAGAAATTTCTAAATATCTCTGTACAGAGATGCTAACAATAAATATAAGCGTATAAGAATTTTAACGTAGCTGAATAGAACGCATAGCATAGTGGTCAAAATGCTCGGACGTACACTATGTATGGAAAAAATATTAAACCTGTTACGGCGTTGAATTCCACCACTCAACACGCAATGTCTCGATTTCGGAGGAAAAATTTTGACATTAGGTTCCCTCTGACTACCCGCTGATTCAAGAAAATATGCGTGAAAAAGCGTGCAGCTTTTAAAAAAAACCATCCGTTTTCAGGAATTTCATAGCCAAACACGCGGAAGAACAGCTCCTCAAAATTCTGGCCATACCAGGCATGGAACTGAGAGAGGAGTGTCTTCAACTGCTAGAGGAAATGAGAATGTTGACACTCCGTGGTGAATCGATGGATAATGTCAATATGTTCATAGGTAAGTTGGTGTTACAGAGAGAACCTCTTTTGTGTTTTTTTAACGTCGAAATCCGTTACGGATACCCGCCCGGGATGGGGACCCGGGACGCGGTTATATGGGACTCCGGTTCGGCGAGATGGTACGCCTCCGTTTACCCACTAAAACCTGACGGCGCTCCTCTCCCGCCACTAGCCCAGGTCTCGGGAACAGCCCCAATCGTCCGTGGGCCTGGGCGGTTAAAAATGGAAATATTAAATATTTCCACTCCCCGAGTGGGAATCGAACTCACAACCAGTTACGTTTACAGTCATACGTTTGTGCCACTGCGCCACGACTGGCTTGTTCTCTACAAGAGGCCTAATGGGAGGCTAGTGTTAAAACACTCTGTTTTCTACTTTTGGCCTGAGATTTTGCGTTATGAGTGGCAGAATTCAATGTTTTTTTAAAGAGGAGAAATGAAAATATCTGTATAAATCTTTAGTATAATAATCCACTTACAATAGAATTTTTGTACACGCTTATCTAGAAAACCACTAGACGGATTTAAATAAAACCCTTAATTTTTTTTCTCATATTTTCAACCCCTATTTTAGCCCCTTAGGGGCTGGCTTTTGTAACATGTAGCCTATATTGGACTACTAGCGGCCCGCTCGCGGCTTTGCCGCGTAACTACATACATAACTGTTGCGGTGTATTGCAACCCTCGGTGGTGGATTTTTTAAAAATAAATTAGCCTATGTTTATCCTTGGATTATCAACTATATTTATGCAAAATTTCATTACAATTGGTCAAGCGGTGTAGATTTTTCATACAAACTTTCATCCCCTATTTCAACCCTTTAGAGGTTGATTTTTGGAAAAATAAGTAGCCTATGTTAGACCCAGTTATTGTTACTACTTTCATTCTAAATTTCATCCAAATCGGACCGGTAGATTAGCCGTGAAAGCGTGACAGACAAACACACAGACTTTCGCATTTATAATATAAGTATAGATGCCTCATCAATGAGACAACTCACCGAAATTGTTCAAGCAGTTTAAGTTTTTATAATATGATCTTTTGTTTTCGCGATTACTACACATTTAGAATTGGGTCCCGGGTGGTAGAAAGTTTCCAACCGTCTTCGTTTGTATTAACTCTACCACCTGGGACCCAATTCTAAAAACTTTGAAGTCTCAAAATCACCATACCAGAGGGCATGATACAGTCAGCTCATTCTGCAAGAATCCAGGGCAGTACGCGAGGCAACTAAGAAATCGTTAGCGGTAGTTTGATATAATAATGTATCAACTTTTAAGTCTAAAAATCACCACACCAGAGGGTATGATACAGTCAGCCCATTCTGCAAGAATCCAGGGCAGTACGCGAGGCAACTAAAAAATCATTGGCGGTAGTTTGATATAATAATGTATCAACTGACAGACGAATGCCTCAGACTACCCGCGAGTGACCACGGACTACTGTAAAGTGTTCGAAACGTCGGGTTTTCTAAAAATGTATTTTCGAATACCAAAAATATACGCGATTAATCCGGTTAAAAATAGTTTAATTTCAAAAAGTTTAGTTTTTGTAAAAACTTTCATCCTCTACATCAACCTTTAGAAGTTAATTTTTGAAAACATAACTGCTAACTATGTTTCACTTTAGTTCTTTAACTATTTCATTCCGGATTTCATCCAAATAGGGCCGTCAGTTTAGCCGTGAAGGCATAACAGACAGACTGTCACATTTATATTTTTAGTATTGATTGGCCAGTCGTGGCCCAGTGGCACAAGAATGTGACTGTAAACGACTGGTTGTGGGTTCGATTCCCACTCGAGGAGTGGAAATTATATTTCCATTTTCTTCGCTCTGGTGTCGAGGTAAAGTGCGGCGTTAAGTTCCGCCACTTAACACGCAAGCCTCCGAATTCGGCGGTGCGTGGGGAACGGAGTGTCTTAACACTAGGTTCCCTCTGCCTACCCTGCTGTGTGCGGGATACAGCGTGAAGCTATTTATTTATTTTATTTATATATAGTATTGATTGACTAATAATGAAATAATGACGCCGTCGAGGCGAAACTGAACAACGTGTGTGTCAACGCGATGGTTATGGGTTCTATTCCCACTGCAGAGAACGTTTATATATTGTTTTTATTTCTGCGCCCTAGTACTTAAGACAAAGCGCGGCGTTAAGTTCCGCCACTTAATAATATCTCAATTTCGGGAAGAGAGTGGGAGACAGAGTGTCTCAACACTAGGTTCCCTCTGTAGCTTCACGCTGTATCCCTACCCTGCTGTGCGGGATACAGCGTGAAGCTATATATTGTAAATATGTATTTTAGCACACAACGGTCTACACTACGCCGGCAAGACGATAGCCAATGAAGTAAAGCAAATGCGCAACCCACTGTTCAATCCGTCATTTATTATAAAGAAAATGATTACGGACAGACATCAGGTAAGGATTTTTATGTTATATAATATGATTTTTTGTTTTCGCGATTACTACACATTTTGAAATGAAACTATTTTTAAAAACGGATTAATCGCGTATATTTTTGGTATTCGAAAATACATTTTTAGAAAACCCGACGTTTCGAACACTTTACAGTGACCGAGTGTACTCACTCGCTAAAATAAATTGAATAAAAAAATCACAAACTGAAAAAGGAAAAAAAGCTGGAAAGTACACGGACCTTGAGTCTGTGGCGTCTAAAAAAGAAAGGAAAAAAAAAACACTACAGTCGTCCGTGGTCACAGGTACCTCTAGTCTACCTGTGACCACGGACTACTGTAAAGTGTTCGAAACGTCGGGTTTCTAAAAATGTATTTTCGAATACCAATAATATACTCGATTAATCCGGTTAAACATAGTTTCATTTTAGATTTTTATGTTATTTAGGTATTTAAGAATTTTATGTATTTTCTCTATTTTATTTCTCTCTCTCTCTCTCTCTCTCTCTCTCTGTCTATGTCTCTTATTTCTATCACTTTTATGAAAATAGCCTTCGAAATTTTTGCCATTTTGTGAATTAACTTCTGTAATAGATTGCGATCATAAATAATTAAATAGCTTTATATTAGATATTTTTAGAAGACGTATAAAAATTTGAAAGAAGCGGGATTCGAACCCGCGCCTCCGACTCCGTCCATGTGCTCTTACCGCTAAGCCATGCATTCTACGTCAGCTAAAGAGGCGCAGAGGCACAAAGTGTGACTGTAAAACGACTGGTTGTGGTTTCGATTCTCACTCGAGGAGTGGAAATATTTAATATTTTCCATTTTCTTCGCTCTGGTGTCGAGGCAAAGCGCGGAATTAAGTTCCGCCACTTAACACGCAATGCCTCTAAAATTCGGCGTATAATGACGGTGAGCGGAGTGTCTTAACACTAGGTTCTCTCAGCCTACTCTGCTGTGTGCGGGGTATACCGTGACGATTATAAAAATATTAATGATTTTTCTCCCATTTTTCTTTTAAAAACAGGAAAAGGACAATCCAAAACTAGATTTACACCTCGCGGAACACTTACACCCGACACTACAGAGACCGGCGGAGAGTTTAGAGTACTGCGTGGTCAGAATGCGGTACACTTGCGAGACGGTGATGAGCAGGCACGGCGTCGAGGCTATGCAGGCTTATACGTGAGTGGAACGAGAAACTTGTGATATTTATACTGTTTTAGCAAAAAATACATTTTCACCTTTCTCCGCATAGATAGTCAGAGAGGAGCTAGTGTCGAGACACTCCGTCTTGCAATTTCTGCCTGTAATCGAGAATTTCGTATTGGGTGGTAGAACTTAATGGTTTCTTAGGTACCAGAGTGAAAAAATTAAAATTTAGATACAAATTTCTCCGTTTACAACGTCTGACGACGTTTGCAGTCGCGCTTACAGTCAGACGCTGTCCCACTGCGAGACGACGGTATTTTAGGTATACAAATATAATAGAGAGGTGAAGTTTATAACATTGGGCTAATCTTCGGAAATACTGAAGCAATCATGAAAATTCTTTCACAGAAAGCTACACTATTTAAGAGTGATATAGATTATATTTTATAATGATTGAACAGAAAGTTCAG
Organism: Dryas iulia moderata; assembly: GCA_019049465.1. Taxonomy (NCBI): domain Eukaryota; kingdom Metazoa; phylum Arthropoda; class Insecta; order Lepidoptera; family Nymphalidae; genus Dryas; species Dryas iulia. The sequence continues at coordinate 4,757,610 of CM032443.1, forward strand.
AAAGTTCTGAAGGAGCTCAAATAGGGGATAAAAGTTGCACATCTTCACGCACACGCATATCTTCAGAACTACTGGACAGATTTGAATGAAACCTTTCATGTTGTATGCGATATATTTCCCCCATAAACTTCAATGGAAAAGCAGTTTTTTTTTTTAAGAAAAGTCTCTATATTGGCATTAGTGTACGTGCAAAATATCATAAATTTCTTTCATGTAGTTTTCGAGACCATTCATCACAAAGAGTGCAAAAAAGTCTCCAGTAGAGCGCTTCGCTCAATATTTTTTTTTATATAAAGTGACAGTTTGTTTTTTTTTGTGGCACAAGCGTGTGACTGTAAACGACTGGTTGTGGGTTCGATTCCCACTCGAGGAGTGGAAATATTTAATATTTCCATTTTCTTCGCTCTGGTGTCGAGATAAAGCGCGGCGTTAAGTTCCGCCACTTCAGTTACGGCACACACGCAAAGCCTCCGAATTCGGTGGTGCGTGGGGAACGGAGTATCTGAGCTGATACAGCGTGAAGCTATTTTTTTTTGTTTTTTTTTTTTCAGAGAACTGTCAAGGTTAGCTGAGGCTGCGACTGAAATATTGGCTATGACAGCTGTATTGGGTAGAGCTTCCAGGTATTTTTATCTGTTTTTGTTTTTTTTTTAATATTTTACAATATGATATACTCGTAGATTTACAGGTGTGAAGAAAAAGTTGAATCTTTTTATTGTCATTTTATTTAAAATAGTAAATTTATTAAGTTGTTAGTGTAAGAAAACAATGTTTTGTGATATTGCGTATAGAATGGCGGAACTTAACGCCGTGCTTTGTCTAAGGTACTAGAGCGGAGAAATCTTTTAATGTAATCAATCCCCCGATTGGGAATCGAACCTACAACTATAATGCTATATTATAACATTAAGTTTCAGTTATTATGTGTATTAAATAACAAAATAATTGCGATTTTTGCTTTAGTAGGTAAAGATATTAGTGTCAAGGAGTGTTGAACATAATTTAATTGCAATTAACATTGATCATTTGCTTGTGCGAAAATCACAATTAACAATTAATTAATTGTTAAATGTAATGTAAACATCAATAACTAATTAATTTTCAGCGAATTGTGATTTTTATGTGATTTCCCCACACACAAATGGTAAATTGTTAATATTTAATTTTTTTTATAGCTTCACGCTGTATCCCGCACACAGCAGGGTAGACAGAGGGAACCTAGTGTTAAGACACTCCGTTCCCCACGCACCGCTAAATTCAGAGGCATTGTGTGTTAAGTGGCGGAATTTAACGCCGCGCTTTGCCTCGACACCAGAGCGAAGGAAATGGTAACATTAACTACTTCCACTCCCCGAGTGGGAATCGAACCCACAAGCAGTCGTTTACAGTCACACTCTTGTGCCACTGGGCCACGACACATCTTAAGTGGTGGAACTTAACGCCGCGCTTTGTCTTTAGTACTAGGGCTACAATATTTCAATATTTCTATTAAATGTTTGTAATCATTCCTCCGGATGGGAACCAAACCCAAAACCAGTCAAGCTTACAGTCAGACTATAAATTGCAATTTGTCCAATACTGGTGTCAAAAGTCTCTGCTTTCCACATATTATACTTTTAATATAAATTTTCTCAGAGCATATTGCATTGGTCTTCGGAACGGAGAGTTTGAAATAAAATTAGCCGCCTGTTTCGTAGAGAAGACAAAACAGAGAGTTCAAAAGTTACTCATGGAAGTCAACGACGGGCAGTATTTGAACCTGGACCACTTTAGAACAGAGTTCGGTAAGAAATATATTAATTCTAAAACTGAGTTAGTTGAGAAACCTACTGCTAGAGTTTTTGGTAAATAAATGATTTGTAGAAATGATTGGTGTATTTTTTTTTTCCTTTTTTTTGTTTTTTTTTTGGTGTTGAGTACGGAATATATGGAGTTAAAGAAAAAAAATAATATTTATTTAATTTGTTCTATTAAAATATCGTTTTGTGGCGCAATTGGACGTCATGGGCGTGAGTTTGATTCCCATTTGGTGGAATTATTGCTGATATTGTGTTTATTTTTTTGCTCTGAGACCCAAGACAAGGAGCGACGTTGAATTGGATCTCTCAAAAGGCAAAATCTCTATTTGAGGCAAAAAATGGAGAGTGACTTCCCTCCTATATGGAAAAAGTGGAAAGATTCTTTCTTTTTAATGTGATAATTGGTCTAGGATAAGGAATATTACGGGTTGTTTAAAAATAAACAAATATTTACTTGAAGTGATATTTTATTAAATTTATTTTTGTTTAAAATTAACAATAATCTAAATGTGCGTTTGTAATGTGAAAGCTACTGTACACAACAGTGTCAAGTGTAGTCTATAATCTATAGGGAACATTTTTTTTATTTATTTTTTTTTGCTTCACGCTGTATCCCGCACACAGCAAGGTAGGCAGAGGGACCTAGTGTTAAGACACTCCGTTCCCCACGCACCGCCGAATTCGGAGGCATTGCATGTTAAGTGGCAGAACTTAACGCCGCAGGGTACACTCTATAATCTACCATAATCTAAATCTACAGTCTATAATCTTTTATAATCTACTAGTGGCTCGCTCGCGGCTTGGTCAGCGTGAACTACACAACTATTTCACTATAGGCACATAGACATCACATTAGAAATGTCTAAGATTATCAGTGTTTCTCTACTATATTATGCATGTATTATACATATAAACCTTTCTTTTGAATCAATCTATCTATTATAAGAAACTTTAAGTACTTTTGACAAAACGTCAAAGAAAATGTCAAAACTTGTCTTCCTAAACACAGAAATGTCATAATGCGATTTTATAATAAAAAAATGCCTAGATTAGTTAAATTGTCTACAGCCTATGATCCATGATCTAAAATTTATAATCTACTAGCGGCCCGCTCGCAGCTTGGCGGCGTGAACTATTTCGTTATATTGCAACCCTCAGGGGCCCATGTTTTCAAAAAAGCAGCCTTTGTTTAAGCTTAGATTGTCAACTATATTTATGCCAAAATTAATTATAATCGGTCAAGCGATTTAAATTTTTCATATAAACTTTCATCCCCTATTTCAACCCTTTAGAGGTTGATTTTTGAAAAAATAAGTGGCGTATGTTAGACCCAGTCACTTTTACTACTTTCATCCAAATCGGACCGGTAGATTAGCCGTGAAAGCGTGACACACAAACACACAGACTTTTCCATTTATAATATATAAGTATGGATTATAATCAACTACAATTTATGGTCTAAAGTCTATAAGTTATCTATGGTCTATAATCACTGCTTTTAGGATAAACGCTTATAAACGATATCCCTTTATCAGCTGGCTTGAAATGGTCACCAATTGTAACATTTTTGACAATATTACCACTTTTCTTGCCCCTCTTCCTCAATTTTACGACTCCCTCCAACTTTTTTGGTATTTTTTCTATAAAAGCTTCTTTTTTCTCTAAATTCGCGTCTATGGTTGTCACTTTGTTCTTCTCTTTGCGTTTGTAATAGAACACTTCCCAGGCCAAAGTTATCATTGCTAGGCCTAGGCCGAATAAAGTGGCTATGAATACGCCTCCTGGAAATTAAAGTCATTTTTAAGCTTTTTAAAGTGATTTTCGAACACTTACTTAGGTGTTGTGTTACAAGCGTGTGACTGTATACTACTGGTTGTGGGTTCGATTCCCACTCGAGTCGACTCGACTTATTTATTAATTTATTATCATATTACAGAAGGGTATTACACTTTAATACAGAACATCTAAAAACCAAAATGGTTTGAGCCGATGTTACATGTGATGATGTTCAATTAAATTTAAGAAAACGTATAAAAAAATTGAACGCAGCGGGATTCGAACCCGCGCTGACGAAGCTGGTTGTAGAATCCATTAGGCTTAGCGGTCACAGCGCTTGGAAGGTTTCCAAAAAATGCTGATTCAAATCCCGCATGTAATTTTGTTATACGTTTTCTAAAAAGATTTTGAAATCCCTATGAGTAAGTGAGCAATAAATCTTTTCATTTTTAATTTGGCTTGTAAATGCAAGGTGAGTGGAGAGTATAGTGACTGGTCACAATAACGTAGAAATAAAGATAAAACATGATTTTTTTTAAATTTTGTTGTTAAATTTGAATGATATTTCCTTTTTTATAACTTCACGCTGTGTCTCGCTCACAGCAGGTTAAACAGGGGTAACCTAGTGGTAAGACACTCCCGTTTCCCACTTTCAGCCGGATTTTGGAGGCATTGCGTGTTAAGTGGTGGAACTTAACGCCGCGCTTTGCCTCGGTGCCACAGCGAAGAAAATGGAAATATTCAATATTTCCACTCCTCGAGTGGGAATCGAACACACAACCAGTCGTTTACAGTCACACGCTTGTGCCACTACGCCACAACTGGTCCCTTATTATATAATTTATTATTAATTATTATATAATTTATTATTAATTATCATATTATTTATTATTAATTTGGAATTTAAAACTGCATCAGAAAATTTCATTCTAACTTACCCAAACTCTCTAAGGTAATGCCTTCGGATTCATCTGCGTCAGGACAAGCTTGTCTCGCGGATTCGTTCCAATACCTAAGCAATAGAGCATGAAGTAAATTTGTTATAATTTTTTTTTGTTTTTTAGCTTCACGCTGTATCCCACACACAGCAGGGTAGGCAGAGGGAACCTAGTGTTAAGACACTCCGTTCCCCACTTTCCGCCGAATTCGGAGGCTTGCGTGTGCCTCAATCTATTGTTATAAAATTATCTTTTTTTTATGCATTCTCTCTTGCCTCTCTAGCTGAAAGTATTGACTTTATAAAATTATGGAAATGGAAAGAAGTATGCAGTCATATTTGGCTTTATGTTTTCTACCGGGCTGTTTTCTATTAGTATGAATAAAGCGTCAAACTAAAAAATGAAATCAATACTTTGAAAACAGTACAGTACAGTGGCCAGTCGTGGCCCAGTGGCACAAGAGTGTGACTGTAAACGACTGGTTGTAGGTTCGATCACCACTCGAGGAGTGGAAATTATATTTCCATTTTCTTCGCTCTGGTGTCGAGGTAAAGCGCGGCATTAAGTTCCGCCACTTAACACGCAAGCCTCCGAATTCGGCGGTGCGTGGGGGACGGAGTGTCTTAAAACTAGGTTCCCTCTGCCTACCCTGCTGTGTGCGGGATATAGCGTGAAGCTATTTATTTTTTTTTTTATTTTTGAAAACATGAAAAAGGTCACGGTACTAGAAGATCTCTCCAAGTCCGCCATCATCTTCAAACTAAATAAAAAGAACAATTCAAAACGCATTCACCAGCTTATTTCAAACTTTATTGTGCCTACCAGCTTACTTCCCAATTCAAACGTGGGTCAAAAACGTTTTACTTCAAGAAACAATTAGAAATATGTTTCAATAATTTTGCATTTTATATTGTCTAAAATTCTTACTTCGAAGCTATTTGCTCCAAAAATCGTTCTTTCTGAAGATCCAGTAACGTTCTTGACAAGTCCTCCTGTAATCTAGATCCCTGTTGTACTGCGATAGCGTAGGGCTGTTCAGCGAATACTTCGCCTACTTCCGTTAAGTTGCAGTTTCGAGTTATTTCGTATCTGAGGAAAAATTGGGTAAAAAGTCTTAGCACACAGTATCGACGATGCTGGAGGAAGGTCACGTAAAAAGCATGAGGGTGTGTATGAAGAGGTTGATGACGGTGGACGAGGCGAAAGAAGTATGCAGGACCTGTAGCGTTTGGCGCTCCATTCTCTCTGACCACCCCACAAGGGGTACAGCGTGAAGGTAAAAAAAAAAGTCTTAGTCTTGGAGTGTCATGACACTATATTGTCTTTCCTACCTACTTACCATATTTCTCTCCCGGTGATGCAGGAAAAGGCATGAAGCTGTGTTGTTTTATAAAAAACAATAACCTAAGACGTAACAATATAACTTAAGATCAAAACACGGCGGAGAGTTTCGCCACTAAACACGAAGACTCAATTTTGGGCGGAAAGTGAAGAACGGAGTGTCCTAACACTAGGTTCTCTCTCACTACCCTGCTTTGCGGGAAAAAGCATTAGGCTGAAGCTGTATTTCTTATTTAATATCTAAGAAAGAGGGCTAAATTTTGCAATGTTTTTAGGACTGGTTATTTTACAATGTCTTTGCAGTCATCGTTTATTCATTCAAATCCGCGAACCACGAACCTGCGCCTTCTGGAAACCACCCAAGCGGTCCAAAGCATGACTACTGAGCAATGCGTACTACATCCATCAGCGTCTAGCGCGTTTAATTCTTATACACTTATTACAACTTATTGCTGTTGTTAGCATCTCTGTAGAAAGATTACAATGCCTGCGAACAATCATTTGCGGCCAGTCGTGGCGCAGTGGCACAAGCGTGTGACTGTAAACGACTGGTTGTGGGTTTGATTTCCAATCGACGAATGGAAATATTTAATATGAAAAAACAATTATTTGTTAAGTAAGAATGGTATTATAGTGTTACATGTTGTATTATCGACACTCGAGGAGTAGACATATTTATTATTTTCATTGTCTTCGCTCTGGTGTCGAGGCGAAGCGCGGCGTTAAGTTCCGCCACTTAACACGCAAGCCTCCGAATTCGGCGGTGCGTGGGGAACGGAGTGTCTTAACACTAGGTTCCCTCTGCCTACCCTGCTGTGTGCTGGATACAGCGTGAAGCTAAAAATAATGTTATATTATATAAGTGTTATTCACACATTTAGAATATGAGTAACATTTATAAAAAAACGCATAAATATTTGAACATGGCAAATATCTTTCATACACTCTTAGGACATGAAATTTTTGGTAAAGCAAAGCATAGCGTTGAGCTCCGTCCCTCAACAATCAATGTCTTGAATTCGAGGAAGTGAAGAATGGAGTGTCTTGACACTGTTCTCTCTGACTATCTTGTAATACGTGAAAAAGGGTTAAACTATTATTTTTTTTAGCTTCACGCTGTATCCCGCACACAGCAGGGTAGGCAGAGGGACATAGTGTTAAGACACTCCGTTCCCTACTTTTCGCCGAATTCTAAGGCACTGCATGTTAAGTGGCGGAACTTAACGCCGCGCCTTACCTCGGCACCAGAACGAAGAAAATGGATATATTAAATATTTCCACTCCTCGAATGGGAATCGAACCCACAACCAGTCGTTTACAGTCACACGCTTGTGCCACTGCGCCATGACTGGCCACCTAATAAAAAAATGGAAATATAAGACTTACTTAATTTCAGCAGAATCGTGTATAAATGCAAAGTCCGCTTCGGGATGTTCGTTTACTTGTTGGAAGCCAGTTTTCGCATCTGGTACAGGGCCTGGAGGAAGGAAAAGTGTTTTATATAAAGGAAATACATATGTTGTGAAGCCAGTCGTGGCTTGTGGGTACAAAGTGTGATTGTAAAGCGACTGGTTGTGGGTTCGATTCTCGAGGATTAGATATATTTAAATACTAGCTGTTGCCCGCGACTTCGTCCGCGTGAACCAAGAAACATCTTCGTTGAGTTCCGATCCGGTTTCCCATCTTCGAGTAATCTGAAGAACATACGTATTAAGAACCTCCTCCTTTCTTGCAGTCTTTTAATAAAATCAAATAGCCATATGATACAGATCTCCCAATTGCGTTATTATACGAAAAAACCGCATCTATGCCTTTCAAATTTGAGGGTTGCCCTCGATTTCTCCAGGATTCCATCATCAGATCCTGATCTCCTTACCATGAGACCAATTGTGAAATATACCCTCTCGAACAAAAAAATAATTTTGAAAATCAGTCCACCAATCTTCGAGTAATCGGGGAACATACATACATAAAAGAACCTCCTTTTTTATGTCGGTTAAAAATCCCTATAAATTTTAACTTATTATGTTATTCTGATATCAAACCTACATTACTGCAAAGTTTCATGAAAATCCGTTCAGTAGTTTTTGCGTGATAGAGTAACAAACTCACACACATCCGTACAAACTTTCACATTTATACTATTAATAAGATTTCCACTTTTTCGCTATGGTGTCGAGGCAAATGGCGGCGTTAATTTCCACCACTTGACTTACAATGCCTCCAGAATTCAGTGGTGCGTGGAGAACGGAGTGTCCTAACACTAGGTTTCCTCTGCCTACCCTACCGTGTGCGGGATACAGCGTAAATAAAAAAAAAGACATTTATATATATTTTAAATGATTTATCTTAAATTTTCTTACCTGAAGCATTAATAGCTAGCAATATATGTCCATATTGTTCCCGTATCGGGTAATCCCAAACTCTGTACTGCGATTGGTCGGATGTCGCGTTCAAAGTGATTTCCTTCCATACCCTGAACATTATTAGGACTTATTATAAATAAGTTTGAAAAAGCCATTGAAGTATTGATTTGAGGTCATCGTAGCGCAGTGGTAGAGCTTCTAACTGTTAATGCGATGGTTGTGCGTTCGAATCCCAATCAGGGAAATGATTACATTTAAATTTTCATTTCTTTATTTTGTTAACGAAGACAAAGCGCAGCGTTAAGCTTCTTTTATTTATTTTATTTTTTCGCTGGTTAACGCAGTTCACGCAGACCATCCGTACGCAACGCAGGCAGAACTGCTCTGCGTACGGATGATACTGTGGGACTCACCGGTGAGTTCGATACTACCCACTGAAACCCAGCGAAAACCCTCTCCACCCTCATGAGACGTCGCAGGTTCACTTGCGCATTCCACTACGACGCCTCGGTGGATGCCCGCCTATTACGGGCCACCGTCGCTTTAGGGGTGCTCTAAGGTTAGCGTTGAGCTCTGCCTCAACATGGACTTTAGGCGGTAAGTGAAAAAAGGGCGATCTTAAAACTAGGTTCTCCTAGAAATAGATGTGAAAACGTAATCTTTATACACTCACCGGTATAATGTATCTTCAGCAAATTTCATATTAATAAAGTACTGGTGAATCGTCGAACTGTCTACCACCGTGTAGTTGATGCGAGACTGTCTGGCTAATTGCTCTAGCGAGGATACTGGTGTCTGTAAATATGTACCTTTTTTTAGCTCCACGCTGTATCCCGCACACAGCAGGGTAGGCAAAGGGAACCTAGTGTTAAGACACTTCGTTCCCCACTTTCCGCCGAATTCGGAGGATTGCGTGTTAAGTGGCGGAACTTAACGCCGCGCTTTGCCTCGGCACCAGAGCGAAGAAAATGGAGATATAATTTCCACTCCTCGAGTGGGAATCGAGCCCACAACCAGTCGTTTATAGTCACACGCTTGTGCCACTGGGCCACGACTGGCCACGAACTGCGTCACGATTGCGTTATTCTTCATATATCTCATTATTTAACAAAAAACAAATGATTAAAAAAAAAGTTTTACATAAAACATATATTACCTGCATTCTTTCAACTGTCAAAAAAGCAGCCAAATTGGCGGTAAACGTAGCTAACATCAACACAACGAATAGCCAGTACGCCGCTACCAATGTCCTTCCAGAGAGAGCCTTGGGGGCTTCCCCGCCGCCTTGCGGAGTGAATGAGGTTAGGGCGAACCAGAAACTCTCTTTGAGGGTGAATTCCCTATAATATAGATATAACTTTAACATGTTTAAAGTGTATATACACACTCTTGGGAAATGGGGAAAATATTTTTAGAAAACATATAAGGATTTGAACGCAACGGGATTCGAACCCGCGCTGCTTTTAAAACGTCCAAGAGCTCTGACCGTTAAGCCATGCGTTTTACTACCAGCCACGTTAAAATTATTGTACGCTTATTACAACTTATTTAAATAATAAATAAAATTTCCTACAGAGAATTCGTATAAAAGTTTCAACGTATAGCTTAGCGGTCAGAGTTCTTGGACGGTTCTTAAACCAAGAGGCGCAGGTTTTTATTATTATATGTTTTTAAAAATGTTATTAATATATATAATTTGATAGAAGATCCGGTTATGTGTAAAATACTTCATTTGGGCAAAGCGTATGACAATTTAAATAAAAGTGTAGGTATATATCAAACACGTAATAGTGTTCGTAATATTTTACTTTTTTTAATTTATTGTATTTCTTTTTTAGCTTACAGCTTTATGCTTTTGCCTGGATTGCAGGATAGTCAGAGAGAGCTTAATGTCTTGACACACCCTTCTCTACTTTCCCAATCGCATTTTTACACTAATATTACTGTTTTATAAATAACAAACAGATTTTTTATACACATTTTCAATCCCTATTTTTATACTAGTTAGATTTTTTGAAAAATAAAGTATATTTGACACTGAACCTTCAACTATTTTAATTCTAAATTCCATACAAATCGGACCAGTAGTTTAGCTGTAAAACCGAAACAAACGGACATATAGACTTTAACATTCATAATATTAGTATGGATCCTTCTCACCTGCAAGGATATGGGTACGCATCAGGGTTGTTTCTCGCGGAGTAAGGGGAGTACTTCTCTAGCAACCATATCATGAAACCAGTTAACAATAACGCTGCCACTATGCTGAGCCACACTTCCGTTCTTAGGACCGTCATGAATTTGAACAGAGATGTTTTCCTGATGGGTTTCCTGATTACTGTAATAGATTTTTTATATTAAATCAGTTAAAGATATGCTTATTGTTGTTGTAGCTTCACGCTGTATCCCGCACACAGCAGGGTTGGCAGAGGGAACGTAGTGTTGAGACACTCCGTTCCCCACTTTCCGCCGAATTCAGAGGCATTGCGTGTTAAGTGGCGGAACTTAACGCCGCGTTTTGCCTCGACACTAGAGCGAAGAAAATGGAAATAATAAATATTTCCACTTCTCGAGCGGGAATCGAATCCACAACAAGTCGCTTTAGTCACACTTTGTGCCGCTGCGCCACGACTGGCCCCTTTTATATAATATACAAATGTAATTTATCTTTATTTAATTAAATCATTACTTAAAAGCATGCTTCAAATGATTTGATCTCTCTTTCTCCCCATCATTATCCTAGTTGTCGTGAAAGAACATCAGGTTTATGATAAAATAGCCGTTTCTAAATTTTCTTACGTGGCATGGTCAGAAAGGACCTGGTGTCACTCTGTTCTTTAGTTTCCGTGCGAAGTCAAGAATTAGCGAGTTGAATGGCAGTATTCAACGCCACGCTTTGTCTTACCAAAGCGGAGAAATGATAATAGATAATCATTCCCCCGATTGGGAATCGAACCCATCACCATAAATTGTAGTCAGTTACACACTGTCATACTGCGCCACGATGCTCTCGATTTGAAATTATGTATATTCTTTATTCTTTACTAGCGACCCGCTCGCGGCTTCACCGCGTGAACTATTTCGTTATATTGCAACTCTCGGGGGCGCATTTATAAAAAATAAAGTAGCCTATGTTTAAGCTTAGATTATCAACTATATTTATGCCAAAATTCATTACAATTGGTCAAGCGGTTTAGATTTTTCATATAAACTTTCAACCCCTATTTCAACCCTTTAGAGGTTGATTTTTGAAGAAATAAGTAGCCTATGTTAGACCCAGTCACTTTTACTACTTTCATTCTAAATTTCATCCAAATCGGACCAGTAGATTAGTCGTGAAAGCGTGACAGACAAACACACAGACTTTCGCATTTATAATATAAGTATGGATTGTATTTAAAAATTACACAGTGACAGCAAGTAGATTTGTTTGTTAACAATGGTGGATCTCGAGATCTCTTCCAGTCAACCTGTGGATGGATGGAATGGATGAATGATTATATTATGCAACTGCACGCTTTTTCCCACATAGTGAGGTAGTCAGAGAGGACCTAGTGTCGAGACACTCCGTCCTCCATAATTATGTTAATGTTTTATTAAAATAATTACATACCAATAAGAATACCGGTTTGTTCGAAGTATGGAGCGACAAAGTCGACCACTTCCTCTCGTTCTGCCGTCATCGTTAGTGCTGCAACTGCTATATCTGTTTCCTATAAAATTATAATAAATTAAGGCCAGTCGTGGGCTTTTGGGCATAAAGTGTGACTGTAAACACGAGTGGTTGTGGGTTCGATTCCCCGATTCGGGTTGGGATGTGGAAATATTTAGTGTTTCCATTCTCTTCGGTTTGGTGTCTAGGCAAACGCGGTGTTAAATTCTCCCATTTTATATGCCTCCACTAACAATGTCTTCAGAAATCAGCGGAAAATGGAGAACGAAGTGTCTTAACACTAGATTTCGGTGTGCGGGAGATAGCGAGAAGCTATATAATAAATGTTTTATTTCATAAAAGGTGCAAAAGTTTTAACGTTACATGTGCATTATACAAAATATTTATTTCAATAGAAATAATACTATCAGATAGGATCTCCTCTTATATAGGTACTCTCTGAAACCATATGAGACATTACGTATTAAATGGCGACTTTTAAATATAATCTTTCCCCTAAGTGTGTATCGAACCCAGAACCATCGATTTTAAAGTCAGACACTGTCCCACTGCGCTACGACGGTTTATTAAATAATGTTTTATAATCCATTGTATGTAGATGTACCCAAGTAAATGTAAGCTGCAACTAAATAAAATTTTATTTATTTATATTAGCTTCACGCTGTATCCCGCACACAGCAGGGTAGGCAGAGGACACCTTGTGTTCACACTGACACCTGAGGGCACCTAGTGTGACACTCCGTTCCCCACGCACCGCCGAATTCGCAGGCATTGCGTGTTAAGTGTCGGAACTTAACGCGCTTTGCCTCGATACCAAAGCGAAGAAAGTGGAAATATTAAATATTTCCACTTTACGAGTGGAAATCGAACCCACAACCAGTCGTTTTCAGTCACACGCTTGTGCCACTGCGCCACGACTGGCCCACGACAGCGACCGGAAAATTTTAGAACTATGAAATACTAATATAATAAAGCTTACACCAGTCATCAGGTCTCCAATAATACCATCCCACGAGCCGTTAGGTAATCTCCTCCCAAACGTTCCTGTTTTTGGAGTTACTATCTCGTAATCAAAATCCATTGCCTAAAAGTTGAAGAAATACATTGTAAGGTAGACAGAGAGAACGTAGTGTTAAGTCACTACGTTCTCCACTTATGTGTTGAGTGGCGGAATTAAACGCTGCGTTTTTTTCTTCCAAAATGGTAAAGTAAATATAATTTAAATATATATAATCTCTCATATTCTTTATACTGGGTGGATGTAGAAAGCATGGTTTGGTAGTCGGAGCGCGCGAGTTGGTTTCCAATAGGCGCAGGTTCTAATCCCGCTACGTTAACTATCTAATAGAGTATCTGGAGTACTCCTATTTATGACACACACATACATACATAACATAAATATTACATAAAAAACATTTCTATTATTATTTACAATGAATTATATGTATCACAACGTAGTGCGTGGTACGTATTCAAACCGGCAAGCACCCCGCGAGTTCAGTGGCGTAGCAGCAGGCCCGGTCGACTTCCTTAGGGGCTTGGGCGACATACCTACAGGGGATTGAAAAATACTTGGTACTGCCATATTGAAAAAAAAACTACTAATTAGTAGTTTCTTTAATATATAGTTTTAAGTAGACATGTATGATTTTTTAGGATTTGCTAAGCTTTGACTATACATTATAAATAAAAAATAATAATAAAAAATAAGTATTGAATTTTAGTAACTAAGCGCTTTCAACTGATATAGTACACGATTTATCTAAAAATAATCAAGACATTTTAGTAGCATTGTCTTTTCATAGGGCAAGGCAACATTGTAATTTACAAATGGCCGATTTGCTTGTTAAGCGAGCAACCTGTTACTTTTATTGTTACTGAAGTTGTTACAATTTTTGATCCACCTCACTTACTAAAATGCTTTAGAAATATAATATAACATTTAATACGAATATTCCTTCAAACAACGAGAACGGCAAAGGTATTTACTTTATTATTTTAATTATTAGAAACAGGTAAAAAATTGTATAAACCTTTTAAATGGTATAAACATTTTATGTTTCAATCAAAATAGAAAATAAAATTATAACCCACTTCAAAGTAGGAATTTCTAGTCAATAAAATCTGAATAAAACATGAAAAAACATTTTTTTTGCATAAAATGTCATTACAGGTTATGGCAAATGGGAACATATTGAAAATACCAATAGTGATGGAAATTTTGTTTTCGCATCCAAATTAAAACAAGTCCACTTGTGTCCAAACACCAAACAGAAACTGAGAGTGAATCTTGCCTCTCGAGTGCTAAGCCACTCGGTTGCAGCAGCATATTTGCTAGGATATCTCAAGGTTTTTATTATTATTGCTTAACCAAATAAATATTACTATTCATCTTACAATAACATGTTGATTCCAGTAATGCCAGTAATTGTAAAATGACCTTTATTAATTATCTTTTGTAATTTTTAGGATTGCTATCCGGGGGAAGCCACAGGTACTGCAGGTATAGTATCAAATATGGACAAGCTGTTTGACTGTATAAATAGCGATTCCCCAGATCGGAATACTACTTGTAAAAATATATAAACTATGTCTATTAGCAATAAAAATATTGTAAAGCACTTATTTGTTTTATTTTATTTCTTTATTATTAAAAAACCTGTAATGATTCACTCTTTCAAAATCATTTGGAAGTATTGGTATTTAAATCAATATTTCCATGATTTTGAAAGAGTGAATCATTCGGGTTTTTAAATAAAAAAAAATGTTTTAAAACCAAATTTGAAATTTCCCGCTAGTATTTTTTAAATTTGCCGCTGACAAATTTGAAATTTGCCGCCGAATTTGACATTTTTGTTTCCAGTGGGTCTATAATAGATGGCGTTAGTTTCAGTTTTGTCCCCCACTTTTTTGTATGAAGTGGACATTCTTCCTTTTGGGCCTTTTGGGGCTTCCATCCTTCCTTCCATGTGTTCTGTGCGTAGCAGCCTCCTTTCACTTTGCGCCCGCGCACCCGCGCGCCCCTCTTACCGCTCGATGGCGTGAGGCGTATGACCGGTCACCAGTCGAGATCAATACGCTCCACGCATTACTCGCACTATCCTTTTGCTTACTTTGTTAATAATTTACGCTGTTTTATATAAGATTTTTAATTGTTGCTTTTCTCTAACTATTTCTATACTGTCTATGTGCTCAATTCTCCTTCTGACTTTCTTGTGTGTGTTGTAATAAAAATTGTGAACCGTGAATCATCCATAATTTATCTCTATAGACATTTTCTCACAATCATCCATCAACAACCCCTTATTGGTGACCCCGGAAAGGTGCACATTATGAGTGATAGCAGCAGTGACGCCGCGCAAACCGCCGGTTCTCAAAATGGCGGCCGCAATGTAACCACGCGGCGCATTAAGAAAATGCGCCCTTCTCCAGCAGCCCAGCCTCGTGACGGCGATGAAGTATCCTTGAGACCTAAATATAATCTAAAGGTACCACCATTCTCTCCAGAAGACCCGGAATTACCCGGCGGGTGGCGGTATGGGCGACACGCGGGCGAGCGAGTCGTCGGGGAGGGCGGCGCCTCCCTTGACGGGCGTGGAGTGCAACACGCGACGCTTCTTGATGGGTAGGCGTTCCACCTCCGCCTCCACTGACACTTTTGCCTCCACCTTTGCCGCCTCCATGCTCGTCAGGAAGCGCTTTTTAATGGGCAACGTCCTCCTCATCCTGCCCGCATCCGCCGCAGTATCCATCGACAGCTTCTGCAACTCCCGCGACGAGTCGCATCTACTGGCGGACTTGTTGGCGGACTTGCTGGCGGATCTGCCAGCGGACTTGTCGGCGGACCTGTCTGCGGACTTGGTTCTCGTTCTCTTGTCCAGTTCGCTCTGCAGCCACTCCTCCACGTTGCCGATGATGGCCCCTATGGAGGCGTGCAGGGAGGCGGCGTGGCGCGCCGACCTGGCGGGCTTCGACGTTGTGCCGAAGCTGTTAGCTTTAATGTAGGAGCGCACGCGAGGCTTCCCCGAGAGCAAGTCGAAAGTGGTGTCGAGATTGGAGGGCTCGTGGAACAGCTCCACGACGCCGCTGAGGTCGCTCAAGTTGTTCGCGTCCTCGTGTTCGTCGAACAGGTGTTTGACGCCTCTCGCGTCGGTGATGTCGTTGCGCGGCGAGTTCACGCGTTACATTTTCTTAACTCCAGAAACGTTGCGCAAGTCGTTGTGAGGTTGTGTGCTTTTGAACAGTTTCTTGACGCCCCGCAAGTCGTCTAACGCGTTTTTGGGCGACTTGCCTTTCTTGTCCGTTTCGAAGAGTGACGTCAAACCCCACACTTGTCTCAAGTCGTTATCGGGAGACGCGGCGAACACCTCCTTCACTGTGACATCACTCAAACGATTTCTGGGTGACCTTCCGAATATTCTCTTTACCCCCGACACATTACTCAAATCGTTTCTTACAGATTTTCTCACGCGTGGTGTACGCAACAGCGTTTTCACGCCCCTGACGTTGCGTAAATCGTTGTCCGGGGTATCTTTCCTGAACAACCGTCTTACGCCGTCCAAGTTGGGACTATTTCCGGGGGAGCTCAGCGGGCTCACGAACACTCCCGGCGTGAACGCCCCCGTGTCGTGTATGTGGAGTACTCTTATTTATGACACACACATACATACATAACATAAATATTACATAAAAAACATTTGTATTATTATTTACAATGAATGATATGTAACACAACGTAGTGCGTGGTACGTATTCAAACCGGCAAGCACCCCGCGAGTTCAGTGGCGTAGCAGCCTCCTTTCACTTTGCGCTCTCTCTTACCGCTCGATGGCGTGAGGCGTATGACCGGTCACCAGTCGAGATCAATACGCTCCACGCATTACTCGCACTATCCTTTTTGCTTACTTTGTTCATAATTTACGCTATTTTATATAAGACTTTTAATTGTTGCTTTTCTCTAATTATTTCTATACTGTCTATGTGCTCAATTCTCCTTCTGACTTTCTTGTGTGTGTTGTAATAAAAATTGTGAACCGTGAATCATCCATAATTTATCTCTATAGACATTTTCTCACAATCATCCATCAACAACCCCTTAAGTATTTATATCTTTTAAAAGTATAAATTAATTTAGTTTTAAATCTATTCAATTCGCTCAATCGTTTGCGAAATTGCTTGCAAGTAATTATCACGTGATATCTTCAACAACAAGTAAATTTGAAATTCATTAAAAAAATAATCATTAGGCCGTATATATAATAATCTTTTACCATTAAAGCTGCAGTCCTTTGGAATAACCTTCCACGGGATATACGTGAGTCTAAATCTGTTCACATATTTAAGCGTCGTCTCAAAAACTATTTCCTATCATTATAAAATGTATGTCTATGTATTTATTTTATGTAAGTTTATTATTATTAATTTTAATATATGTATTAATAAATAAGTATATATGGTCTATATATCTGTATATTATACAAAATGTATTTACGTAAGTTTGTATGTATCATATAGTTTGTAATTTTTTAAGTAAGTTTATT
Source organism: Dryas iulia moderata (assembly GCA_019049465.1). Lineage (NCBI taxonomy): Eukaryota > Metazoa > Arthropoda > Insecta > Lepidoptera > Nymphalidae > Dryas > Dryas iulia. The sequence continues at coordinate 4,775,043 of CM032443.1, forward strand.
ATAGCTAGAGCTTCTAATGCATTTGTACACCAACCAATATTCTTGCGTCCTCTGATCTTTTACTTAGTAAGGGTTGTCTGGAAGAGATCACCTGTGGTGATAAGGCCGCCTTTCCACCGATATTATGTGCTAGTTTATATATTCTTGTTTTCTATGTATGTTGGTGTAATAAAGTATTTAAATAAATAAATAAATAAATAAATAATCAAAATAAACATTGTTTTTTTCTTACCTCAGCTATTTTATCTATAAGATCGATACAATATCCTTCATATACTGGGTTCCCATCTTCAGTGAACATCGGCTGACCGGTTTCTGGGTCATACTTGGGTAGTGTCCAAGGTACAGTCTAATTTGAAGAGATATTAATAATTATTGATTCTGTATCTCTATTTATTTAAAGGTGTTTTTTTTTTAACTTTTTATATAAATGTGAAGCTAAAATTCGTATAATCTTAATCAGCAACCGAATTTTGGTATCCAAAATGAAGAATTTATTGTTATTTCTTACAGTTATTATTTTTTTTTTTTAGCTTCACGCTATATCCTGCGCACAGCAGGGTAGGCAGAGGGAATCTAGTGTTAAGACACTCCTTTCCCCACTTTCCGCCGAATTCGGAAGCTTGCGTGTTAAGTGGCGGAACTTAACGCCGCGCTTTTACCTCGACACCAGAGCGAAGAAAATGGAAATATAATTTCCACTCCTCGAGTTGGAATCGAACCCACAACCAGTCGTTTACAGTCCCACTCTTGTGCCACTGCGCCACGACTGGCCACAATATTATTTTTATTTTTTAGATTCCACATATGAAGGTAGTAAAAGAGACAAGACAATTCACTCCACTTTTAGCCGGAAATCGAGACTTCATGTGGCGTGAGTGGCGAAACTCTACGCCGTCCCGTTTTATCTATTGTCTATAGAGTGGAGAAACAAAAGTCAATAGAATATACTTTTAAACATTTTTAAATGATGATATTGATATATTTATATGATGATATTGATATATTTTCGGGAATGCCTCTTGAATTCAAAAAAACCATTAAAAAATGTTTAATTAATTAATTAAGCTTAGATTTTACTTCTAGTTGTTTGTTCTTCATGCACTGTATTTAAACTATAATGTACTTAAACCTAAATGTTAATGTTCTGTGATTACAAGCACTCTGTTACTATTTTAGCATGAAGTGGTTGCCTGTAACTGAGGTAGCGCATAGCATCTTAATTGTATTCATTGAAATGGTTGTATTTGTGTATACTTTGTTGGCGATCCAATAAATAAATAAATAAATAAATAAAAGTGTTATTCCACACTTAGGAAAATTGAAAAAGACATTTAAAGAAAACGTATAAAAATTTGAACGCTTGATTGTTGGTAGAATAATCTTTGTGTAGCAGAAATTTGTAAAAATCTCTCTACAGAGATGCTAACAACATAAATAAGTTGTAATAAAAAGCGTATAAGAATTTCGACGCAGCGGCTAGTAGAACGCATGGCTCAGTGGTGAGAGCGCCTGAACGGTATTCAGGAGGCGCGGGTTCGAATCCCGCTGCGTTCAAATTTTTATACGTTTTCTTTAAATGTCTTTTTCAATTGAATATAATCATTTACTTAAGTCGGAGTAGAATAAATCCATAACCAAACGCGTTTACAGTCAGACACTGCCCTACTGCACCACAATGGCCTCAGAAAACTATTTAATTAAAATAATCATTTGAATATGACCAGGTAGACTGATATAACCTAATAATAAAACACCCGTTTTTACCCGTGGGGGGACGGGTTAAGAATACAATTCCCCCCGCCGCTGGGTAGCGTCCCGTAAAAGGCGGGTAACCCAGTAGCTTGGTGGTAGGAGATTCGTTCTCCGACTGGCTCGCGACCACTATCGTGTCAAAGGCGAACCGCCAAACATTTGACGATGTGTTCCGGTTAGATGGCACGTAAGCCAGCTCTCCCTATTCCCACCATTTCCATCCTTCCTCCCTCCTTCTGTCCTACATCCCCGAGGCTGGCAACGCATCCATAGCTTTAATGTTGTGCATGTCTATGGGCGAAGGTAACCACTTAACACCAGGTGGGCCTTCTGCTCGTTTGCCTCCTTTATTCCATAAAAAAAAAAAAAAAAAAAACCCGTCCTGCACTTTCCGCCTAATTTCTAGACTTAGATCGCTATTACAGACGTAGTGAAAAAGACATTTAAAAAACGTACAAAAATTTAAACGCAGCGGGATTCGAACCCGCGCCTTCGGAATACCGCGTTCTTAAACGCATAGTTCAGTAGTAAGAGCGCCTCGATGGTATTCGGGAGGCGCAGGTTCGAATCTCGCTGCGCTCAATTTTTTTAATTTTTCTAAATGCCTTTTTCAATTCTCCTAAATATGGAATAACACTTTAAAAATGTTTAAAATACGTAGTGAAGCTTAACGTCACACTTTATCTTACCAGAACGAGGAATTGAAAATAATTTACTTATTATTTTAAATACCAAACCCACAACCATTGTGTTTAAAATCAGCAACTGAACCACTGCGCTTATGCTCGCTTCTTTATAAAAGCTTACCGCAGAAGTTCCAATACGAAAAAAGTTTTTCAAAGGTTCCAAGACAGCTCCTGGCATCAGTTTATAGTCTTCATTCGCAGACCACGAGGCTATTCTTTGCAGACCACTCTCAGGTTTGTAGGTGGACAGGACAAAGTGAGATCGAAGAAATATTCCGGATCTGTATAAATAGTCGTTTTTAACAAGGTTACTCTTTTTTTGCGCAGAGATATCAAAAAAAAAAAATTAAAATAGCTTCACGCTATATCCCGCACACAGCAGGGTAGGCAGAGGGAACCTAGTGTTAAGACACTCCGTTCCCCACTTTCCGCCGAATTGGGAGGCATTGCGTGTTAAGTGGCGGAACTTAACGCCGCGCTTTACCTCGACAACAGAGCGAAGAAAATGGAAATATTAAATATTTCCACTCCTCGAGTGGGAATCGAACCCACAACCAGTCGTTTACAGTCACACGCTTGTGCCACTGGGCCACGACTGGCAGAGATATCTATGCGGGATAAAGCGTAAGGCAGTTTTTTTAGGGCGTATTAAGTAATTAATGAAGAATTTCTTTCGGAATTCTAAAGAATGTAATGGAGCACAGGAAGGAGAAGCCATTATATTTTATAATTGACAAATATACAATTAGAGATAGTTAAGAATGACATTCCGTATTTAGATAATAATAGTTTAAGTGCAAAAGACCGTTTGTTTGTCTGTCTGTATGTTACGCTCTCACGGCTAATATACCGGCCCGATTTTGTTGGAATTCAGAATGAAAGTAGTTGAAGAACCAGATAGAAGCATAGCATATTTTTTAAGAAAGACCAATTCTTAAAGGATGATAATAAAAGATGAAAATTAGTGTGAACATCCGTGAAGGAACCGCTTGTCCGATTTCGATGAATTTTCAGATCTCAAATAGACAGTTGCTCATCAAATCAGCAAGGTCTAAAATAGGCTAAATCTACCTATTTTTAAAAAAAACTAACGCTTAAGAGGCTGAAATAGAAAATGAAAATGGCAGTTAACACCAGCAAAGACGCGAACAGTGCGCTAGTACTTATATAAAAATTTACCTTTCCTCATCCCAGTAGAACAAAGTCTCGTTATTTAGATTATCTTCTTCAAAAATCTGATATAGTTTATCTTTGGTACTGTTCATCTGTCCTTGTGGGTTGTCACAGTCCACGCTAACTACTTGGTCCGAATCGATCCTAGATACACTTTCCGCCAAGTATTTTAAAAGGTTATTCAGGATATGCTGCTTTTTCTAAAAATTAAATATAATATTTTTTTTCTTTCTTTAGCTTCACGCTGTATCCCGTACACAGCAGGGTAGGCAGAGGGAACCTAGTGTTAAGACACTCCGTTCCCCATGTTCCGCCGAATGCGGAGGCTTGCGTGTTAAGTGGCGGAACTTAACGCTGCGCTTTGCCTCGACACCAGAGCGAAGAAAAAGGAAACATTAATTTCCACTCCTCGAGTAGGAATCGAACCCACAACCAGTCGTTTACAGTCACACGCTTGTGCCACTGCGCCACGACTGGCCACAATTAAAATATAATATGCTTTCAAATTTTATGTATTAGTTATACCTTAGAATTTACACGTTTTATTTTATAATTATTAGGAAATACCGTTATAGTACAATTTTTAAATTGTGAAAAGTTCAGAAGGAATATAATGTTGTTAACATTAAATGTGTTAAAGTGAAATCAAAAGTTACAAAACTTTTTAATTAGCTACTTCGTTAACGAAAATGTCATAACAAGTTTCATACAATGCTCTTATTTATATTTTAAATATTATCTTTTCCTCCAATCTCGTCAAAGTGCGACTTTAACTGTCATTTCCCAACAGGAAATCTGTCATAAGGACAACACATTAGCATTGACACTTAACACGCAATGCCTCCGAATTCGGCGGAAAGTGGGGAACGGAGTGTTTTAACACAAGGTCCCTCTGCCTACCCTGCTGTGTGCAGGATACAGCGTGAAGCTAAAAAAAACATTAGAATTGACTTCCGCCAACATACTGCACTAAGTTTTGACAAAAGATGAAGAACAGAGTGTCTTGACACTAGATACTCCCTACCATACAATATATACATACATAAAAATGTGAATTAGAAAACGGTAAGGAAATATAATTACCTGCATTTCCGTAGAACAGCTGCAATCCTTCATTGCTAACAACTTACAACAATCCGTATCATCAGATTGCAGTATAACAGTAGGTAAGACTAGGATGGAAGGGTCTAAAACGTTATAATCATTTATTACTAGATTCCATCGATATGGTCTTTTCACCAATTTTTCTTTTACTGCCTGTAGATAAATAAATATTATTTTCTTAAAGCAAAGAAAAAGCCAGTCGTGGGCCAGTGGCACAAGCGTGTGACTGTAAACGACTGGTTGTGAGTTCGATTCCCACACGAGGAGTGTAAATATTTAATATTTTCATTTCCATCGCTCTGGTATCAGAGGCAAAGCGCGGCGTTAACTTCCGCCACTTAACACGCAATGCCTCTGAATTCGGCGGAAAGTGGGAAACGGAGTATCTTAACACTAGGTTCCCTCTGCCTACCCTGCTGTGTGCGGGATACAGCGTGAAGCACTCCACAGATTCACCGTGCCCATCACGTTACAGAGAGGAGTTCGGAGGAGTTTTGGGGAGTTGTGACACTAGTATAGGGCTAACACTAAGTACTAAAAAATATTCCATATCAATCCTTGCAGGTAGTAAAATTGAAATTTTGACATCTGGATATAGTCGAAACGTTCTAGACATTTAAGGCGTATGTTCCTCGTCCCACTTTTGTCCCCATTTTTTTTAGCTTCACGCTGTATCCCGCACACAGCAGGGTAGGCAGAGGGAACCTAGTATTAAGATACTCCGTTCCCCACTTTCCGCCGAATTCGAAAGCATTGCGTGTTAAGTGGCAGAACTTAACGCCGCGCTTAACCTCGACACCAGAGCGAAGAAAATGGAAATATTAAATATTTTCACACCATGAGTGGGAATCGAACCCCCAACCAGCCGTTTACAGTGACACGCTAGTGCCACGGAGCCACGACTGGCCACAACATTTTTACAAAGAAGCTTAGACCTTTTTTAGTTGAAATCGTAGGTACGGAGGTACCTACTCGTACTCATTTCTTTTTTTTTTAAATATACCTTTGTATTTGGACTCTTAGGATGATAAAATATTACTTGTCACTTAATAATGCCACCCCGTTTTAAATAAATATTTAACTGTGCACACTATAATCGTAGACCTAACTTTCGTCCGAGAAAGCATTCCCCGGTCGACTAATACCTAATACATATTTGATTATACAGATTGTATAAGAATTGACTATCAAACACATGAAAATTAAATGCAGAATTGCATATGCACAAAGATGCTGTGTAAATGTAAATTCTCTGATATCCTATTTAATGCAGCAGTGTGCATGTATGTATATACATAAACAAGACGCCATCGTGGTCCAGTGGGACAGCGTCGTACTGTAAGGCAATGGTTATGGATTCGAGGAATTGATTATTTTAAAATTATCATTTTTTCACTTAGTGTCATTCAGTAGGTCCTTTCTGACTACCCCACTATGCAGGAAAAAGTTTGGATCTAACAAAGGAATATTAAGTATATTGCATATTAATCATATCCGCCATCATAATATTGGGACCAGTCGTGGCGCAGTGGCACGAACGTGTGACTGTAAACGACTGGTTGTGGGTTCGATTCCCACTCGAGGAGTGGAAATATTTAATACGAGTATTTTCATTTCCATCGCTCTGGTATCAGAGGCAAAGCCGTGAAGTTCTGCCACTTAACACACAATGCCTCCGAATTCAGTGGAAAGTGAGGAACGAAGTGTCTTAACACTAGGTTTCCTTTGACCCTTCTGTCTGCGGGATACAGCGTGAAGCTAAAAAAATATAACATACCCGCTTATAAGTCGAACTAACAAAATTGCTATCACCAGCTACGATATAGAAACTTGGTTCTGGTCTCATGCTCTTGAGAGCCTTCGCAGAATCTCTGGTGAGGCCGGCGTGCACCCAAATACGGATGTGGGAGCGACCGAGGAGCTCGTATAGCACTTGATCCACGTCTAGATAGAAAGAGAGAAAGATGAAAAAAAATATAAAGAGTAATTTATTTATTATTTATTTATTTATACTTTATTGTACACCACAAAAATATTTACACTGAGTCTACTAGAAAATAATAATAACAAATATGTGAGGCACAAAAGGCGGCCTTATCGCTTAACAGCGATCTCTTCCAGACAACCTTTAGGTTAGGAGATTTGCGAAGTTATATATTCGGTCTCGGTTTCGGTTTCGGCTGAAAATTCAGTCGGTCGGACACTATTTTTTTTTAAAACATGAAATAAAAATGTCTGAAATTAAAGAAGTGTGGAAATTCTACATCAAATAATTAGCGGCGGAGTTCCAAAAATATGTATTACAAAAAAAGTTAGGCATTATACTTATTGAACAAAATGTTATAGAACAAAGGGATGTCACTCGTGGTGCAGAGGCACAACGTGTAACTGTAAAGCGACTGGTTATGGGTTCGATTCCCACTCGAGGAATACCCCACTTAACACGCAATGCCTCCGAATTCGGCGGTGCGTGGGCAACGGAGTGTCTTAACACTAGGTTCCCTCTGCCCACCCTGCTGTGTGCGGGATACAGCGCGAAGCTAAAAAAGAAAGAATGCTATTTTTAGAAGCATTTCTTCTCTTTAAATAGATAAAAAGCCAAAATATTAGAAACCTTACTTTTAAAACAATTGCAAACGTATAAAGTAAAAACATCTAAGACCAATATACTATCGTCACTCAACTTAAAACAATATCAACTTGGAGAACGGAGTGTCTAGACACTAGGTTCTTTACTAACCTGCTATGCGGGAAAGAGCGTGAAGCTTTTTTTATTAAAAAACAAACAATTACATACTAACCGCTTTCTCGTTCAACAATAATGGCGGCATCTGTTGCGTTTCTACTTGTCAAATATTCGTCTAACGCAAGAACCATTTGTTGGGGCCCGAGAAGAGAACGGACTACCACCACTCCAGCGGAGGAAGACAACTCGTCTACCTTCTCCCATGGTGACCAGGATAAGTCAATGATTGAGGATACACCTTTGGATACAGAAGCGCAAACTGCCAAACAAATTAGATTTTTTTTTTTAATCTTTGTTGCTTCACGCTGTATCCCGCACACAGCAGGGTAGGCAGAGGGAATATAGTGTTAAGACACTCCGTTCCTCACGCTACCACTGAATGTCGGAAACTAACGCCGTTCTTTGCTTTGACACACGAAAATAGAAATAATAATTATTTTCACTTCTCGAGTGGGACTCGAACCCACAACTGTTGCGTTTTAAGCCACGACTGGCCTCATATATTATAATTTTTTAAGCTTAAAACTTTTCAAAATGTACAAATATTTCTACTACGCTGTGGAATTCCAGCCGGCGGCTCTTGGATTTTTGATATATTGGCATATAATTGTTTTTTTTTGCTATATCCTATAAATATATTTATGTTATAAATATATTTTAAGGTTTTATTAAGACAACACAGGATGTACAATGTACAAGTGGCACAAATTGTGTTTTCAAATAAATTCAAAGTTTGTAAAACTTCTAAGTTCCTGATTTTTGAAAATGTACATAGTAAAAACATATTTATTTTTTATTGATTTTTTTCCTACTGCGTAAACTGCGTTTGGTGTCCAAAAGACTGCGCTTAACGCAGCGTTAAACTCCGCCACTCTTATCAAAGAAACAGGGTCGTTATGATTTTTTTTTATCAAGAAAAGATATAAAAACTTATTTTTTTCAGCTTCACGCTGTATCCCGCACACAGCAAGGTAGGCAGAGGGAATCTAGTGTTAAGACACTCCGTTCCCCACGCACCGCCGAATTCGGAGCCATTGCGTGTTAAGTGGCGGAACTTAACGCCGCGCTTTACCTCGACACCAGAGCGAAGGAAATGGAAATATTAAATATTTCCACTCCTCGAGTGGGAATCGAACCCACATCCAGTCGTTTACAGTCACACTTTGTGCCACGGCGCCACGACTGGCAACAACACAAACATATAAAAACTTATTAATATTAAACATAATCCAAACAACTAAATTCATCTTACGTTTGCTAGAACTTTCTTCGTCGTTTTCTCTCTCTAGCTGTATAATATCTTCGTTAATTAATAAACCTGGTGAATTCTGTTCCGTTACTTTAATTGCACGTATTATTTCTTGCGGTAACTCTGTTTCGTGATTTTCTGTTATGAAGACTAAAATCAATAAAATATTAGTATTTCTTTTTTTTTAGCTTCACGCTGTATCCCGCACACAGCAGGGTAGGCAGAGGGAACCTAGTGTTAAGACACTCCGTTCCCCACTTTCCGCCGAATTTGAAGGTTTGCGTGTTAAGTGGTGGAACGTAACGCCGCGCTTTACCTCGACACCAGAGCGAAGAAAATGGAAATATAATTTCCACTACTCGAGTGGGAATCGAAGCCCACAACCAGTCGTTTACAGTCACACGCTTGTGCCACTGGGACACGACTGGCCACAATTAGTATTTTCTTATTTAAATTATTCTTTTATAAGTATTTTATAAAAAACAAGAGTGAAGGAAGGACTCCACTTTAGCTGATGCTTTAGAGCAAACTAAATCCACTCCATAGGATGGATTTTTGAAAAATAAAGTAGCCTAAGTCTAACCCTGAAGTATCAACTATATTTATGCCAAAATTCATTACAATCGGTCAAGCGGTTTAGATTTGTCATATAAACTTTCATCCCCGATTTCAACCCTTTAGGGGTTGATTCTGAAATCAAAATGGAACTCTCGAATCTTTAACTATTTTCATTCTAAATTCCATTCAAATCGGACCGATAGATCAGCTGTGATTTATAATTATTTTTTATAATTTTAATATAATGGCAATGAAAATAATTGATATCTCCATATATTTTATGGGAAAGCAATAAAAGTTATTTTCCCTTTTTTCTGTTACTGGTATTGAAAACTGATTTTTTTTAATTTATTTATTTTTATTTATTTATTTAAGGTCAACCAGTAGTTTAACAATATCATATATCCAGTAAATACTAACATTGTCGGCTTAAGTAATATTATTGTAAACTTATTAAGGTTAACACCACATGCAAAAGTAAAAACAAATTAGACATTATGAATTCATAATTAGCTAATTATTTTTATATAAAAATGATTTTTTTCTGACTTAACAAGGTTAATAAGTAAATATACTTCCGTGCAGGCACCGATCCAGACGTAATAAAAGGTTATGATCACGGCCACTTTAAAATCAGCCAAGTGACAGCCGAAGTATGAACGCAGAGATAATTACAATTGAGAAATTAACACCAGTTATTTCTTTTAATTGTTAAGGGAATACGGTGATACTAAAATGCTGCATAGCTAAGAAAATTCGTGTAAAGACTAAAAAATATGACGGTAATAGTCATTTTTTGTTTATCTACTTGCCTCTGTGTTGGATTTGAACACAGAAAGATCGCGTGCAGTTGCAACAAAACATTTCAACTGTACTATAACGACAATAAAAGAAAAAGTATATTTATTATATAAAAAATATTGGTAACCTTTTAAATAAAAATCTTACCAAATCTTAAGCTGAGTTCTGAAACCACACAGCCCAAATTTATTAACAAAAACGGGAACAAAAGTTGCAAATCCATTTTTATTTATTAATTCTTTTATTTTCACTTTAAATTTTAAAATGTCTATTTTATTTTACAATTTTCGCTTTAATGTGAGTAATTTAGTTACGTTTTCGTAATATAATGACTTGTTATTGACAGTGATAAATCAAATGGTGGATTGGGAATTATTAAAGTCATAAAGGGTGAGTCTTGGTCAAACAAAGCTTCTTTACCGTTATTAGATTTAACAAGTTGACATGCGAGTACTGTTGGCTACATATGAATATAAATTTAAGTACATAAAAACTAGAATTTATTATATATTTTTAATATGGTTTTTGCTATAATTGTATGTAATACACATGATGTTTGAGAGTTCATTTCGTAGGCGAGAAAATATATAGTTAAAGTAAATAATTTTATGCTTTACTATTTTGGATAATGCTTTTAAATTAAAATATATGCTATATTTTCAATAAACAATACGTTCAATATAATATAAAAGTAAAATACCTACTATATTTGTAACTTTAATTCAGAATCTGTAAATATCGTGAAAACAAAAAATCTTACTTAATATATTCACACTAATATTATAAATGCGTAAATGCGCCTATCTGACAGTTTTTCAGCTATTCTTTCACAATCAGATAGTTCGGAAGGAATTTAGATTGAAAATAGTTTAAGACCCAGGGCCGAACATAAGCTACCTATTTTTGCAAACACTGACTCTCAAGTTGATAAAAATATGTAATTTATAGTTGTGTAATTTAAGTAGGTGAAGTCGCGAGCATGTCGCTAGTAATAAATAATTATGTTCGTATAACCCCAGCAGTTTACGCAGTACATACCATCGTATCGTTTTCTCTGGATAATTACACAAAATAGGACGTTGAATTTCACCACACACCAATTAATGAAATGTCGAAAGAAGAAAAATGTCCAAACTCGATTTCTTCAAATTTATTAATTTTGTTGTGTCGACTGTGTATTCGATTCCCGATTGGGGCAATGACTATTTATTTTTTTAGTTAAAACCTTGGTTTCTGATTTCGGACGGAAAGTGGAGGACGTCGCGCGTCGACGCGTCTTTACACTAGGTTCTCTCCGACTACCCCCGCTATGCGGAAAAAAGAGTGTAACAATATTACTTTTGAAAAGATGAAAAATAAAGTTTTTTATAAGAAATTACTAAAAGATCACATTTTCAAAGGTAATGTTATTAAATAATCATATTTTAAAAATAAAATTTCTAACAACATGTAAACCGGCCCTTACACTATTAACAAATGTATGTATAAAGTATAAATTAACAAGACAGTTATTGAAATGTACCTACATATTTACTTTATTATGTTTATCAAGTTATTTTTTTGGAATACCGTCTATTTGTTTACGCACTCTGTTCATTAATTGTAACTAATTTGTTAAGTTTATTTATTTCTCCTCGAAGTGATTGTAATCTTGAGAAATAAAGTGATTTTAAACCGAAAGTTTTTTATACCCAAAAGGCAAAAAGGAACATAAAATATTATAATCATTCCCTCGAGCGAGAATCGAATCCACAACCATCGCGTGTACAGTAAACTGTCAGATGTTGTCACTATGACTTTTTAAAATATTTTTTACTTTTAAAAAGTGTTTTCCATGTAAATGTACAGATTATTAAATATTAACTATAAGACAATCCACATGACGTTCGTGATTTTGTACTTCGTGGCACAACCGTGAGAAATGGCACGGGGTTGGTGAATAATATATAACAAGTGGAGCTAGCACGCGATCTGTTTATATTCGATTACTAATATATATGTATATTTGCAAAGATTTTTACAAAAAAAAATATTATAAAGTAAACAAAAAATTAAGACGTTGAAATTATTCTCAACGAGGTTTTTCAATTAATGTTTTTTTATGTAGTTTTAAAAAAACGAATCCGCCATCTTGGGTGTTTCGCCATGTTGGGTTTAGAAAGACGTCACACAGTCTATATACTGTCATCTAAACTAAATAAAATAAATAGCTTCACGCTATATCCCGCACACAGCAGGGTAGGCAGAGGGAACCTAGTGTTAAGACACTCCGTTCCCCACTTTCCGCCGAATTCGGAGGCTTGCGTGTTAAGTGGCGGAACTTAACGCCGCGCTTTACCTCGACACCAGAGCGAAGAAAATGGAAATATAATTTCCACTCCTCGAGTGGGAATCGGCCCACAACCAGTCGTTTACAGTGACACTCTTGTGCCACTGGGCCACGACTGGCCACTAAATGTGTTTACAAAATTGCAGGGCTCCGTCTTAGGACTCGTCGGGCACTTTAAGGCATTCACGAGCTTAAAGTCCAATTGGACGCTAAGACAAACGGTAATGTTATAGACTAGCTGTGCTCACGACTTTGCCCGCGTGGAATTTACCATAAAAGTTGTATAAAATACTTTTTTTTATCTTCACGCTGTATCCCGCACATAGCAGGGTAGGCAGAGGGAACCTAGTGTTAAGACACTGTTTCCCACTTTCCGGTGACTTTTAGAAGCATTGCGTGTTGCATATATCATTCCACGTAGTAGGAATCGAACCCACAACTTATCCTGTTTAGAGTCAGACAGTGTCTCACTGCGCCACGATGACCTCTTTTAACAAAACTATATGTTTAAGAGAACTAGAAACATTTATTGTTTTTTTTTCTTATATTGTGTCTTTTAATCTGTGACATTTTTCTAATTTAGTTGTTTAACTCCACTTTTACTCGATTTAATAATTCATGCCATGCTCTGCTCCAGGGACGGATCCTGCCTTCTAAAAAGGTTTGGTCACCAGCCATCTTGAAATCGGCCAAGTGCGAGTCACAGATTGTGGGTTGGATTCCCACTCGAGGAGTGGAAATGGTTAATGGAGTGTATGGCCGTCTACAAATGATATACGCACGACCCAAACGGAACAGGAACACCACTGGCTCACCACTACACCAGTACCGCAGCAGCGCAGGCGCACGTCCACCGTCCACGGCGTCTGTCACAAGACTGCCACTTTCCCCCACTACTCAATACTGGTGTACACGAGACAATGCTACATATCTATTTAATAGATACAAACACTACAATATGTAACTAATAAATAAAACATAAAAAAAATCATATAATTTTTGCATATAGTTTTAATTACACACAACTTAATAGTTCCGTTTTCACTTCTATCGGCAGTCCCACGACTGCTACTGTTTTTTTTTTGTTTACGATTTCAGTATCTTCTTAAAGAATATACCCTAAGAGAGTCCAGTTATTAAAAATTTAAGTTGCCTGTTTTCATTTTATACAATTTATGATACGAAAATTAAATGCCACCTAGTTAGGTTTAATTTAGTAGTTACTAAATTTATAATATTAGTACAGATTGGTTATTTTTATATATATTTTAGCCCACAACGGTCTACACTATGCTGGCAAGACGATAGCCAATGAAGTAAAGCAAATGCGCAACCCACTGTTCAATCCGTCATTTATTATAAAGAAAATGATTACGGACAGACATCAGGTGAGGATTTTTATGTTATATAATATGATCTTTTGTTTTCGCGATTATAAACACATTTTGAAATGAAACTATTTTTAACCGGATTAATCGCGTATATTTTTGGTATTCGAAAATACATTTTTAGAAAACCCGACGTTTCGAACACTTTACAGTGATCGAGTTTACTCACTCGCTAAAATAAATTCAAGAAAAAAATCACAAACAGAAAAAGGAAAAAAAGCTTGAAAGTACACGGACCTTGAGTCTGTGGCGTCTAAAAGAACAAAGAGAAAAAAAACACTTTACAGTAGTCTGTGGTCACAGGTAGAGGTAGGACCCTCTAGTCTACCTGTGACCAAGGACTACTGTAAAGTGTTCGAAACGTCGGGTTTCTAAAAACGTATTTTCGAATACCAAAAATATACGCGATTAATCCGGTTAAAAATAGTTTCATTTCAGATTTTTATGTTATTTAGGTATTTAAGAATTTTATGTATTTTCTCTGTTTTATTTTTCTCTCTCTCTCTCTCTCTCTTTCTCTCTCTGTCTATGTCTCTTATTTCTACCACTTTTATGCGAAAAGCTTTCGAAATTGTTGCCATTTTGTGAATTAACTTCTGTAATAGATTGTGTTCTTAAGTAATTAAATAGCTTTATATTAGATATTTTTAGAAGACGTATAAAAATTTGAACGAAGCGGGATTCGAACCTGCGCTTCTTCGACACCGTCCAAGTGCTCTTACCGCTAAGTCATGCATTCTGCGTCGGCTAAAGAGGCGCAGAGGCACAAAGTGTGACTGTTAAGCGACTGGTTGTGGGTTCGATTCCCACTCGAGGAGCGGAAATATTTAATATTTCCCCTTTTCTTCGCTATGGTGTCGAGGCAAAGCGCGGCGTTAAGTTCCGCCACTTAACACGCAATGCCTCGGCGTATAAAGACGGTGAGCGGAGTGTCTCAACACTAGGTTCTCTCAGCCTACTCTGCTGTGTGCGGGGTATACCGTGACGATTATTAAAATATTAATGATATTTCTCCCATTTTTTTTATAAAACAGGAGAAAGACAATCCAAAACTAGATTTACACCTCGCGGAACACTTACACCCGACACTACAGAGACCGGCGGAGAGTTTAGAGTACTGCGTGGTCAGAATGCGGTACACTTGCGAGACGGTGATGAGCAGGCACGGCGTCGAGGCTATGCAGGCTTATACGTGAGTGGAACGAGAAACTTGTGATATTTATACTGTTTTAGCAAAAAATACATTTTCACCTTTCTCCGCATAGATAGTCAGAGAGGAGCTAGTGTCGAGACACTCCGTCTTGCAATTTCTGCCTGTAATCGAGAATTTCGTATTGGGTGGTAGAACTTAATGGTTTCTTAGGTACCAGAGTGAAAAAATTAAAATTTAGATACAAATTTCTCCGTTTACAACGTCTGACGACGTTTGCAGTCGCGCTTACAGTCAGACGCTGTCCCACTGCGAGACGACGGTATTTTAGGTATACAAATATAATAGAGAGGTGAAGTTTATAACATTGGGCTAATCTTCGGAAATACTGAAGCAATCATGAAAATTCTTTCACAGAAAGCTACACTATTTAAGAGTGATATAGATTATATTTTATAATGATTGAACAGAAAGTTCAGAAAGTTCTGAAGGAGCTCAAATAGGGGATAAAAGTTGCACATCTTCACGCATACGCATATCTTCAGAATTGGATACTGGATAGATTTGAATGAAACCTTTCATGTTGTATGCGATATATTTCCCCCATAAACTTCAATGAAAAATCTGTTTTTTTTTTAAGAAAAGTCTCTATATTGGCATTAGTGTACGTGCAAAATATCATAAATTTCTTTCATGTAGTTTTCGAGACCATTCATCACAAAGTGTGGCACAAGCGTGTGACTGTAAACGACTGGTTGTGGGTTCGATTCCCACTCGAGGAGTGGAAATATTTAATATTTCCATTTTCTTCGCTCTGGTGTCGAGGTAAAGCGCGGCGTTAAGTTCCGCCACTCAACACGCAATGCCTCCGAATTCGGCGGTGCGTGGGGAACGGAGTGTCTTAACACTAGGTTCCCTCTGCCTACCCTGCTGTGTGCGGGATACAGCGTGAAGCTATTTATTTTTTTTGTTTTTTTTTTTTCAGAGAACTGTCAAGGTTAGCTGAGGCTGCGACTGAAATATTGGCTATGACAGCTGTATTGGGTAGAGCTTCCAGGTATTTTTATCTGTTTTTGTTTTTTTTTTAATATTTTACAATATGATATACTCGTAGATTTACAGGTGTGAAGAAAAAGTTGAATCTTTTTATTGTCATTTTATTTAAAATAGTAAATTTATTAAGTTGTTAGTGTAAGAAAACAATGTTTTGGGACATTGCGTATAGAATGGCGGAACTTAACGCCGTGCTTTGTCTAAGGTACTAGAGCGGAGAAATCTTTTAATGTAATCAATCCCCCGATTGGGAATCGAACCTACAACTATAATGCTATATTATAACATTAAGTTTCAGTTATTATGTGTATTAAATAACAAAATAATTGCGATTTTTGCTTTAGTAGGTAAAGATATTAGTGTCAAGGAGTGTTGAACATAATTTAATTGCAATTAACATTGATCATTTGCTTGTGCGAAAATCACAATTAACGATTAATTCATTGTTAAATGTAATGTAAACATCAATAACTAATTAATTTTCAGCGAATTGTGATTTTTATGTGATTTCCCCACACACAAATGGTAAATTGTTAATATTTAATTTTTTTTATAGCTTCACGCTGTATCCCGCACACAGCAGGGTAGGCAGAGGGAACCTAGTGTTAAGACACTCCGTTCCCCACGCACCGCTAAATTCAGAGGCATTGTGTGTTAAGTGGCGGAATTTAACGCCGCGCTTTGCCTCGACACCAGAGCGAAGGAAATGGTAATATTAAATATTTCTACTCCTCGAGTGCGAATCGAACCCACAACCAGTCGTTTACAGTCACACGTTTGTGCTACTGCGTCACGACTGACCCCATTCGCCTTCCACATTAAGCATTAATCCAAGACATTGCACATCTTAAGTGGTGAAACTTAACGCTGCGCTTTATCTTTAGTACTAGAGCTACAATATTTCAATATTCAATATTAACTAATATTTTGTAATCATTCCTCCGGATGGGAATCGAACCCGCTACCAGTCGAGTTTACAGTCAGACTATAAATTGCAATTTGTCCAATACTGGTGTCAAAAGTCTCTGCTTTCCACATATTATACTTTTAATATAAATTTTCTCAGAGCATATTGCATTGGTCTTCGGAACGGAGAGTTTGAAATAAAATTAGCCGCCTGTTTCGTAGAGAAGACAAAACAGAGAGTTCAAAAGTTACTCATGGAAGTCAACGACGGGCAGTATTTGAACCTGGACCACTTTAGAACAGAGTTCGGTAAGAAATATATTAATTCTAAAACTGAGTTAGTTGAGAAACCTACTGCTAGAGTTTTTTGGTAAATAAATGATTTGTAGATGATTGGTGTTTTTTTTTTTTTCCTTTTTTTTTGTTATTTTTTGGTGTTGAGATATGGATTTATCGATTTAAAGAAAATATATTTTATATTTATTTAATTTTTTCTATTAAAATACCGTTTTGTGGCGCAATTAGACATCATGGGCGTGAGTTTGATTTCCACTTTGAGAGATGATTATATGTATATTATTTTCATTTTTCCGCTCTGAGGCCCTAAACATAGAGAGACGTTGAATTTGACCTCTCCACACACAAAGTCTCTATTTGAGGCAAAAAATGGAGAGTGACTTCCCTCCTATATGGAAAAAGTGGAAAGATTCTTTCTTTTTAATGTGATAATTGGTCTAGGATAAGGAATATAAGGGTTGTTTAAAAATAAACAAATATTTACTTGAAGTGATATTTTATTAAATTTATTTTTGTTTAAAATTAACAATAATCTAAATGTGCGTTTGTAATGTGAAAGCTACTGTACACAACAGTGTCAAGTGTAGTCTATAATCTATAGGGAACATTTTTTTTTTTTTTAGCTTCACGCTGTATCCCGCACACAGCAGGGTAGGCAGAGGGAACCTAGTGTTAAGACACTCCGTTCCCCACGCACCGCCGAATTCGGAGGCATTGCATCTTAAGTGGCAGAACTTAACCGCAGGGTACACTCTATAATCTACCATAATCTAAATCTACAGTCTATAATCTTTTATAATCTACTAGTGGCTCGCTCGCGGCTTGGTCAGCGTGAACTACACAACTATTTCACTATAGGCACATAGACATCACATTAGAAACCTCGAAAATTATCAGTGTTTCTCTACTATATTATGCATGTATTATACATATAAACCTTCCTTTTGAATCATTCTATCTATTAAAAGAAACCTTTAGTACGTTTTGTCAAAGAAAATGTCAAAACTTGTCTTCCTAAACACAGAAATGTCATAATGCGATTTTATAATAAAAAAATGCCTAGATTAGTTAAATTGTCTACAGCCTATGATCCATGATCTAAAATTTATAATCTACTAGCGGCCCGCTCGCAGCTTCGCCGCGTGAACTATTTCTTTATATTGCAACCCTCAGAGGCGCATTTTTTCAAAAAAGCAGCCTTTATTTAAGCTTAGATTGTCAACTATATTTATGCCAAAATTCATTACAATCGGTCAAGCGGTGTAGAGTTTTCATATAAACTTTCATCCCCTTTTTTTTTTTTTTTTTTTTTTTTTTTTTTTTCGCTGGGAAATGCTTTTACGCAGATCAACCGTTCGCAAGGCAGGCAGAACTGCCCTGCGAACGGATGATACTGTGGGACTCACCAATGAGCCCGATACTACCCACTAAAACCCAGCGGAAACCCTCTCCACCATCAGGAGACGTCGCAGGCTCGCTTGCGCATTCTTCTACGACGTCTCGGTGGACGGCCCGCCTAGTGCAGGCCACCGTCGCCTTCAGGGTGCTCTGGGGTTTCTTCCAGAGCACCCGCAGCCTCGATGACTTGCAGGAGGATCACACCGATCCTCCCGCAGTAGCTCCTCTAGGGTAGGGGGAGTTGGAGATGCGCGTACCGCCTTCTCCTACTCCCTGGCCTCCGACGGCGGAGCGAGTTTGCATTGACGTCAGTCTCGCGCACCCGCTCCGCGGCCTCCTTTAATGCAATAACTGATTCGCAAAAGGAGACCATCGCAGACCAGTTCCTCTCACTCTCCAGAATAGCCTCCACCACACTAGAAAGTGAGAGGTCCCTACCCACTACAGCCATCAAGGCGTGGCGTTGTGGGGCCCAAGCGGGGCATTCGGCCAGAGTGTAATGCGCCCATTGATTCGGCGCATCACACTCGTGGCACGCCGGCGACATCTCCCGACGTGCAATCTGGTGCAGGTATTTGCCGAAGCAACCATGCCCCGTTAGCACCTGCACCAGTCTGAACGTCAGGACCCCAAACCTCCTCTCGACCCAGCGCTCTAGATGGGGACGGATCGCCTCCACCGTCGCTAGGCCTGCCGCCGGGGACCCCAAGTCCTCCTTCCATCGCCGGATCAGGGCTTCATGCGCTCTTCTCCTGATCCGCACGATACTCTCCGTCGATGGTCGCTCGCCTCGCGACCGCTCACTTGCGCGGAATGCGTGTACTCTAGCGAGCAATTCCGCCTGCAACTCCCAAGGCGGATCGCCCGCCAGAAGAGTAGCCGCCGTCCACGACACCGTACGGTATCCCCGAATTGCTCTCACCGCTATGACCCGCTGTGCTTTCCGTAATTGGGACCTGTTACGAGCAGTGAGAGCATCTGCCCACAAGGGCGCACCGTACAGTGCCATAGATCTCAACACGCCGACATAAAGCCGCCGCATGAAGAATCTGGCCCTCCGATGTTCGGCAATAACCTGCCGAGGGCCCCGGCGGCACTCACAAGCTTCGGCGCAAGAAGAGCAAAATGCGACGTGAACGACCATCGTCCATCCAGGGTTAGGCCCAGATATTTCATCTGAGCCTTTACCTCCACCTCCTGCCCCTGGATGCGCAGAGTAGCCCCTCGGGGGGGTCCCCTACGCGGGCCATGGAAAAGGAGAGCCTCAGTCTTTGGTACTGAGACCCTCAGACCCAGCGCTTGGATACGGTCGACGATAAGGTGCGTACCGGCTTCGGCCAGGCGTGCCGCCTCTTGATAAGTCGATCCCCGGGCTGTGACAAGAGTGTCATCTGCATAGCAGATGATACTCATCCCGGGGAGGAGGCGACATCGCAGAAGCCAATCATACCCGAGGTTCCACAGTAGCGGGCCCAATACCGATCCCTGTGGAACCCCGCAGCCAACACTCCGTCGACCGATTCTTCCATCACGCCCCATCCATAAGACCACTCTGTCCTGGAGGTAGTCATTTAACAGCCGCCGGAGGTAGAGAGGTACACCTTGGTACCGGAGCGCCTCTCGTAGCGTCTCAAACGGCAGGCTGTTAAAGGCATTGACCATGTCTAAAGAGACAGCGAGAAGAACATCTTTCTCTGCCGTCGCGGCCAACGACCGAGTGTTTAGGGCGTTCAGGGCATCGATAGTCTACCGACCAGCTCTGAACCCGAACTGAATCTCTGAAAGAACTGGACCTACCTCCTTTAGATGCTTATTGAGACGGGCGGTGGCGATTTTCTCAAAAAGTTTGCCCTTCTCATTAAGCAGCACAATAGGCCTGTATGCTGAAGGAGAGTCCAGAGGGCGACCCTCCTTACGCAGTAGGCACGAGCCTCCTTCCTTCCAGATCTTCGGGAACTGTCCAGTTGAGAGACACTGGTCAAATAGCTCCCGAAAATTTTCGCCTAGGTATTCCAGGGCAATACTTAAAACTCTTCCTGGAATACCGTCTGGTCCCGGAGCCGTCTTCTTGGTCCTCAGCCTGCTGAGCGCCAAGTCCATCTCCCCCTCAGTAATGGGAGGAACCACCGACTCTACCTCGTGCACTGAGGGAGGGGCCATTCTGGGGGGAGTATACTCAGGCGGCCCCGGAAACAACTCCTCTACAAGATGTAGAAGGAAATCAGGCAGCAAGGTTTCCGTTAAAGGAGCGTCACGCATGCGCAGCTTGCCCCGCGCAGCTAAGTAGGGGCGCCCCCATGGAAACCTATTCAGACCCGTTAATATGTCTTGACGGGCCTTATCTTTCGCCGAATGGATGGCGAGCTGCAAGGCCTTCTTTTTCTCTTTGTATATGCCCTGCAGCTGACTCTCAAGAGCCGAATCCAATCCATTCCTCCTTCTACACCTTGTGTACGCCCGTCGGGCCCGGATACAGGACGCTCGTAGCTCGGCAATTTCGGTCGTCCACCAATATACTTGACGCCGGACATTCCGTCGACGGGCTCTCGGCATAGCCGCATCGCACACGCCTGATAGCGTTTCACGCATTCTTTTGGCCAGCTCCTCAACGTTGGGACTAGCGACCACCCTTCCATCCCTTCCCTGGGAGCACCATTTCGCTACAATAGCCGCCTCTTTAGCCAACTCTATGTTAAGCCGGCTAACAGCCCATCTTGGGAACCTTCTAGAGGGGCCTCTTGAGTCGACTATTGGAACCGACTGGGGGGAAACCTCAAACCTTATATATAAGTGGTCAGATAATGTCTCCACCTCCTCAACTCTCCAATTAGACACATGGCGTGCCACAGATGAGGTAGCAAACGAGAGGTCCACCACAGAACCTCCGTTATGCCGCACGCAAGTATACGCTGTCCCTTGATTGAGGAGGGACAAATTAGAAAGGGAAAAAATTTTCTTTCTAAACTTTCATCCCCTATTTCAACCCTTTAGAGGTTGATTTTTGAAAAAATAAGTGGCGTATGTTAGACCCAGTCACTTTTACTACTTTCATCCAAATCGGACCGGTAGATTAGCCGTGAAAGCGTGACAGACAAACACACAGACTTTTCCATTTATAATATATAAGTATGGATTATAATCAACTATAATCTATGGTCTAAAGTCAAGTAAAGTTATTATAATCTATGGTCTATAATCACTGCTTTTAGGATAAACGCTTATAAACGATATCCCTTTATCAGCTGGCTTGAAATGGTCACCAATTGTAACATTTTTGACAATATTACCACTTTTCTTGCCCCTCTTCCTCAATTTTACGACTCCCTCCAACTTTTTTGGTATTTTTTCTAGGAAAGCTTCTTTTTTCTCTAAATTCGCGTCTATGGTTGTCACTTTGTTCTTCTCTTTGCGTTTGTAATAGAACACTTCCCAGGCCAAAGTTATCATTGCTAGGCCTAGGCCGAATAAAGTGGCTATGAATACGCCTCCTGGAAGTATAATATGTCGTTTTTAACATTTTTAAAGTGATTTTCATCCACTTACTCGTAGGTGGCCAGTCGTGGCGCAGTGGCACAATCGTGTGACTGTATACTACTGGTTGTGGGTTCGATTCCCACTCGAGTCGACTCGACTTATTTATTAATTTATTATCATATTACAGAAGGGTATTACACTTTAATACAGAACATCTAAAAACCAAAATGGTTTGAGCCGATGTTACAGTTAAATTTAAGAAAACGTATTAAAAATTGAACGCAGCGGGATTCGAACCCGCGCTGACGAAGCTGGTGGCCGAATTTATGGCTTAGTGGTCACAGCGCTTGGACGGTATTCAGGAGGCGCGGGTTCGAATCTCACTGCATGTAATTTTGTTGTTGTTAGCTTCACGCTGTATCCCGCACACAGCAGGGTAGGCAGAGGGAACCTAGTATTAAGATACTCCGTTCCCCACTTTCCGCTGAATTCGGAGGCATTGCGTGTTAAGTGGCGGAACTTAACGCCGCGCTTTGCCTCGACACCAGAGCGAAGAACATGGAAATATTAAATATTTCCACTCCTCGAGTGGGAATCGAACCCACAACCAGTCGTTTACAGTCACACGCTTGTGGCACTACGCCACGACTGGCCCCTTATTATATAATTTATTTATATTAATTTATTTATATAATTATTAATTTGAAATTTATACCTGCATGCGGCGTTAAGTTCCGCCACTTAACACGCAAGCCTCCGAATTCGGCAGAAAGTGGGGAACGGAGAGTCTTAATACTAGATTCCCTCTGCCTACCCTCCTGTGTGCGGGATACAGCGTGAAGCTAAAAAAAAAAGAACATATAATTTTATTCTCACTTACCCAAACTCTCCAAGGTAATGCCTTCGGACTCGTCTGCGTCAGGACAAGCTTGTCTTGCGGATTCGTTCCAATATCTATACAAGGATAAAAATATAAGAATATAATTACAAAAACATAAAGTAAATTTCTTATAAAATATAAAGTGTTTTTTTTATAAAATATATATTTTTTTTGCTTTAGTGGAAAAAAAAGTTTTCTTTTTGTCTGAAAGTATAGGTTTTATAAAATTATGGAAATGGAATATTAGGGAAAGAAATATGCAGTCATATTTGGTTTTCTGGTTTCTATCGGGCTGGTTACTATGGATAAAGCGTGAAACTAAAAAAAGTAATCATGAATAAGGAACTTCTGCAAGATCTCTTCAAGTCCGACATCATCTTCAAATCCAAGTAGTAGGTAAAAAAAGGGAAATAAAAAAAACTACTTAAGTAAAAATTCTTTAGCTTCACCTCACTTTACTCAATGAATACAAAATAGCCACAAATTAGAAAAAAAAAATATTTTAAAAACTAGGTCTAAAGCAATATTTTAACCTCATTTTCAATTTTATTTTTTTTGACTTGTCACCTTTTGTTTTCACTGTCTTTATATAGATGTCTCTTACAAACGTAACTAGCTATAAGAGGAAGAGGGTAGGAAAATGTCGACGGTGAGTTCTTACTGTCTGCATTAATATGCCAAAACTTCACACTGTGTGCGGGATATAGCAGGGTAGGCAGAGGGAACCTAGTGTTAAGACACTCCGTTCCCCACTTTCCGCCGAATTCGGAGGCTTGCGTGTTAAGTGGCGGAACTTAACGCCGCGCTTTGCCTGGACACCAGAGCGAAGAAAATGGAAATATTCATTTCCACTCCTCGAGTGGGAATCGAACCCACAACCAGTCTTTACAGTCACACACTTGTGCCACTGGGCCACGACTGGCCACCATCCACCACCAAAACACAACCAATTAATAAGTTCGCGTCGCCCAATCACACTTTTCGTAACGCTCTCGTTATGCATTCACCAGCTTACTCCCTAATGCGTAAAAACGTTTTACTTCAAGAAACAATTAGAAATATGTTTCAATAATTTTGCATTTTATATTGTCTAAAATTCTTACTTCGAAGCTATTTGCTCCAAAAATCGTTCTTTCTGAAGATCCAGTAACGTTCTTGACAAGTCTTCCTGTAATCTAGATCCCTGTTGTACTGCGATAGCGTAGGGCTGCTCAGCGAATACTTCGCCTACTTCTGTTAAGTTGCAGTTTCGAGTTATTTCGTATCTGAGGAAAAATTGGGTAAAAAGTCTTAGCACACAGTATCGACGATACTGGAGGAAGGTCACGTAAAAAGCATGAGGGTGTGTATGAAGAGGTTGATGACTGTGGACGAGGCGAAAGAAGTATGCAGGGACCGTAGCGTTTCACTCTGTATCCCGCACACAGCAGGGTAGGCAGAGGGAACATAGTGTTAAGACACTCCGTTCCCTACATTCCGTCGAATTCGGAGGCATTGCGTGTTAAGTGGCGGAACTTAACGCCGCGCCTTACCTCGGCACCAGAGCGAAGAAAATGGAAATATTAAATATTTCCACTCCTCGAATGGGAATCGAACCCACAACCAGTCGTTTACAGTCACACGCTTGTGCCACTGGGCCACGACTGGCCACCTAATTAAAAAAATGAAAATATAAAACTTACTTAATTTCAGCAGAATCGTGTATAAATGCAAAATCTGCTTCGGGATGTTCGTTTACTTGTTGGAAGCCAGTTTTTGCATCTGGTACTGGGCCTGGAGGGAGGAAAAGTGTTTTATATAAACGAAATACATATATTGTGGAGCTAGTCGTGGCTTATGGGTATAAAGTGTGGCTGTAAAGCGACTGGTTGTGGGTTCGATTCTCGAGGACTAGATATATTTATATATTTTCACTTTTTCTATGGTGTCGAGGCAAAGCGTGGCGTTAACTTCCGCCACTTGACATGCAATGCCTCCAGATTTCAGTGGTGCATGATGAACGGAGTGTCTTAACACTAGGTTTCCTCTGCCTACCCTGCTGTGTGCGGGATACAGTGAAGCTAAAAGAAATATGCATTTATATATACTAGCGACCCGCTCGCGGCTTCGCCACGTGAACTACCACTTTCATCCACTATTGCCTCTTTGGGATTGGTTTTTTTTTATAAAAGGGGGTTGGTCTAAATTTAACCTTGCGTCACTAATTATATTGCATATGCATCTAGTACAATGTCTATACTGTTTGATAACGTATAGTGATAACTGATCTAGTAAGAAAACGTACGAAATCTGCTATCATATATCTATATGATAGCAGATTTCGTACATATATACCATCTGGTATATAGTAGACATGTGTAAGTAATGCGAGTGATGTATTACATGTAATATCACTCGACCGCGTACTGTAACAGCACACATCACGCGGCCGAACTAAACATCACATATTACTTCTAAGTTCTAAACATCACATTACACTGCTCGGACCGCTGTCGGCCGAGCGTCGTGCTCGTGCGCTGTGCGAAGAGGACGACATGACGTGCGTCTCGTGTCGTGAGGCGACACTTCGCGATCGAGGGTGGCTTAATGTTTATTTAGAACTGTATTATTATAAACCTTATGTTTATATTTGTGCCTGCACATTTCTTAGAGTGCGAAGCAAGAAAGCGCTCAGTTAAATGATAACAATTAGTTTATTTATTTGCGGAATGCTACAATTAATAAATTCATATATATTTTTTTGCAAAATCATGAGATAGCTACAAATACTCGCGGTATAATTTATGTTGTTGCGACTATTACCGTACTATGAAACCTGTATTACGGTACCTATATAAAATTCAGAATTGGTATCAAAAGTAATTATTATTTTTTTATAATATTGTGGGACCTACATTACCTACCACACGCAGCGTTCATACATAACATGAAGCATATGACCGTCGCGAGCCGAAGGCGCGCGGTTACTAAAGCGTAGGAGCACATACGCCGAGTTTTGTATGGACGCAGACAGGCGCATATTTATATGGCACCCCCCGCGGTGACGGTGCGCCCCTCACCTCTTGTACAATTCGTAAGAAATAATCATTGTTCTTACATACTCACTTGCTATTGGTAGAAAAGCCAATGTTTTGATTTGTACATAATTTTACTAAAGATTTTTATTTTTAATATAGCCCTTCCGATTGGTAAATCAGTAATTAAATTATAACTCACATTATAATCCAATTTCATTGGTTATAATGTGAAAGTTTTTATTGGAGACGAATTTCTGTAAATATTGTTTATTGGTTATTTATAATTGTCATTTTTGTATATATACCAGTGTAATTTTCAAATAAAATTCGCCCACCGATGACGCAAGCCGAGGTCCTAGCCCCGCTAGGGGGTGCCCTTGCGCCTGTCGGTTCCCTCTCGAGCAGCCATTTAGTGCTTGCATTTCGCAGGGACTGAGTACCCTCTTCCCTCACCCCCCCGGTGTCGCTGTAAAGACCACAGGGTCAACAGCATTTCCACAAACAAAAAAAAAAAAAAATCAAATAAAATCATTCCACCTGAAGCATCAACAAGTGTATTACTATACCTCCAAGAAACCTCCGAAATAGTTAGGGAAGTAATAATCCCGTACAATATAAAAGTAAAACACTGTTTTACTGTTTAGATAGCTAATTTTAATATAAATATCAATACCGCAGGAGTGATAGTAATGTATGGCATTACGTGCAATTGCGTGTTATGTTTGAAATAATGGTAAAACCATACGACATTTCGAAAAATCAAGAGTTAGCTACTATTCAATCAACTTTAGTTCATTGTACAAATAGCGGTGCGATGGGCATGCCGTATTACTTATTACATTTCATATTACATGTCATCAGTATCTCAGTAATATCACATCACGCGCTGCCATGTCTGATATTAGTGTAATGCCATTACGCGACATTACGCGTGATGTTTAAAGTAATGCTAAAATGTAATATCACGCGGCACGAAATGTAATGCCATATTACATCACTTCATGGCGCACTGTTTTGCGCATGTCTAGTATATATTCTTCGAAACTGGTCATAATATCTTAAATAAATTTTAGACTTTTTATTTTATTTTACAAATGTGTTACTTACTGGTATTAAAAAAAATACTTTTACTTGCAAATAATCAATATAACTTGACTTTGGTACTTTTTATTTTTCTGCGGGAACTATAATGAATACCAGGGTAAACTAACGCTCGCGGCGTCGCTGGGTGAACTACTACTTTCATACCCTATTTTAGCACCTCTGGAATTATTTTTAAAAAAGAGAGGTAGCCAATATTTGACTTTGCCTTATCAACTATTTCCTGAGAAAATTAATCGAAATCAGTCAAGGAGTTTAGATCTTTCATTCTCACTATATTCTTAACATACATAAGTTTCATCCACTGTTTCAACCTCCTAGGGTTTAATTTTTTTTAAAAAGTAGCCTATATTTGACCTTACGACTTCTTCTTTTCGAATTTCATCTAAAGCGGGCTAGTAGATTACCCGTGAAAACAAAACCTATAGAAGAGATACAGATTTTTGCATTTTTATAATAATATTAATGAGTACGAATATATCTAGTACAATGTCAACTATATAATAACAGATGGTGACAGAAAACGTAGTGACATTTGTTGTCATATAGATAATATAAAGTTTTATAGACCGGTCAAATGTATTTTTAATAGCAAATTATCTTCAATAAATGTTGTGCTCAATTTATTTTATAATTATTTTAAGTAATATTAGTGATATTAAAACAAATTTAGTTTCACTCGTGAACTATCAACACAATTTAAATGTTTTTTTTAATTTTATTTTTCTGCCGCAGTTATATAGAATACCAGGATGAAAACTATCCCATATGTTGCTCTAACCTTTAAGCTAACTCCATACAAAAATTCATTAATTTCTACCCGGTAGATATCAGTATATAAATGATTTACTTATATCGGTTTTTTATTTTTTCCAAAAAAACTACATGGAAAACCGGGATAAAAAGTATCCTATATGTACCTTTGGACTATAAGCTATCACTATACCAAAATTCATTCATTTCTGTCCAGTAGTTTTTGCGTGATTGGCGAACAAATTAACAGACAGACAGACAGACAGACAGACAGACAGACAGACAGACAAAAATTCTACTGAGTGGATTTTTGGCCTCTGTTATCGATATATTAACGCACCCAATTAAAATTTTTCTGAAATTTTTCATGTACAGAATTCACTTTTCTACTCTTTTATTATATATAGAGAAGAGATATTTTAAATGATTAATCTTAAATTTTCTTACCTGAAGCATTAATAGCTAGCAAGATATGTCCATATTGTTCCCGTATCGGGTAATCCCACACTCTGTACTGCGATTGGTCGGATGTCGCGTTCAAAGTGATTTCCTTCCATACCCTGGGCATTATTGGAATTTATAAATAACTGTTTAAATAAGCCATTGAAGCTTTGATTTGAGTCCACAGTGGCGCAATGGTACGGTTCTGACTGTAAATGCAATGGTTGTGGGTTCGATTCCTACTTCGGAGAATGAATATATTTAAATTTTCATTTCTTCGCTCTGGTGTCCAATATAATGCACTGCGGTCACTTCCGCCACTGAACATGCAATGTCTCGATTTGGGACGGAAAGTGGAGAAGGGAGTGTCTTGACACTAGGTTCTCTTCGACTACCCCGCTATGCGAGAAAAAGCGTGAAGGTGTACGACTGTTAAAAGAAATCTATTGTATTTAATGTAGTAATGGAAGTAATTATTCTTGATCGAATTTACGAATGTATCTAAAAGTTAAAATAAAAAAAATAGTTTAAAAAATGTTTTCTCAAAAAAGATGTAAATAACGGAATCTTTTGACACTCACCGGTATAATGTATCTTCAGCAAATTTCATATTAATAAAGTACTGGTGAATCGTCGAACTCTCTACCACCGTGTAGTTGATGCGAGACTGTCTGGCTAATTGCTCTAGCGAGGATACTGGTGTCTGTGGATATGTTATTTTTTGTTTTTTTAGCTTCACGCTATATCCCGCACGCAGCAGGGTAGGCAGAGGGAACCTAGTGTTAAGACACTCCGTTCCCCACGCACCGCCGAATTCGGAGGCTTGTGTGCTACGTGGCGGAACTTAACGCCGCGCTTTGCCTCGACACCAGAGCGAAGAAAATGGAAATATAATTTCCAATCCTCGAGTGAGAACCGAACCCACAACCAGTCGTTTACAGTTAAAAGCTTGTGCCACTGGGCCACGACTGGCCACGAACTGCGTCACGATTGCACTATTCTTCATATATCTCATTATTTAACGAATATCAATAATTTAAAGAAAACTTTTGTTTTACATAAAACATATATTACCTGCATTCTTTCAACTGTCAAAAAAGCAGCCAAATTGGCGGTAAACGTAGCTAACATCAACACAACGAATAGCCAGTACGCCGCTACCAATGTCCTTCCAGAGAGAGCTTTGGGGGCTTCCCCGCCGCCTTGCGGAGTGAATGAGGTTAGGGCGAACCAGAAACTCTCTTTGAGGGTGAATTCCCTGGAAATATATGTATAGATAAATAATAAACTATCTGAACCCGCGACTTCATCTGCATAGAATTTTACAAAAACTTATAATGTGATTTTTTTTTTTTTTAGCTTCACGCTGTATCCCGCACACAGCAGGGTAGGCAGAAGGAACCTAGTGTTAAGACACTCCGTTCCCCACTTTCCGCCGAATTCGGAGGTTTTGCGTGTTAAGTGGCGGAACTTAACGCCGCGCTTTACCTCGACACCAGAGCGAAGAAAATGGAAATACAATTTCCACTCCTCGAGTGGGAATCGAACCCACAACCAGTCGTTTACAGTCACACGCTTGCCACTGGGCCACGACTGGCCACTGATTTATTTATTTATTTATTTATTTATTTAGGAACACCAACAGTACACATATGCAACATTTATATTAAACTAGCGGCCCGCTCGCGACTTCGCCGCGTGGCTGTTTCGGTATATTGCAACCTTCCGTGGTGGATTTTTGAAAAATAAAGTAGCCTAAGTTTAACCTTTGATTATCATATAAACATCATTTCATATAAACTTTCATCCCCTATTTCAACCCTTTAGAGGTTGATTTTTGAAAAACTAAGTAGCCTATGTTAGACCCAGTCATTTTTACTACTTTCATTCTAAATTTCATCCAAATCGGACCAGTAGGTTAGCAGTGAAAGCGTGACAGACAAACACACAGACATTCGCATTTATAATATAAGTATGGATATACAGTCAAAAGTATCAGGTCTTCATATATACACCAATTACAGGTATTTACAACATTGTCTGAGAAGTTTTATAACAACGATAACACCTTAATCCAACTAAATTAAATTGCTACAAAAAAAAACAACATCATATATATATATATATATATATATAGATATATATATATATATATATATATATATATATATATATATATATATATATATATATATATATATATATATATATATATATTTTTATATATATATATATATATATATATATATATATATATATATATATATATATATAAATAAAGTTATGTAAACAACTACACATTAAATTAAAAGTGAAACAGTTACAATTTTAGAGAGTAATATTTATGCAGAGTATGTTTGAATTTTGAAAATGAAAATAAATGTTAAATAAAAATAACCTAAAGTACTGCTTATTACTACATCAACTATCTGCCAGTGAAAGTCCTGTCAAAATCTGCCCAGCTATTCTAGAGATTCGACAACAGACAAACAAAGATTGTTGTTTTGGTAATCCATACTTATATTATAAATGCGAATGTCTGTGTGTTTGTCTGTCACGCTTTAACGGCTAATCTACTGGTCCGATTTGGATGAAATTTAGAATGAAAGTAGTAAAAATGACTGGTTCTAACATAGGCTATTTAGTTTTTCAAAAATCAACCTCTAAAGGGTTGAAATAGGGGATGAAAGTTTATATGAAAAATCTACACCGCTTGACCGATTGTAATGAATTTTGGCATATATATAGT
The DNA here is from genome assembly GCA_019049465.1 of Dryas iulia moderata. Classification (NCBI taxonomy): domain Eukaryota; kingdom Metazoa; phylum Arthropoda; class Insecta; order Lepidoptera; family Nymphalidae; genus Dryas; species Dryas iulia. The sequence continues at coordinate 4,806,051 of CM032443.1, forward strand.
TGATAATCCAAGGTTAAACATAGGCTACTTTATTTTTCAAAAATCCACCACGGAGAGTTGCAATATACCGAAACAGCCACGTAGTACACGCGGCGAAGCCGCGAGCGGGCCGCTAGTTGTACCATATATAAGTACATATGCTTTTAGTAAAAGGCGGTTATTTTAATATAAAAACCAGACATACCATTTATATGCGGGTTAGAGGGCGAACCTTATATAAAGACACTCCGTTCTCCACTTTCCCAATCTGATTTTATATAACTAATGTTACTGTTTTATAAATAGCAAACACATTTTCAAGCCCTATTTCACATTTTTGGAAAAAAGGTTGCCTATATTTGACACTAAATCTTCAACTATTTTCATATAAAATTCCATCCAAATCGAACCAGTAGTTTAGCTGTGAAAGCGTAACAAACGGACAGACAGACTTTAACATTCATGATATTAGTACCGATCCTTCTTACCAGTCGTGGCCAGTGGCCAGTCGTGGCCCAGTGGCACAAGCGTGTGACTGTAAACGACTGCTTGTGGTTTCGATTCCCACTCGACGAGTGGAAATATTTAATATTTCCATTTTCTTCGCTCTGGTGTCGAGGTAAAGCGCGGCGTTAAGTTCCGCCACTTAACACGCAATGCCTCCGAATTCGGCGGAAAGTGGGGAACGGAGTGTCTTAACACTAGGTTCCCTCTGCCTACCCTGCTGTGTGCGGGATATAGCGTGAAGCTATTTTTTTATTTCACATTTTTGGAAAAAATGTTGCCTATATTTAACACTAAATATTCAACTATTTTCATATAAAATTCCATTCAAATCGGACCAGTAGTTTAGCTGTGAAAGCGTAACAAACAGACAGACTTTCACATTCATAATATTAGTACGGATCCTTCTCACCTGCAAGGATATGGGTACGCATCAGGGTTGTTTCTCGCGGAGTAAGGGGAGTACTTCTCCAGCAACCATATCATGAAACCAGTTAACAATAACGCTGCCACTATGCTGAGCCACACTTCCGTTCTTAGGACCGTCATGAATTTGAACAGAGATGTTTTCCTGATGGGTTTCCTGATTACTGTAATAGATTTTTTATATTAAATCAGTTAAAGATATGCTTATTGTTGTTGTAGCTTCACGCTGTATCCCGCACACAGCAGGGTAGACAGGGAGAACCTAGTGTTAAGACACTCCGTTCCCCACGCACCGCCGAATTCGGAGGCATTGAGTGTTGAGTGACGGAACTTAACGCCGCGCTTTGCTTCGACACTAGAGCGAAGAAATTGGAAATTATAAATATTACCACTTCTCGAGCGGGAATCGAATCCACAACAAGTCGCTTTAGTCACACTTTGTGCCACTGCGCCACGACTGGCCCCATTATATAATATACAAATGTAATTTATCTTTATTTAATTAAATCATTACTTAAAAACATGCTTAAAACGATTTGATCCCTCTTTCTCCCCATCATTATCCTAGTTGTCGTAAAGGAACATCAGGTTTATGATAAAATAGCCGTTTCTAAATTTTCTTACGTGGCATGGTCAGAAAGGACCTGGTGTCACTCTGTTCTTTAGTTTCCGTGCGAAGTCAAGAATTAGCGAGTTGAATGGCAGTATTCAACGCCACGCTTTGTCTTACCAAAGCGGAGAAATGATAATAGATCATTCTCCCGATTGGGAATCGAACCCATCACCATAAATTGTAGTCAGTTACACACTGTCATACTGCGCCACGATGCTCTCGATTTGAAATTATGTATATTCTTTATTCTTTACTAGCGACCCGCTCGCGGCTTCACCGCGTGAACTATTTCGTTATATTGCAACTCTCGGGGGCGCATTTATAAAAAATAAAGTAGCCTATGTTTAAGCTTAGATTATTAATTTTATTTATGCCAAAATTCATTACAATTGGTCAAGCGGTTTAGATTTTTCATATAAACTTTCATCCCCTATTTCAACCCTTTAGAGGTTGATTTTTGAAAAAATAAGTAGCCTATGTTAGACTCGGTAACTATTACTACTTTCATACTAAATTTCATCCAAATCGGACCAGTAGATTAGTCGTGAAAGCGTGACAGACAAACACACAGACTTTCGCATTTATAATATAAGTATGGATTGTATTTAAAAATTACACAGTGACAGCAAGTAGATTTGTTTGTTAACAATGGTGGATCTCGAGATCTCTTCCAGTCAACCTGTGGATGGATGGAATGGATGAATGATTATATTATGCAACTGCACGCTTTTTCCCACATAGTGAGGTAGTCAGAGAGGACCTAGTGTCGAGACACTCCGTCCTCCATAATTATGTTAATGTTTTATTAAAATAATTACATACCAATAAGAATACCGGTTTGTTCGAAGTATGGAGCGACAAAGTCGACCACTTCCTCTCGTTCTGCCGTCATCGTTAGTGCTGCAACTGCTATATCTGTTTCCTATAAAATTATAATAAATTAAGGCCAGTCGTGGGCTTTTGGGCATAAAGTGTGACTGTAAACACGAGTGGTTGTGGGTTCGATTCCCCGATTCGGGTTGGGATGTGGAAATATTTAGTGTTTCCATTCTCTTCGGTTTGGTGTCTAGGCAAACGCGGTGTTAAATTCTCCCATTTTATATGCCTCCACTAACAATGTCTTCAGAAATCAGCGGAAAATGGAGAACGAAGTGTCTTAACACTAGATTTCTTTGTGCGGGAGATAGCGAGAAGCTATATAATAAATGTTTTATTTCATAAAAGGTGCACAAGTTTTAACGTTACATGTGCATTATACAAAATATTTATTTCAATAGAAATAATACTATCAGATAGGATCTCCTCTTATATAGGTTCTCTCTGAAATCATATGAGACATTACGTATTAAATGGCGACTTTTAAATATAATCTTTCCCCTAAGTGTGTATCGAACCCAGAACCATCGATTTTAAAGTCAGACACTGTCCCACTGCGCTACGACGGTTTATTAAATAATGTTTTATAATCCATTGTATGTAGATGTACCCAAGTAAATGTAAGCTGCAACTAAATACAATTTTATTTATTTATATTAGCTTCACGCTGTATCCCGCACACAGCAGGGTAGGCAGAGGGCACCTAGTGTTCACACTGACACCTGAGGGCACCTAGTGTGACACTCCGTTCCCCACGCACCGCCGAATTCGCAGGCATTGCGGGTTAAGTGTCGGAACTTAACGCGCTTTGCCTCGATACCAAAGCGAAGAAAATGGAAATATTAAATATTTCCACTTTACGAGTGGGAATCGAACCCACAACCAGTCGTTTTCAGTCACACGCTTGTGCCACTGCGCCACGACTGGCCCACGACAGCGACCGGAAAATTTTAGAACTATGAAATACTAATATAATAAAGCTTACACCAGTCATCAGGTCTCCAATAATACCATCCCACGAGCCGTTAGGTAATCTCCTCCCAAACGTTCCTGTTTTTGGAGTTACTATCTCGTAATCAAAATCCATTGCCTAAAAGTTGAAGAAATACATTGTAAGGTAAACAGAGAGAACGTAGTGTTAAGTCACTCCGTTCTCCACTTATGTGTTGAGTGGCGGAATTAAACGCTGCGTTTTTTTCTTCCAAAATGGTAAAGTAAATATAATTTAAATATATATAATCTCTCATATTCTTTATACTGGGTGGATGTAGAACGCATGGTTTGGTAGTCAGAGCGCGCGAGTTGGTTTCCAATAGGCGCAGGTTCTAATCCCGCTACGTTAACTATCTAATAGAGTACGTGGAGTACTCTTATTTGTGACACACACATACATACATAACATAAATATTACATAAAAAACATTTGTATTATTATTTACAATGAATGATATGTAACACAACGTAGTGCGTGGTACGTATTCAAACCGGCAAGCACCCCGCGAGTTCAGTGGCGTAGCAGCAGGCCCGGTCGACTTCCTTAGGGGCTTGGGCGACATACCTACAGGGGATTGAAAAATACTTGGTACTGCCATATTGAAAAAAAAACTACTGATTAGTAGTTTCTTTAATATATAGTTTTAAGTAGACATGTATGATTCTTTAGGATTTGCTAAGCTTTGACTATACATTATAAATAAAAAATAATAATAAAAAATAAGTATTGAATTTTAGTAACTAAGCGCTTTCAACTGATATGGTACACGATTTATCTAAAAATAATCAAGACATTTTAGTAGCATTGTCTTTTCATAGGGCAAGGCAACATTGTAATTTACAAATGGCCGATTTGCTTGTTAAGCGAGCAACCTGTTACTTTTATTGTTACTGAAGTTGTTACAATTTTTGATCCACCTCACTTACTAAAATGCTTTAGAAATATAATATAACATTTAATACGAATATTCCTTCAAACAACGAGAACGGCAAAGGTATTTACTTTATTATTTTAATTATTAGAAACAGGTAAAAAATTGTATAAACCTTTTAAATGGTATAAACATTTTATGTTTCAATCAAAATAGAAAATAAAATTATAACCCACTTCAAAGTAGGAATTTCTAGTCAATAAAATCTGAATAAAACATGAAAAAAACATTTTTTTTGCATAAAATGTCATTACAGGTTATGGCAAATGGGAACATATTGAAAATACCAATAGTGATGGAAATTTTGTTTTCGCATCCAAATTAAAACAAGTCCACTTGTGTCCAAACACCAAACAGAAACTGAGAGTGAATCTTGCCTCTCGAGTGCTAAGCCACTCGGTTGCAGCAGCATATTTGCTAGGATATCTCAAGGTTTTTATTATTATTGCTTAACCAAATAAATATTACTATTCATCTTACAATAACATGTTGATTCCAGTAATGCCAGTAATTGTAAAATGACCTTTATTAATTATCTTTTGTAATTTTTAGGATTGCTATCCGGGGGAAGCCGCAGGTACTGCAGATATAGTATCCAAATATGGACAAGCTGTTTGACTGTATAAATAGCGATTCCCCAGATCGGAATACTACTTGTAAAAATATATAAACTATGTCTATTAGCAATAAAAATATTGTAAAGCACTTATTTGTTTTATTTTATTTCTTTATTATTAAAAAACCTGTAATGATTCACTCTTTCAAAATCATTTGGAAGTATTGGTATTTAAATCAATATTTCCATGATTTTGAAAGAGTGAATCATTCGGGTTTTTAAATAAAAAAAATGTTTTAAAACCAAATTTGAAATTTCCCGCTAGTATTTTTTAAATTTGCCACTGAAAAAATTGAAATTTGCCGCCAAATTTGACATATTTGTTTCCAGTGGGTCTATAATAGATGGCGTTAGTTTCAGTTTTGTCCCCCACTTTTTTGTATGAAGTGGACATTCTTCCTTTTGGGTAAATGTGTTCTGTGCGTAGCAGCCTCCTTTCACTTTGCGCTCTCTCTTACCGCTCGATGGCGTGAGGCGTATGACCGGTCACCAGTCGAGATCAATACGCTCCACGCATTACTCGCACTATCCTTTTTGCTTACTTTGTTCATAATTTACGCTATTTTATATAACACTTTTAATTGTTGCTTTTCTCTAATTATTTCTATACTGTCTATGTGCTCAATTCTCCTTCTGACTTTCTTGTGTGTGTTGTAATAAAAATTGTGAACCGTGAATCATCCATAATTTATCTCTATAGACATTTTCTCACAATCATCCATCAACAACCCCTTATTGGTGACCCCGGAAAGGTGCACATTATGAGTGATAGCAGCAGTGACGCCGCGCAAACCGCCGGTTCTCAAAATGGCGGCCGCAATGTAACCACGCGGCGCATTAAGAAAATGCGCCCTTCTCCAGCAGCCCAGCCTCGTGACGGCGATGAAGTATCCTTGAGACCTAAATATAATCTAAAGGTACCACCATTCTCTCCAGAAGACCCGGAATTACCCGGCGGGTGGCGGTATGGGCGACACGCGGGCGAGCGAGTCGTCGGGGAGGGCGGCGCCTCCCTTGACGGGCGTGGAGTGCAACACGCGACGCTTCTTGATGGGTAGGCGTTCCACCTCCGCCTCCACTGACACTTCTGCCTCCACCTTTGCCGCCTCCATGCTCGTCAGGAAGCGCTTTTTAATGGGCAACGTCCTCCTCATCCTGCCCGCATCCGCCGCAGTATCCATCGACAGCTTCTGCAACTCCCGCGACGAGTCGCATCTACTGGCGGACTTGTTGGCGGACTTGCTGGCGGATCTGCCAGCGGACTTGTCGGCGGACCTGTCTGCGGACTTGGTTCTCGTTCTCTTGTCCAGTTCGCTCTGCAGCCACTCCTCCACGTTGCCGATGATGGCCCCTATGGAGGCGTGCAGGGAGGCGGCGTGGCGCGCCGACCTGGCGGGCTTCGACGTTGTGCCGAAGCTGTTAGCTTTGATGTAGGAGCGCACGCGAGGCTTCCCCGAGAGCAAGTCGAAAGTGGTGTCGAGATTGGAGGGCTCGTGGAACAGCTCCTCGACGCCGCTGAGGTCGCTCAAGTTGTTCGCGTCCTCGTGTTCGTCGAACAGGTGTTTGACGCCTCTCGCGTCGGTGATGTCGTTGCGCGGCGAGTTCACGCGTAACATGTTCTTAACTCCAGAAACGTTGCGCAAGTCGTTGTGAGGTTGTGTGCAAGTCGTCTAACGCGTTTTTGGGCGACTTGCCTTTCTTGTCCGTTTCGAAGAGTGACGTCAAACCCCACACTTGTCTCAAGTCGTTATCGGGAGACGCGGCGAACACCTCCTTCACTGTGACATCACTCAAACGATTTCTGGGTGACCTTCCGAATATTCTCTTTACCCCCGACACATTACTCAAATCGTTTCTTACAGATTTTCTCACGCGTGGTGTACGCAACAGCGTTTTCACGCCCCTGACGTTGCGTAAATCGTTGTCCGGGGTATCTTTCCTGAACAACCGTCTTACGCCGTCCAAGTTGGGACTATTTCCGGGGGAGCTCAGCGGGCTCACGAACACTCCCGGCGTGAACGCCCCCGTGTCGTGTATGTGGAGTACTCTTATTTATGACACACACATACATACATAACATAAACATTTGTATTATTATTTACAATGAATGATATGTAACACAACGTAGTGCGTGGTACGTATTCAAACCGGCAAGCACCCCGCGAGTTCAGTGGCGTAGCAGCCTCCTTTCACTTTGCGCTCTCTCTTACCGCTCGATGGCGTGAGGCGTATGACCGGTCACCAGTCGAGATCAATACGCTCCACGCATTACTCGCACTATCCTTTTTGCTTACTTTGTTCATAATTTACGCTATTTTATATAAGACTTTTAATTGTTGCTTTTCTCTAATTATTTCTATACTGTCTATGTGCTCAATTCTCCTTCTGACTTTCTTGTGTGTGTTGTAATAAAAATTGTGAACCGTGAATCATCTATAATTTATCTCTATAGACATTTTCTCACAATCATCCATCAACAACCCCTTAAGTATTTATATATTTTAATTTTTATTTTAATTTAATAGCTTCACGCTATATCCCGCACACAGCAGGGTAGACAGAGGGAACCTAGTGTTAAGACACTCCGTTCCCCACTTTCCGCCGAATTCGGAGGCTTGCGTGTTAAGTGGCGGAACTTAACGCCGCGCTTTACCTCGACACCAGAGCGAAGAAAATGGAAATATAATTTCCACTCCTCGAGTGGGAATCGAACCCACAACCAGTCGTTTACAGTCACACTCTTGTGCCACTGGGCCACGACTGGCCACATGTATATCTTTTAAAAGTATAAATTAATTTAGTTTTAAATCTATTCAATTCGCTCAATCGTTTGCGAAATTGCTTGCAAGAAATTATCACGTGATATCTTCAACAACAAATAAATTTGAAATTCATAAAAAAAACAATCATTAGGCCGTTTATATAATAATCAAATAAACATTGTTTTTTCTTACCTCAGCTATTTTATCTATAAGATCGATACAATATCCTTCATATACTGGGTTCCCATCTTCAGTGAACATCGGCTGACCGGTTTCTGGGTCATACTTGGGTAGTGTCCAAGGTACAGTCTAATTTGAAGAGATATTAATAATTATTGATTCTGTATCTCTATTTATTTAAAGGTGTTTTTTTTTAACTTTTTATATAAATGTGAAGCTAAAATTCGTATAATCTTAATCAGCAACCGAATTTTGGTATCCAAAATGAAGAATTTATTGTTATTTCTTACAGTTATTATTTTTTTTTTTTAGCTTCACGCTATATCCTGCGCACAGCAGGGTAGGCAGAGGGAATCTAGTGTTAAGACACTCCTTTCCCCACTTTCCGCCGAATTCGGAAGCTTGCGTGTTAAGTGGCGGAACTTAACGCCGCGCTTTTACCTCGACACCAGAGCGAAGAAAATGGAAATATAATTTCCACCCCTCGAGTAGGAATCGAACCCACAACCAGTCGTTTACAGTCACACTCTTGTGCCACTGCGCCACGACTGGCCACAATATTATTTTTATTTTTTAGATTCCACATATGAAGGTAGTAAAAGAGACAAGCCAATTCACTTCACTTGTCGCCGGAAATCGAGACTTCATGTGGCGTGAGTGGCGAAACTCTACGCCGTCCCGTTTTATCTATTGTCTAGAGTGGAGAAACAAAAGTCAATGGAAGTTAGTTTTGAATCTATTATATCGCTCAATCGTTTTGGAGATATGTACGGTATTAATCTTAATTCTAAAAATGTTTCTAAAGAAAGTATTACTAGAGAAATTATTTCTAGAAATTACTAGGCCATTTATATAATAATCAAATAAAATAAGATATTTTTACTTTTAAACATTTGTTAAAGTGTTATTCCACACTTAGGAAAATTGAAAAAGACATTTAAAGAAAACGTATAAAAATTTGAACGCTTGATTGTTGGTAGAATAATCTTTGTGTAGCAGAAATTTGTAAAAATCTCTCTACAGAGATGCTAACAACATAAATAAGTTGTAATAAAGCGTGCTCAGTGGTGAGAGCGCCTGAACGGTATTCAGGAGGCGCGGGTTCGAATCCCGCTGCGTTCAAATTTTTATACGTTTTCTTTAAATGTCTTTTTCAATTGAATATAATCATTTACTTAAGTCGGAGTAGAATAAATCCATAACCAAACGCGTTTACAGTCAGACACTGCCCTACTGCACCACAATGGCCTCAGAAAACTATTTAATTAAAATAATCATTTGAATATGACCAGGTAGACTGATATAACCTAATAATAAAACACCCGTTTTTACCCGTGGGGGGACGGGTTAAGAATACAATTCCCCCCGCCGCTGGGTAGCGTCCCGTAAAAGGCGGGTAACCCAGTAGCTTGGTGGTAGGAGATTCGTTCTCCGACTGGCTCGCGACCACTATCGTGTCAAAGGCGAACCGCCAAACATTTGACGATGTGTTCCGGTTCGATGGCACGTAAGCCAGCTCTCCCTATTCCCACCATTTCCATCCTTCCTCCCTCCTTCTGTCCTACATCCCCGAGGCTGGCAACGCATCCATAGCTTTAATGTTGTGCATGTCTATGGGCGAAGGTAACCACTTAACACCAGGTGGGCCTTCTGCTCGTTTGCCTCCTTTATTCCATAAAAAAAAAACCCGTCCTGCACTTTCCGCCTAATTTCTAGACTTAGATCGCTATTACAGACGTAGTGAAAAAGACATTTAAAAAACGTACAAAAATTTAAACGCAGCGGGATTCGAACCCGCGCCTGCTGAATACCGCGTTCTTGAACGCATAGTTCAGTGGTGAGAGTGCCTGAACGGTATTCGGGAGGCGCAGGTTCGAATCCCGCTGCGTTCAAATTTTTTTAATTTTTCTAAATGCCTTTTTCAATTCTCCTAAATATGGAATAACACTTTAAAAATGTTTAAAATACGTAGTGAAGCTTAACGTCACACTTTATCTTACAGAACGAGGAATTCAAAATAATTTACTTATTATTTTAAATACCAAACCCACAACCATCGTGTTTAAAATCAGCAACTGCACTTATTCTAGCTTCTTTATGAATGCTTACCGCAGAAGTTCCAATACGAAAAAAGTTTTTCAAAGGTTCCAAGATAACTCCTGGCATCAGTTTATAGTCTTCATTCGCAGACCACAAAGCTATTCTTTGCAGACCACTCTCAGGTTTGCAGGTGGACAGGACAAAGTGAGATCGAAGAAATATTCCGGATCTGTATAAATTGTCGTTTTTAGCAAGTTTACTCTTTTTCTGCGCAGAGATATCAAAAAAAAAAAATAAAATAGCTTCACGCTGTATCCCGCACACAGCAGGGTAGGCAGAGGGAACCTAGTGTTAAGACACTCCGTTCCCCACTTTCCGCCGAATTTGGAGGCATTGCGTGTTAAGTGGCGGAACTTAACGCCGCGCTTTACCTCGACACCAGAGCGAAGAAAATGGAAATATTAAATATTTCCACTCCTCGAGTGGGAATCGAACCCACAACCAGTCGTTTACAGTCACACGCTTGTGCCACTGGGCCACGACTGGCAGAGATATCTATGCGGGATAAAGCGTAAGGCAGTTTGTTTTTAGGGCGTATTAAGTAATTAATGAAGAATTTCTTTCGGAACTCCTGTCTTGAAGAATACCTAAAGAATGTAATGGAGTACAGGAAGGAGAAGCCATTATATTTTATAATTGACGAATATACAATTAGAGATAGTTAAGAATGACATTCCGTATTTAGATAATAATAGTTTAAGTGCAAAAGACCGTTTGTTTGTCTGTCTGTATGTTACGCTCTCACGGCTAATATACCGGCCCGATTTTGTTGGAATTCAGAATGAAAGTAGTTGAAGAACCAGATAGAAGCATAGCATTTAGTATAAACATATGTTTTTTATTTTCAATCTTTAAAGGATGATAATAAATGATGATCGTTACTGTGAAACACACGTAAAGAAACTGCTTTACCGATTTTGATGAATTTTCAGATCTCAAAGAGACAGTTGCTCATCAAATCAGCAAGGTCTAAAATAGGCTAAATCTACCTATTTTTAAAAAAAACTAACGCTTAAGAGGCTGAAATAGAAAATGAAAATGGCAGTTAACACCAGCAAAGACGCGAACAGTGCGCTAGTACTTATATAAAAATTTACCTTTCCTCATCCCAGTAGAACAAAGTCTCGTTATTTAGATTATCTTCTTCAAAAATCTGATATAGTTTATCTTTGGTACTGTTCATCTGTCCTTGTGGGTTGTCACAGTCCACGCTAACTACTTGGTCCGAATCGATCCTAGATACACTTTCCGCCAAGTATTTTAAAAGGTTATTCAGGATATGCTGCTTTTTCTAAAAATTAAATATAATATTTTTTTTCTTTAGCTTCACGCTGTATCCCGTACACAGCAGGGTAGGCAGAGGGAACCTAGTGTTAAGACACTCCGTTCCCCATGTTCCGCCGAATGCGGAGGCTTGCGTGTTAAGTGGCGGAACTTAACGCTGCGCTTTGCCTCGACACCAGAGCGAAGAAAATGGAAATATAATTTCCACTCCTCGAGTGGGAATCGAACCCACAACCAGTCGTTTACAGTCACACGCTTGTGCCACTGCGCCACGACTGGCCACAATTAAAATATAATCACCGTTATAGTACAATTTTTAAATTGTGAAAAGTTCAGAAGGAATATAATGTTGTTAACTTAAGTGAAATTAAAAGTTACAAAACTTTTTAATTAGTGACTTAGTTAACGAAAATATGATAACAAGTTTCATACAATGCTCTTATTTATATTTTAAATATTATCTTTTCCTCCAATCTCGTCAAAGTGCGACTTTAACTGTCATTTCCCAACAGGAAATCTGTCATAAGGACAACACATTAACACGCAATGCCTCCGAATTCGGCGGAAAGTGGGGAACGGAGTGTTTTAACACAAGGTCCCTCTGCCTACCCTGCTGTGTGCAGGATACAGCGTGAAGCTAAAAAAAAAAAATTAGCATTGATTTCCGCCAACATAATGCCCTAGGTTTTGACAAAAAATGAAAAACAGAGTGTCTTGACACACTAAAACGTGACTTTTAAAATACAAAGAAAAAATGTACCTGCATATCTGTAGAACAGCTGCAATCCTTCATTGCTAACAACTTACAACAATCCGTATCATCAGATTGCAGTATAACAGTAGGTAAGACTAGGATGGAAGGGTCTAAAACGTTATAATCATTTATTACTAGATTCCATCGATATGGTCTTTTCACCAATTTTTCTTTTACTGCCTGTAGATAAATAAATATTATTTTCTCAGAGCAAAGAAAAAGAGTTTTTTTGTTTTTAGCTTCACGCTGTATCCCGCACACATTCGGATAGGCAGAGGGAACCTAGTGTTAAGACACTCCATTCGCCACTCTCCGCCGAATTCGAAGGCTTACGTGTTAAGTAGCGGAACCTAACGCCGCGCTTTACCTCGACACCAGAGCGAAGAATATGGAAATATAATTTCCACTCCTCGAGTGGGAATCGAACCCACAACCAGTCGTTTACAATCACACGCTTGTGCCACTGGGCCACGACTGGCCACAATGTCTTAAATGTCACCATGAAATGTCTTAAATGCAGAAATTGTAGAACGAGATACTTAATAAATCGAGTCTCAGATACGTTATTCAATGCAGTAGTGTTAAGTATATACATGAAGAAGGCGTCATTGTGGTACGGTGACAGTCTATACTGTAAGGCAATGGTTATGGATTCGATTCGATTTTTTCGCTTAGAGTGTCATAAAGTAGGTCCCCTTTGACTACTCCGTTATACAGGACAAAGGTTGAAGCTGCCAAAGGATATCCGCCATCATCATATAGGGGCCAGTCGTGGCGCAGTGGCTCGTACGTGTGACTGTAAACGACTGGTTGTGGGTTCGATTCAGACACGAGGAGTGTAAATATTTAATATTTTCGTTTCCTTCGCTGTGGTATCAGAGACAAAGCCGCGAAGTTCTGCCACTTAACACACAATGACTCCGAATTCAGTGGAAATTGAGGAATGAATTGTCTTAGTTCAAAGTTTCCTCTGACCCTTCTGTCTGCGGGATACAGCGTAAGCTAGCTAAGCTAAAAAAAAATATAACATACCCGCTTATAAGTCGAACTAACAAAATTGCTATCACCAGCTACGATATAGAAACTTGGTTCTGGTCTCATGCTCTTGAGAGCCTTCGCAGAATCTCTGGTGAGGCCGGCGTGCACCCAAATACGGATGTGGGAGCGACCGAGGAGCTCGTATAGCACTTGATCCACGTCTAGATAGAAAGAGAGAAAGATGAAAAAAATATATAAAGAGTATTTTTAATATTTTTAAAAGATTATCCACACGCTTTGGAAATAAGCATATTGAAAAGTATATACTTTTTTTTAGCTTCACGCTGTATCCCGCACACACCCTGCTGAGGCACCAGGTAGAGGGAACCTAGTGTTAAGACACTCCGTTCCAGAATTTCCGCCGAATTCAGAGGCATTGCGTGTTAAGTGGCGGAAATTAACGCCGCGCTTTACCTCGACACCAGAGTGAAGAAAATGGAAACATAATTTCCATCCCTCGAGTGGGAATCGAACCCACAACCAGTCGTTTACAGTCACACGCTTGTGCCACTGGGCCACGACTGGCCATGGCCAAATAAGAATATAACATAAAAAAAATGTTAAAACTGTTCATCAAAGAGCGGAGTTCCAATAATATAAACATATTACAAAATTTCAGGTACCTGCCTACCATCTAGAAACGCTTTAAATTGGCTAATTTGAATTGTACTCATGGAACAAAATGTTATTCTGCTTATGTGATAAATTTCTACGAGAATACTTCTTGTTAAATAAATAAACCAACCAATTGGGAAACTACAAATATCTAAGACTTATAACTATAATAGACTAACTATCGTCACTCAACTCAATCTCGATCGGTCTCGATGGCGAACGGAGTGTCTTGACACTAGGTTCTCTAACAAACCTCTGCGGAAAAAAACGCTTTTTTAAGCGTGAATCTTTTATATTAAAAAAAGCAATTAAATACAAACCGCTTTCTCGTTCAACAATAATGGCGGCATCTGTTGCGTTTCTACTTGTCAAATATTCGTCTAACGCAAGAACCATTTGTTGGGGCCCGAGAAGAGAACGGACTACCACCACTCCAGCGGAGGAAGACAACTCGTCTACCTTCTCCCATGGTGACCAGGATAAGTCAATGATTGAGGATACACCTTTGGATACAGAAGCGCAAACTGCCAAACAAATTAGATTTTATTTTTTTTTTATGTTTTTAGCTTCACGCTGTATCCCGCACACAGCAGGGTAGGCAGAGGGAATCTAGTGTTAAGACACTCCGTTCCCCACGCACCACTGAATGTCGGAAACTAACGCCGTTCTTTGCTTTGACACACGAAAATAGAAATAATAATTATTTTCACTTCTCGAGTGGGACTCGAACCCACAACTGTTGCGTTTTAAGCCACGACTGGCCTCATATATTATAATTTTTTAAGCTTAAAACTTTTCAAAAAAGTATAAATATATCTTCTACGCAGCGGAATTCGAGCCGGCGGCTTTTGGATTTTTGATATATTGGTATATAATTGTATTTTTGCTATTTCCTATAAATATAGGTGGCCATTGTGGCCCAGTGGCACAAGCGTGTGACTGTAAACGACTGGTTGTGGGTTCTCGATTCCCACTTGAGAAGTGGAAATATTAAATATTTCCATTTACTTCTCTCTGGTGCCGAGGGTAAAGGTGTTAAGTTCCGCCACTTAACACGCAATGCCTCCGAATTCGGCGGTGCGTGGGGAACGGAGTGTCTTAACACTACCCTACTAGAGGGAACCCCTCTGCCTACCCTGCTGTGTGCGGGATACAGCGTGAAGCTATAAATATATTTACGTTATAAATATATTTTAAGGTTTTATTAAGAAGATTTATTTAAATTTTAAACACAGGATGTACAATGTACAAGTGGCACAAATTGTGTTTTCAAATAAATTCAAAGTTTGTAAAACTTCTAAGTTCCTGATTTTTCCTGAAAATGTACATAGTAAAAACATATTAATTACTTATTTATTATATTTTTTATTGATTTTTTTCCTACTGCGTAAACTGCGTTTGGTGTCCAAAAGACTGCGCTTAACGCAGCGTTAAACTCCGCCACTCTTATCAAAGAAACAGGGTCGTTATGATTTTTTATCAAGAAAAGATATAAAAACTTATTTTTTTTCAGCTTCACGCTGTATCCCGCACGCAGCAGGGTAGGTAGGAAGAACCTAGTGTTAAGACACTCCGTTTCTCACTTTCCGCCGAATTCGGAGGCATTGCGTGTTAAGTGGCGGAACTTAACGCCGCGCTTTACCTCCACACCAGAGCGAAGAAAATGGAAATATAATTTCCACTCCTCGAGTGGGAATCGAACCCACAACCAGTCGCTTTACAGTCACACTTTGTGCCACTGCACCACGACTGGCAAGAACACAAACATATAAAAACTTATTAATATTAAACATAATCCAAACTACTAAAATCATCTTACGTTTGCTATAACTTTCTTCGTCGTTTTCTCTGTCTAATTGTATAATATCTTCGTTAATTAATAAACCTGGTGAATTCTGTTCCGTTACTTTAATTGCACGTATTATTTCTTGCGGTAACTCTGTTTCGTGATTTTCTGTTATGAAGACTAAAAGCAATAAAATATTAGTATTTCCTTATTTAAATTATTCTTTTGACAATCCGTACTTATATTATAAATGCGAAAGTCTATGTGTTTGTCTGTCACGCTTTCACGGCTAATCTACCGGTTCGATCTGGATGAAATTTAGAATGAAAGTAGTAAATAATCCAGGGTCAAACATAGGCTACTTATTTTTTTAAAAATCAACCTCTAAAGGGTTGAAATAGGGGATGAAAGTTTATATGAAAAACCTAAACCACTTGACCGATTGTAATTATGAATTCATAATTAGCTAATTATTTTTATATAAAAATGATTTTTTTCTGACTTAACAAGGTTAATAAGTAAATATACTTCCGTGCAGGCACCGATCCAGACGTAATAAAAGGTTATGATCACGGCCACTTTAAAATCAGCCAAGTGACAGCCAGAGTATGAACGCAGAGATAATTACAATTGAGAAACTAACACCAGTTATTACTCTTAATTGTTAAGGGAATACGGTGATACTGTTATGCCGCATAACTAAGAAAATATGTGTAAAGACTAAAAAATATGACGTTAATAGTCATTTTTTGTTGATCTACTTGTTTCTGTGTTGGATTTGAACGCAGAAAGATCACATACAGTAAACAACGCATTTCAACTGTACTATAACGACAATAAAAGAAAAAGTATATTTATTATATAAAAAATATTGGAAACCTTTTAATTAAAAATCTTACCAAATCTTAAGCTGAGTTCTGAAACCACACAGCCCAAATTTATTAACAAAAACGGAAACAAAAGTTGCAAATCCATTTTTATTTATTAATTCCTACACCACCTACAGCTGTTGCTGTTACAATCCCGCACCTTATTTATTAGGATCGCTGTAATATATTCCTGAAGCAAAAACGGAATTAACAACGTTAAAAATAAATAAAATAATATTCTTAATTTGTCAAACATAATTCAAATTAGGCTGAATGCATTTTTGCATGTGGCTTTTTCAATAATGGCGGGAAACGAAAGCGAGCTGTCAATTTATTTTCACTTTAAATT
This sequence comes from Dryas iulia moderata, assembly GCA_019049465.1. Classification (NCBI taxonomy): domain Eukaryota; kingdom Metazoa; phylum Arthropoda; class Insecta; order Lepidoptera; family Nymphalidae; genus Dryas; species Dryas iulia. Next base: position 4,822,726 of record CM032443.1, read on the forward strand.
TTAAAATGTCTATTTTCTTTTACAATTTTCGCTTTAATGTGTGTAATTTAGTTACGTTTTCGTAATATAATGACTTGTTATTGACAGTGATAAATCAAGTGGTGGATTGTGAATTATTAAAGTCATAAAGGGTGAGTCTTGGTCAAACAAAGCTTCTTTACCGTTATTAGATTTAACAAGTTGACATGCGAGTACTGTTGGCTACATATGAATATAAATTTAAGTACATAAAAACTAGAATTTATTATATATTTTTAATATGGTTTTTGGTTATAATTGTATGTAATGTTATGATGCTTGAGATTTCATTTCCCAGGCGGGAATATATATAGTTAAAGTAAATAGATTTATGCTTTACTATATTGGATAAGGCTTTTAAATTAAAATATATGCTATATTTTCAATTAACAATACGTTCAATATAATATAAAAGCAAAATACCTGCTTAGTATTTGCTGTAGAATGTATAAACATATTTGTAACTTCAATTTCGAATCTGTAAATATCGTGAAAACAAAAAATCTTACTTAATATATTCATACTAATATTATAAATGCGTAAATGCGCCTATCTGACAGTTTTTCAGCTATTCTTTCACAATCAGATAGTTCGGAAGGAATTTAGATTGAAAATAGTTAAGACCCAAGTCCTAAGCTACCTGTTTTTTGCAAAAACTGACTCTTAAAGTTGATAAAAATATGTAATTTATAGTTGTGTAATTTAAGTAGGTGAAGTCGCGAGCATGTCGCTAGTAATAAATAATTTTGTTTGTATTACAAATTTGGGCAGTTTTCTCCGTAAAATCACATAAAATGGAACTTTAAATTTTACCACCCTTTAACTAATGAAATGTCGAAAGAAATCCAAGCCCGATTTCTGCAAATTTACTAATTTTGTTGTGTCTACTGTGGGTTCGATTCCCACTTTGAAGAATGATTATTTAAACTTTCATTTCTATCAATCTTAGACAAAGCTCGGCGTCTAGATCCACCACTCAACGCGCAAAGTCTCTTCAAATTCGATTTCCAGTGGAAAATGGAGGACAGAGTGACTTGACTCTAAATTTTCTCTGACTACTATAATTTACGGGAAAAAGTGTGAAGCTATAAAAAATTACTTTTCAAAGTAAAGTTATCAGCCTTGTTTTTTCCTTATAAGCAGGGCAGAAAGACTACTAATGGAGGCAAAGCGCGGTGTTAAGTTCCGCCACTTAACACGCAATGCCTCCGAATTCGGCGGTGCGTGGGGAACGGAGTGTCTTAACAATAGGTTCTCTCCGCCTACCCTGCTGTGTGCGGGATACAGCAAAGACTAATATATGAGCTTAATCATTCCCGTCAATCAGAATCGAATCTACGACGATCGTGAATAAAGAGATGCTATCACATCCATACTTATATTATAAATGGGAATGTCTGTGTGTTTGTCTGTCATGCTTTCCCGGCTAATCTACCGGTCCGATTTGGATGAAATTTAGAATGAAAGCAGTAACAATAACTGGGTCTAACATAGGCTACTTATTTTTCCAAAAATCAACCTCTAAAGGGTTGAAATAGGGGATGAAAATTTGTATGAAAAATCTACACCGCTTGACCAATTGTAATGAAAGTTTGCATAAATATAGTTGATAATCCAAGGACAAATATAGGCTAATTTATTTTTAAAAATCCACCACCGAGGGTTGCTATACACCGCAACAGTTATGTATGTAGTTACGGGGCAAAGCCACGAGCGGGCCGCTAGTAGTACTATAAAAATATTTTTTACTTTTTTTCTTTTAAAAAGTCTTTTCCATGTAAATGTACAGATTATTAAATATTAACTATAAGACAATCCACATGACGTTCGTGATTTGTACTTCGTGGCACAGCCGTGAGAAATGGCACGGGGTTGGTGAATAATATATAACAAGTGGAGCTAGCACGCGATCTGTTTATATTCGATTACTAATATATATGTATATTTGCAAAGATTTTTACAAAAAAAATACATTAAAAGTACCTAAATAACGTTTTTTTGTATTGTACTCGGCGAACTCTTTCATTTGAGATCTATTTTGATACTTTCACGCTTTTTCCCACATAGTCATAGAGGACCTAGTGTCAAAATACTCCGTATTTAGGTTTCCACTTGAAAGTAGAGACATTGTGTGTTCAGTGGCACAACACAACGAGAATATAATCATTCCTTCGAGAGGGCATCGAACCCACAACCATCATCACGTTAATCAGATGTTCGCTACGAGGATCTCAATAGACCATTTTGATGTAGTGCATCAAAATAACGAGTCCACCATCATGAATGTTCCATCATGTTGGGTTTAGAATGACGTCACACAGCTAACCATGTTTTGTCATCGAGACTAAGCGTACTTATGCATAATTGTCCATATCACTCCATCTTAGGACTTACGGGGGACACTCGGGACTTAAGCGCCTAGTTGGAAGTTAAGATAAGCTCTAACTATTGTAGACTAGTTCTGCCCACAACTTAGTCCGCGTGGAAGTTACCAGAAAAGTAGTTTATAATGCTAAAATAAAAGTTACTCCTTATCGCACAAAGCGGCGGAACTTAACGCCGCGCTTTACCTCGACACCAGAGCGAAGAAAATGGAAATATCAAATATTTCCACTCCTCGAGTGGGAATCGAACCCACAACCAGTCGTTTACAGTCACACGCTTGTGCCACTGCGCCACGACTGGCCACATCTTCTATTTTTATTTCAAATTTTATCCATATCGGACTGGTAGATTAGCTGTGAAAGCGTATTATTTTCAATTCTCCGCTCTGGTACCTAACTAAGACAAAGGACGGTATTAAATTCTGCCATTTAACACGCAATGTCTCAATTTTAAGCAGAAAGTGGGGAACAGGTTCATAACACTCCGACTCTCCGACTTGGTGAAGCTGCCCAAAGCTGGAATCGAAGCCACAACCAACCTCGTTCCATCAAACCGCTGTTCCACTGACACACGATGACCTATACTTCTATTACTCGTCTTCTATATCAACAATTACATTCAAAAGTATATTAATAAATATGGTATTAATAAAGAGAAACTATATCTCAAAAAAACATCCTAACAACTTCAGAATCCATATATAATTTAAAAAAAAAATGACTATCGTGGCGCAGTAAGGTAGTCTCTGACTGTAAACGCAATGGTTGCGAATTCGATTCCTATTCGTTAAAATAATCATAATTTAAAAATTTTCATCCCGACGTTCTGGCCAGTCGTGGCCCAGTGGCACAAGAGTGTGACTGTAAAGGACTGGTTGTGGGTCGATTCCCACTCGAGGAGTGGAAATATTTGATATTTCCATTTTCTTCGCTCTGGTGTCGAGGTAAAGCGCGGCGTTAAGTTCCGCCACTTAACACGGAAGCCTCCGAATTCGGCGGAAAGTGGGGAACGGAGTGTCTTAACACTACGGGTGTACGTGTGCGGGATACAGCGTGAAGCTAAATCATTCCTATGTTCTGATTGGTGAAAAAGACAAAGCGCGGCGTTAAACTCTGACATTAACATGCAATATTTCTAAATCGGTAGAAAAGTGGAGTACCTAGACACTAGGCTTTTTACCCGTGGGGGGACGGGTTAAGAATACAATTCCCCCCCCCCACTGGGTAGCGTCCCGTAGAAGGCGGGTAACCCAGTAGCTTGGTGGTAGGAGATTCATTCTCCGACTGGCTCGCGACCACTATCATGTCAAAGACGAACCGCCAAATATCTGATGATGTGTTCCGATTCGATGGCATGTAAGCCAGATGTCCCTATTCCCACCATTCCCATCCTTCCTCCCTCCTTCTGTCCTACATCCCCGAGGCTGGCAACGCATCCATAACTCTAATGTTGAGGATGTCTATGGGCGAAGGTAACCTTAACTTAACACCAGGTGGGCTTTCTGCTCGTTTGCCTCTTTTATTCCATAAAAAAACTACTACTGAAAAAAGAGGGTACTTCAATAAAACCACTAATATAATATATGATAACTATTTATTTAGTAAGTGTATAAACATTACATCGATGACAAAATAAAAAAAAAATACCTAACGCAGATAAAATAAAAATAATGTACCTTAACACATACAACCTCACGCTACACGTATTTTAAAATTTAAATTAAAAATCAATTAAAATATTTATTTTATTTAATTTTTTCTTCATATTTTATTTTAAAAAAATTTCGCTCCCGTCAACGTCACTGTCAAAACCTATTCACTTTTTTTTTTTTGTTTCTTTTACACTAAGATCACTTATTACTAATCTTTTTCTCCGCATATACATTTTGGCTCTGTTTAGTTTAGAAATTTACTAATTTACAACAAAAAAAAAAATGGCGGCAATTAAACTGTTTTTAATTTTATTTACATGAAAATATGTCAAAATATCCGAGATTCTATATATTAAAAGGATAAACAAAACGTTTTTTACGCAACTAAAAAGATCCAAATGCACGCAGAGATTTGGACAGGGCGAAGCCCCCTTAGAACTACCTCTCGCTAGGAAATAATTCTAATTTTTACAAATTTCCATACACCCCGAAAAAAAAAATACCTATACTATAATGTTACCAGATAAAAAAAGAATCTATTACAAACTATTCTCCGTGGTATAAAATTTTTTCTCGTTTTTTTTCTCCGGCGGTGACCAAAAATTCCTAACGCCGCCATTTTGCAGATTTCCCACCAATATATTATTTTTTTAATGTTATCATAATTTCATCTAATACAGACAATATATAAAAAACAGGTGATCCTAAAAATACAGATTAAAAATCTGCAAAACCACAGCGTCTACACAAAAGAGGTTATAACTCGAATAAAACAAAAAAAAAATGCACGAAAATCGCATTTTTTTTTTAAATTTGCTACAGATTTTTGCCCACCGTTCCACTAAAACGTCTAAGATTTCTTTACCGCGCGATAAATATTAAAATCTTGCATAACATGAATAAATGCTAATTCAGATGGATGAGGAATTAGTTTTAATAAAAAAATAATAATTAAAAAAAAATTCTATCACACATCCGAACTTAAACGCGAGTGATGAATACCGTGTTGTGTATATCTTAATTTTTTTTAAAGAAAAAAAAATAAAATCTTAGGTACAAAAGGTCAAAAAAAATAAAAAATAACAACTGACTGATAAATTCTCGTTAATTTACTGGGAACAATCGTACTATACACATCTATCTAGTAACTTAACAAGAGCTTGTCCTTCAGAAGTAAGATTCTTATACAAAAATGTTAAAATTGGAACATTTCTAAGTACAATTCACACTATAAGAAAAGATATTTGAATTTAAAAAAAACAAAGACTTGAACGAAGCGGGAATCGAACCTGCGCAACTTGGAAACCGTCCAATCGCTTTGACCGCTAAGCCATACCATAGTTTGTATCTATATGTATATGTATCTTATATATCTTAAATGTGCAAAATTACTTTTTAATAATGCTCAAAAATGTTTGTTTTTTATTGAAACTCATATAAATTATACCAACTTTGATTTAGAAAACATAATAATTAGAACGTAGCAAGATTCAAACCCACATCTTGGAAATAGTGTAATGGCAGCAAATATAGCCTATCTTTTCTTTACCAAAATGAAATTAAATTTATCTTAATATAAGAAAAAAAAAATATTTTTGGAGAGAAAAAAGTTTTTTGATGGTATCTTTTGTTACCTTTGCACCTAAGATTTAAAAAAAAACATCACCACATCCGGTACAACACTAGACGCACCGAAATCTTGCGAATTAGAACTTAAAACAAAAAAAAATACACATCTAGGAACATTAGAGCTTAAATCAAAAAATGTACGCTAAATAATTTATTTAAAATAAAATAAAATAAAAAAAAACATGGAAGATGTAATTAATACAATACCGCTAAAATATCATTTACATTCAATACACAACGTGTGACATTAGAAAAAAAACAAAAAAAAAAACGAAATGTCAAAAAAGTAAATGAAAGAACTGTCAAATTTGACAGATAAAGAGAAAAAAGGTTTAAAGTACAATTTAATTTTCGTTTAAAAAAATATCACACATTCTATATTATTGCATTTTTTTAAAACTATAATAGACAAATAAACATTTTTTTTTTTTAATTAAAAAAAAAAACTATCTGTCATTTTGTCTATTACAGCTAACTTCTGACGCACGAACATCAACAAAATTCGGTGCGCATCTTAAACCAAAACGAAAACGATTATGTTTTAACTGCAATATACTATTTAAAATTATAAATAATTAATTTAAAATTAAAATTAAGGAAAAAAAATAGAATAAAATACTTTTATTTAAATAATAGAAAGAAAATTCACATCGATTTATTTTATCATAGAGTAATAATAATAATTATAACCTGTGGTCCAAAATATTACAGTTAAAACATTTAGAAAAAAAAAAAAAATTAAAAAAAAATATAAAACGTCTATGTATAGATACATAATTAAATACAATATAATATAATTTATTCGACATCTATATTTGAATATTTTATGGGCATAATAAGAAAAGTCATTGTCTATTTCATTGCTAAGTGCTTTCATACTTAGGCGATCATTTCTCAAAAAAAAAAAAACAATAAATCAAAAATAAAATTCAAACTAAAATACTAAAAAGAATTAAAATTTAATATTTCTACTATTTTAAAGTGTTTTTCACACACTTAAAAAATAAAAAAAAAAAAACATCTTTAAAAACGTATAAAAAATTGAACGCAGCGGGATTCGAACCCGCGCCTCCTGGATACTATCTAAGTGCTCTAACCCAAAATATCTTTTGTTTAAATGTAATCTTTTTTTTTTCTTAATTAAAAGATATAAGTTTATTTTTCTTTTTTTTTTGAAAAATGACCAAGGCCAAGTATATAAAGGGAAATCCGGTGCAATAAATAATTATTAATTAATAAATAATCAAACGAAAGCAGAGGAGGAGTCACATTCAGATCGTTCCATCGCCAATTTGCCCCAAGTTTTGTTTTTTAATTTTACCTACACAGTATATAAATATAAAAGATTAAAAAACAAATAAAAAATATATTAATTCAATTTGTGATATAAAAAAACATATGAAAAACCTAATTTTGATTATTTTAAGCTCGTTTTTTTCTTTAATGTAGCTTTGTAAGGTTCCGTATCTTCAATTATTAGTTACTTATTAAAAAAAAAAGAAACTATTAAACTTCTGTATCTCCAGTCAATATTTTACATTAAAAAAAATCAATTCCTGTCAATTAAATATTAAATAAAACAATAAATCATTTCTTAAAAAACATGTACCTACGGAACCAAACAGCTCTGACCCCAAAAAAACCACAAAGAAACCCAGCAAATTGGCGACCCAAATTAAAAAAAAAAAAAAAACAAGTATATAGACACTAGCAACATTCAATATTTACTGCATAAAATAATCCGGGTGGTCTGGATCTTTCTCGAACCGTTTCGCCTCTTCCTGCATGCTCTCTTTAATTTTCAAAATGGCCGCCGATTCCGTTTGATCGTTTTGGTCGCCGCCCGGTCCACCGAAACCTTTGGGCGATAAATCAAACTTTTGTACACATTACCTATTTGCTCTATGAACGGTTGGTGCTTTTTATTATCTGTGGCTTGTGCTATAATCTGTCAAATAATTTTAAAAAAACAGTTGACAGATTATGTTTTATTTATAAATGTTTATTTACAAAAAAAAAAGGAAAAATAATAACGAAAGAATATATTGAATTTGTTTTTTAAGTGTCAATGTCACTTTCTAGAAAAAAAAACAAAATGGCGCTTACTGTTTATGACAGTTATTAATAACATTTTAATGATACTTTATACTTCTTTCATTAGTATTTTTTTGTGCAATTTCAAGTATATTTCTACTAAATAGTGCGTATTTTTTTCGTTTAAATTCTTTTTGCTGCTTATATCACTAATTAATCTATTAGTTAACTTAATATCTTTATTTTTTATATAATTTATTTTACTAATTAATTCATTATTTACTTGTGACATTAATAATAACAAAGGAGATATAAGCTGTATATATTGTTTTTTCTTGTTGTCACAGATTCAAAATAATAAATTTATTTATGCAATAAAATATATTAATTTAAATAGAAATTTAATTAAAAAATAATTTCAAATGTTTCTTTAATAAATATGAAATTCTTGTCATTTTTCAGTTATTAATTTAATAAATCAGTTTAGTTTTAGAAATAACTGTTATTGTAGTGTGAAAATGAACCAAAAGTGTTATAAATTGTTTGTATAGAAGATTATTAAAATTATTTGAATTTTCTCTATTTTTTTTACTTTAAATTATTTTTATTAGACAAAGGCAGTAATTAATTATTAATACATAATATAATAGAAATTGTATGCTCATTCATATACAACTATTTTTAAGTTAAAAAAAAACAAGAAAAATATTTAAACATTAAACATTTTCCCTTTTTAAAGTTATTGACACATTTCAGATATCAAAAACACTTTTAGAAAAATGTATAAGTTTAATTATTAAACCTGTGGTACTGAGAAACCGTCCAAGCTCTCCGACTCATATGTCATATCAAGAAACATTGAAATTATATGCTTATTACAACTTATTTTTGTTGTTAGCATTATATATATATTTATAATATATATTTATTAACACATTGGTTTAATTCCACAAAAGAGAGTGTAATTTTAACTTATTTCTTTGCATTTTTTTCTTTCGTATCATCATATTATCCTAAACATAGGGAATCGAGTATCATCGGAATGTTCATAGTAAAACAAATAAGTAACTTCACTTAATGTTTATTTACAACTTGTTTCAAATATTTAATTTAAAAAAAAAAGTTATTTACATGGCAAAAAATTAAAAAAAAAGAACTGTCACATTAAAAAAATCACATTTTTGTTGATTACCGCTTGTTTTGGGGGCATTTTTTTTATTATTTATTAATAATACTCACTTAAGTTGTAATCTCCCATGCCGGAGCCCGAGTCTTCCCGGGGCGTGCCCGGGCCTCCGCCCCCGACGCCGCCCGGTGATGATTTCATACCGTCTACGCCTCCCAATCCTATTGAAATTGTATTATAATTAGTAAAATTAATTTGAAAATAACAATAATTTGGAAAAATGATAGCTATTTTAACCAGTTTTAAAGATGATATAAAAAAATCATAGTTAATTAAATATAGTTTTCTTTTGGTAGCAAAAAAAAAAAATTATTTGTTATGTGGCCAGTCGTGGCCCAGTGGCACAAGAGTGTGACTGTAAAACGACTGGTTGTGGGTTCGATTCTCTGGTGTGGAGGTAAAGCGCGGCGTTAAGTTCCGCCACTTAACACGCAAGCCTCCGAATTCGGCGGTGCGTGGGGAACGGAGTGTCTTAACACTAGGATCCCTCTGCCTACCCTGCTGTGTGCGGGATATAGCGTGAAGCTATAAAAATTAAATGATTACATTATGTGACAGAAAAAAGGATGCAAGGTGCTGCAGGGTTAAAAAAGTTGAGTAGTTACGCAAGAGAAACCGCCAGCGGTCGCTAGTTGTTATTAAATTGACGCAGTTGTTCAGAATAAAATTTGCTGTTATTTGGTCCATATATGGACCTAACCTAAATCTATACTAATGTAATGAAGAGGTAAAGTTTGTAACTTAGTTTGTAAGGGGTAATTTTTGGCAGTACTGATGCGATCATGAAAATTATTTCATCGTTAGAGACCTACACTCTTCAGGAGTGCTCTAGGCTATATTTTATTATGATTGAACAGAATTTTTATGATTATTATTATGATTTGTGGCCTGTCGTGGCCCAGTGGCACAAGCGTGTGACTGTATACTGGTTGTGGGTTCGATTCCCACTCGAAGAGTGGAAATATTTAATATTTCTATTTTCTTCGCTCTGGTGTCGAGGTAAAGCGCGGCGTTAAGTTCCGCCACTTAACACGCAATGCCTCCGAATTCGGCGGTGCGTGGGGAACGGAGTGTCTTAACACTAGGTTCCCTCTGCCTACCCTGCTGTGTGCGGGATACAGCGTGAAGCTAAATAAAAAAAAAATTGAACAGAAAGTTCAGAGTCTTAAAGGGACTCGAATAGGGGATAAAAGTTAAAGTTAATTAAAAAGCGGGTCGCTTGTAGATTATAAAAAGAATATAGACAAAAAAGTAGTATAGTCTTAATAAATACTTTTTTAACCGTCACCTTTTTTAGTGTTAAACAAGTTAGTAATTAAATAGTTTTGACAATATCAAGCGTTGCGTAAAAAACAGCACTGTTCAGTACAAAAAATTATTTTTGCCTAGCCGAGCCTAGAATTAATTTTAAGAAAATCTAGATTTCTGCTGGATCCTGTATTACATAGCTTCACGCTTTTTTCCGAATAGCAGAAAGAACCTAGTGTTAAGACGCTCCGTTCTATATGTATATTTAGTATAGAATCAAATGGGACACTTTTTGGCGGATTCCTTTTATATACAGCTATTTTCCACACAGTAAGGTAGTCGGAGAGACCCTAGTGTCTCAACACTCCGCTCTCCATTTACCACCTGAAGTCGAGACAATACGTGTTAAGTGGGGAACTCAACGCCACACATTATTTTTGGTAAGAGCGAAGAAATGAAAATTTAAACAATTATTCCCCCGAATGGGTATCGAACCCATAATCATCGCGTTTATAGTCTTACTTATTTGTCAATTTTTAACTGTTTAATCAAAACTGTCAAAGGTTCAAAGACAGAGATTGCATGGTTCCCAAGAGGCCCAATTACCGCTGCGTTCAAATTTTTAAAAACTTGATTTGTAAAAAATGTTGTTTTATTTCTTTTTTTTTTTTCTTTTTTAGTGTTTTTAGTGTTAAGACACTCCGTTCCCCACTTTCCGCCGAATTCGGAGGCTTGCGTGTTAAGTGGCGGAACTTAACGCCGCGCTTTACCTCGACACCAGAGCGAAGAAAAAAGAAATATATATAATTTCCACTCCTCGAGTGGGAAACGAACCCACAACCAGTCGTTTACAGTCACACGCCTGTGTCACTGGGCCACGACTGGCCACCTGGCTTTTATTTCAATTTCCTTAATGTGAAAACAACATTTTAAAATGGTAAAAGTACTCTTATACGTCTAAAACATATCTTTACATGAAATATTAAAAGTATTCTTTAAGTTTTTTTAACAAAAATATTATATAACTTTGAAATATCAAGTTTTATCATTATTTATTAGTATAAAAAGCCTACAGCTGATGTGCAAGAAAGTCTCCAAAAGAGCGCTCGCACTTCGCTCAAAAAAAAATTTAAGAAAAGCAAAAAAATATATAATACGAACTAAAAATAGCACACACATTTATAGTTACTTTTTACATAAAATAAAAAAAGACTTGTTTATACGTTATACGTTTTCTAAAGGTCTTTTTCAATTTTTCTAAGGATAGAGTAAACTTGGAGCCAGTCGTGGCGCAGTGGCAGCACAGTGACTTCTAAAGACTGGTTGTGGGTTCGATTCCCACTCGAGGAATGAAAATATTTAATATTTCCATTTTCTTCGCTCTGGTACCGAGGTAAAGCGCGTCGTTAAGTTTCGCCACTTAACACACAATGTCTCCGAATTCGGTGGTGCGTGGGGAACGGAGTGTCTTAATACTAGGTTCCCTCTGCCTACTCTGCTGTGTGCGGGATACAGCGTAAAGCTTAAAAATAACCCTCAAAAAATTATACTAACCTGAATTCGACGAGTCCTGCGGACTGGGCATTATGGGCGTTGGGGGTCCGGGGGGTCCGTTCGACCCCGGCGGCGCCCCGTACGCACCCGGCGAGCCCCCGCTGTAGTTGAGGGGCGCGGAGGCCCCCGCGGCTCCCCCGCTGCCCCCCGCCCAGGCCCCTCTCGGCCCCATGCCCATTGGGGGCATGCCTGGATTGAAATGATTTTTTTAGTGGTCATATTATGAATGGGAAGGACGGAGTGTCTTGACGCTAGGTTATTTGTGACTACCCTTTTATGAGCGAAAGAATATGAAATTACATATTTTGAAAAAATATGTTATATTTTTATGTTATAGCATAAATATTATATTTTTCATTTAGTCTTATCTATGACTCAAACTTCTTCCCGCATAACAGTATAGTCCGTTCCGTTCGTTCAGATTATTCCGTTCTCCAGCTTATACCCGCAAGTCTTGGACTCTGCGTGTTAGGTGTCGGAAGTCGATAGTGTGCTTTATTTTGCCACCAGAACGAAGAAATGAACAAATATATATACATATCTGTTCCCCGGAGGTAAAGGACACCATGTCCATATTTTCAGTAAATTGACTTAACACCATGTCCTGGATGTAGATTTTTCGATCTATTCAATGGTATAGGGCACTATGTCCTAGTCCCATAAACAACGAAGATAAGGCAGTGAAATATAAAACCATGCCCGTTTTCATCAGAGGTAAAAGACACCAAGTGGACTTGGTTATATTTATCTCAAGAATAAGTCTAGGATCAATGCTTTCAATTACTTACTAATGTCAATAGCAATGTGAGAAACTTTCTTCAAGCTGGTTCTACAAGTGACGAAGAAACAAGCTCTAATAGTTGAAATATATGGAAAATCGGCTCTCCTGAACAATTACTAAAACGTGACATGGTGTCTTTTACCTCCGGGGTACAGATATATTACATACCGGCTTACAATAATAAATATAAAAATATATACATATAACTAAAAAATATACATAAAAAATCATAATAACATGTACATATATAAAATATACATATATTTTAAACAAAAAGCATAAAAATATGTTTTATGACGAAAGAAGGTAGTTTTTGAGACCTAGGATCTAGTGTTAAAACACTCCGTCCTCCACTTCCCAGTTGAAAGTAGAGATTTGTAGAGCTCTCCTGAACAATTACTAAAATGTGACATGGTGTCTTTTACCTCCGGGGTACAGATATAATCATAACCCTGAGTGGGAATCGAACTCACAACCATGTATACAATCAGAGACAACCACACTGCGACACCATGGCTACCTATTTTATTTTCGCACATATATCTTGGCTGTAAGAAACTTATTTATTTTTTAGTTTCACGCTGAATCCCGCACACAATAGAGGATAGGTAGGCAGAGGGAATATTAAATATTTCCACTCCTCGAGTGGGAATCGAACCCACATTCAGTTTACAGTCACACGTTCGTGCCACTGCGCCACGACTGGTCCCTATTAAATTATTATTAGGTATTAAATATAATTATATACTCTCATATCAATTCATTATATACTCTAACCCTTAAATACCTATGTACCTAACAAACGATTTATATAAAATTAAAAAATAGTTAATGAGATCAAATTTAAGAAAAAAATTAAATATATAAATCACTTAGCCATATTATGAATACACAAACAAAAACAGGAGAAAAATTATTATATACTTTGAACTAAACTTTGACAATGTTAACTAATAGGGCAAACACTTAATTTACTTTCTTATATAAAAAATGACAAAAATATGGCAACGAAAGACCCTTAAAAATCCATTAAAATCGAAATCAAAATCTCATAATTACCTGGCGCCTGTGGCGGCGGACCCCTCATGCCGGCCGCGTAGGCCCCCGGGCTCATGGGGCCCATGCCGGGGCGAGGGGGCGTCATGCGAGGGCCCCCCAGCATGCCCGCGCCTGCTCCCCCGCCTCGCTCCAGCGAATTACCCATCATACCTTGACCTAGAGAGAGAATAGAGAGAGATATCATTAGATAACGTATAAAAAGTTGCATCCATACTTATATTATAAATGTGAAAGTCCGTTTGTTTGTCTGTCACGCTTTCACGGCTAATCAACCGGTACGATTTGGATGAAATTTTGAATCAAAGTAGTTAAAATTCCAGGGTCAAACATAGGTTATTTATTTTTTTCAAAAATCAACCCCTAAAGGATTGAAATAGGAGATGAAAGTTTATATGAAAAATCTATACCGCTTGACCGATTGTAATGAATTTTGGCATAAACATAATTGATAATGCAAGGATAAACATAGGCTAATTTATTGTTCTAAAAAAACACCTATTACTAGTTTAACTCTACCCAAAGTTATAACAACTCATCGAACTACAAAATGACAGAAACTGCAAGGATTACATACGTAGTGGTCCCTGCTAGCAAGAATAATGTAAAAGTGTTCCTTGATAAACTATATTCACATTAGCTATCTGTAAGAGAAAGTCCCGTCAAAATCGGTCCAGCTGTTACAGACATTGGCCGAAACAAACTGACAGACAGACAAAAAATGTAAAATGTGTTATTTCGGTAATGTACCGTATAGACGTGTATACATATGTATTTAATTAAAAGAGCTGTTTTTAATAATTGTGTAGAGTATACAATATAAAATAGAGTTCCTTTTAAGTTATGCTGCATAATTTGAAATTCAACACTATCTAACTGACTTTGATATTAGAGAGAATTAAAAAAAACAGTTCCACGCTTTTTCCTGTCAATCAGAAAGACACTCTGTTCTCCACTTTCTGCTGTGAAATCGTGACATTGACATTGACACCGACTTTGCCTTGTCACTATCTGGGAATCAAACCCACAACTATCATATATACAACTACATTTTTAACACTACGCAACAATGGCTTCATTTTTTTTCTTTTTTTTTAGCTTCACGCTGTATGCCGCTGCTGTATCCAGCAGGGAATGCGAAGGGAACCTAGTGTTAAGACACTCCGTTCCCCACGCACCGCCGAATTCAGAGGCGTTGCGTGATAAGTGGCGGGACTTAACGCCGCGCTTTACCTCTGATACCAGAGCGAAAAAATGGAAATATTAAATATTTCCACTCCTCGAGTGGGAATCGAACCCAAAACCAGTTGTTTACAGTCACACGTTTGTGCCACTGCCCTCTAACGACTTTGCATATACATTTATACTAATTTACTATAAAAATAATATATAATAAATTAATTGATTTAACATATTACATTAAACATATATTGATAAGATTCCGTTTGTAGATAAATATATTTCTGGGAATTTTGAAAATTAAATGATAAAAAAAAACAGTTTTATCACTTTTCCCTAATGGCATAGTGCTATCGTGGTATGACAATGACTAATCGTAATAACGATTGGTTGTAGGTTCGATTCCCACTTGGAACATTCATAGTAATATTATAAATGCGGAAGTTTATCTGTCTATCTGTAACACTTTAACGACTAATCTACTGAACCGATTTGAGTAGAATTGGGAATTAATATAGTTGGAGACCTAAAATGACATTGTTTTTCTAAATTTTATTTTTAAAATCTACCCCTAAATGTTTGAAATAGGGCATGAAAATGTGTATGAAAAGTTTCAGGTGAAACTTTGAAATGTTGTTAGGTTCCTTTTTTTTGTTTTAGCTTCTCGCTGTATCCCGCACACAGCAGGGTAGGCAGAGGCAACCTAGTGTTATGACACTCCGTTCCCCATTTTAGTTGTTAGTTGATTACAATTTTATTATTTTCCGCTCTGGTTGTTAAGGTTCACTACTCAGACCACATTGTCACATTTTTGGGGGGGGGTCCTAGAAGAACAGAGTGTCTTAACACTAGGTTATTTCCACTATGGGTGAAAAATGTGTAGCTAAAATCTTTTTTTTAATGTATTTGTCTGTTCAAATCCTACCAAGTCCAATCTAATTACATTCATTATTGTTGGCAGATATGAGTATCTTAGTGTCAAGACACTCCATTCTCCCCCAATTATTTACTAGAAGTTTCATTATCGCCTTGAATACACGTTGCCATAGCAACATGTATGTTTGTACTTTGTACACAAGTGTGTATCAAACACTTGGGAGTGTGTGTAATATTTATTTTATTATTTGATGTATTTACAATAATTCATACAAATAAATGGTGACTACTGCATATAAACTTTAACTATGTCAAATTTCCTACTCCTCTATCTACATAACTTTTTATTTTATTTATTAACATAATTATAATTTAGTCTAATATTTAGGTCTAACTTTAGAGTTTATTTGGTCTGGCAAAATGCATAAATTATATTTAACATAGATCTTTAAAAGTTGGACAGACAATTAGAAAATACAACGAGATAGCACTATGTAATTTGGACAGAAGTAATAAATATTTTTTTTTCAATGTTTTAGGAGATAAATGATATAAATCATGTTGTATGTATGTTACAAAAATGTGTAATAAAAATATACTATCATAATTGTGGTTAGCCAAGATAAGTCAAATTTAGAAAGACATTACACATTTACATTATATAGCCAGTTCTGAATTAAAAACATTATATAAATTTGTTTCACTATTTCAATGGCATTCTTATTTCCATGTTTATCACAAAATCAGTCTTTTTGACTTTGAGCAAATTTGTCGGATGAAGAAAACAGGTAAAGCAAGCATCACATTATATTTGAGTCTTTATAGACAGAATAAGTATTATAAATTTGTAAAAATATTCTACCATTTAAGTTTCTCGTTATAAGTTAGTGCTATTATATATGTTAAGCAATTTCTTTATTTTGCCACAGCCTATAGTAAAATGCAAGGCTTAGTGATCAGAGCTCTTAGATGATTTATAAGAGGCACAAGTTTGAATCCCACTTCTGACATATTTTTATATGTTTTTCCCAAAACATATTTTTCTAATGGTGTAAATAACACTTTAAAACATTAAAACTATGTCAATATTAAATTATCAATAAAATCATATACATACCTGGGGGTCCGTTAAAATCATTGCCCATGCCCATCCTCACGGCTGACCTTGGTCCACCTGAATACCAAGGACCTATAAATGGCTGTCCAGTCCCCATCAGCTGTGGTTGAGGTCCATGAGGCGATGGTTGTGATCCTGGATGGGGGGCTGGTGGAGACGGCCGGAGTGAAGAGTTAGGGAAGAAACCTGGTGGTATACCACCTCCGCCCATGCCTGGAATGTAAGGGGTAGTCTTGGTTAATCAAGTGTTTTAAATAATAGAAAGAGAATTGATATTTTAAAAAGGAATATTTTTCATGAATTTACAAAATAAAACATTTACCACTATTAAATAATATTGAAATATAAAAAATTGCTATAAAAGCACAAGTTATTATTTATATTAATGTCAATACTTTCACTTATTTACTATAAATATTCACATTTCAAGCATTTGACAGCTAGCCTTGTAAAAAAGACATTAAGTTATCAAGAATGTATATGGCATATATTGGTTAAAATATGATCCATTTGCAATTTACCCTTTCATATTGTTAAAAACTAGATCTAAATGAGTTTGAGAGATTGTAACTGATAAATAAAATAAAAACACTGTAAGGCCTCATTCTTTCATGGTAGAACTACACTATTTACACAAAAAGATAAGAGCCACTGTGTCCTAGAAAGTTTCATGTCACACAAGAAATAGTAATTTTATGTTGTTTTACATATAAAAAAGCTGTCGTACCGTCGTTTGGAGGCGCTGGGCCGGCATTGTGACCGATCCCATTGACACCGTACCCAGAATTAACGAATCCGTAGTCATGAAACGCTTTAGCTTCTGATGAGTGTTCACATGTGTCCCGCCTCTCCGGCGCCGCGCAGTACAGGTCCCAAAAAACACACCACCACGAATGGAGGAACCCGGGCGGCTCGCCGAGTGTTATGTTCTTCTCCCATCGGATTTCTGAGAGAAAAGTCTGCGCCGCTTTCTGAGCCCCGACATGTAGTAAGTATTCATAGACATATAGAGCCAACTTCTCGCGAGCCTGAGCGTCCGAAGGTACCGCAGAGCCTTTGCCCTTGGCATACATATCGACTGGAAGCCGACGTTTATGTTAAAATTGTTTATTATTTACATTAACGCTTTATATCAATAAATTCAACTTCACAAAATGTCATTAATCGATGGCGACATTTGGCGTCTGTGGCATAGAGAAATCGGATTGTTCTCAATTACATGTAGCGCTTCGTTTGAATTGTCACTTTCATCTGTCTATGGTTGATACAGATTATATATATTTGCTACCTTGTTCCACAGAACAGCAATCTGTTTTACTAAATATATAATATAAAAGATATGCTTTAAAGGAATTCAACTAAAATATCAAAATAACGCTTAAAATTTTTATGAAATTTTAAATATTTACATAATTTAACATGTTATATCGCTCTCATCAATATTCTAAAAAATATTAAACGAAAAAAAATTAAATCCAAACTCAGAACAACCACAATATAAAATAACAAAATTAAACCTAAATCCACACCCAATAATAATTAATAAATAATAAAATAACTGAAACCAAAAAAAAAAAACAATAACCATTGACATAGAAAACGTATAATCTAGACATGTTTGTGTTTGTCTATTCCTTCTTCCTTTTCTTGCGACCGTGTCACCGCGTGGTTCGCAATCGCGTTCTGAGCTAACCAAAAATACGGTTACGCGTATAAATAATCCAAAATGGCTATAAGACCAGTATATAGGCCGACAATCGTCAAAAAAAGGACGAAAAGATTCATCAGACATCAATCTGATAGATATGACAAACTTAAACGCAACTGGCGTAAACCTAGAGGTATGTACAGTTGTTCTTTTCATGCGATGTTATTTTTATGTTTATTGTGAAATAAAATGATTATTTAATGTATTTTAGTAATTTTGCGGCGTTAATACTTGTATTTTTAAGATTTTTCAATATAATAACAAAACATTACTTTTTTAGAGGTTATAATGTCAGTGTGTTTTACAATGTGTGGGCTAAATGATAATTACTGAAATAATATATTATATTATTATATATAATTCAATTTATTTTTTAACTATGCTCTCTGAAATATTGGAAATTTAATTCATGCGTCCTTTAAAAAAAAAAAACAAATGAAACATCTTCATATTTATTTAATGAAATAATGTGATAGTCAAATAAGACATTTTTATTACTTTAAAGTAAATATATTAAGTATATTTCACATTAATGGCAAGGGCACTCTGTGTTACACATCCTTCATATGTTAATTACAATTTGTTACCTTGCTATATTAAATTTTTCTATATCCTATTCTGAATAACCATAAATAGTTATTTAGTCATAATGGAAAAGACATTTTAACTAATTAACAGAATCTTGGAAACTAAAACACTATGAAATACTGTTATTTAACAGTATATATTTTAGTTTTTGAGGTTTGTGTGGGGAAACAATTATCCAAGAATGTATTTATTCCAGCTTTGGCCATTTATAGATATATACGTAGAATATCATAAACATCATATTGATGTCTTAAATGGCAGTATATATTGCTTCTCTTTGTCTAATTAAACCCTAGAAGCATCAATGTCTAAAATATGAACATGACTCTATTTGTTAAATTTTTGAACTAGTGGCATAAAAAAGTTTGGTTTAGTAATTTATCCAAATTATGCTGTGAGGTTCACAAAAAAAACAATTTTCAATGATTTTAATAATCTTCACTTCTGCTGTGATACATAAGACAAAACATGGCTCTAAATATTGTTTTAAATTTAGATTGAAACTGGAAAAAGAAGTGTTTTTATACTAGGTTCTCTAATCACATAGCGGGCTATGTGAACAAAGTGTAAATGTATATAAATATTTTTATATTTCATATATACAACTTTTGTTCAAAAGGTTTATATAATATATGTACAATTCATCTTTAAGGTATTGACAACAGAGTGCGCAGGCGTTTCAAGGGTCAATACTTGATGCCCAGCATTGGTTACGGATCAAACAAGAAGACCCGCCACATGCTACCCAATGGTTTCCGTAAGGTGAGGAAATATTTTTTAAATTACTATAATAGTTTAAAATCTAACGGTATTAAATTTATATTAAGAAAAATAGTTGTGTTTTCAATTTTCACTTTTTTGGAGAATTAATGTGTTTTAGACATTTACTAAAATTTTCTATGTGTATGATTGTGTTTTTATTTATTCCGCAGTTCTTGTAAGACCATGTGGCATTTAGTTCTGTGACTTACTGTTTGTGGAGAATGTAGATAGATAAAATTCTTTATTTTTACACTAAATGTTACATTTATTTTGTAGAAATTAAGTGTAAACATATAACGGAAAAAGGTGGCCTTATCACTAAAAGTGATATCTTCCAGGCAACTGACTTATTAAGATATGAAGACAAAAACGGGCAAAGTAGTGTCTTGACACTGGTTTCTCTCTAAAGGATAAAGAATGAAGATTTTTCAATTATGCACCCTAATTGTTGTTTTTTTTTTTATAAAAAAGACAATTATATTTGCAAAGGCACTCTGTGATAATGCTTTATATGTACTATTTACAATTTGTTACTTTGCTATACTAATTCTGCCTTCCTATTCCTAGTTGTTAAATAAGAGCAACTAGATCATACTGGCAGAAACATATTTATATATTACACTAGGGACCTGCTTGTAGATATGCCCTCTCAATATTTTTCACATATTTTCATCCCTTATTTTAGCCCCTTAGGGATTGGCTTTTAAAAAAATAAGTAGTGTGTGTTTGGCCTTGTGTCATGAAATGTTTTCCTAAGAAAATCCATTGAAATTGTTAAAGCAATTTGGTTTTTCGTATAAACTTTCATCCCCTATTTCTAATACAGTAGCGGTAGACAAAAGTAGCCTATGTTTGACCCTGAATCTTCAACTATTTTCATTTTTAATTTTATCCAAATCAAGCCAGTAGATTAGTTATGGAAGTGTAATAGACAGTAAACTTTTGTATTTACTACATTAATATAGATTAGAATCCTAGGTTAAGGTGATTTTTTTTTAAGCTTTTCACTGTATCCTGCACACAGCAGGGTAAGCAGGGGAAACGTAGTGTTAAGACACTCCGTTTCCCACTTTCTGTCAAATTCGGAAGCATTGCGTGTTCAGTGGCGGAACTAAACGCCGCGCATTTGCCTCGACACCAGAGCATAGAAAATAGGAATATTAAATATTACCACTCCTCGAGTGGGAACCGAACCCACAACCAGTCGTTTACAGTCACGCTTGTGCCACTGCGCTACAACTGGCCTAGGATCTTAGGTTCTTTTTTTTTATAAAAGAAACAGAGACACAGAGAGGACCTAGTGTTAAGACACTCCATTTCCACCCAAACTTTGTTTTCTAACAATTCCCCATCTATCTTCCAGGTTCTCGTCCACAATGTAAAGGAGCTGGAAATCCTGATGATGCAGAACAGGAAGTACTGCGCAGAGATCGCCCACGGAGTCTCTTCAAAGAAACGCAAGAGTATCGTAGAGAGGGCCCAGCAGCTCAGCATCAGGGTGACCAACGCTGCAGCCCGCCTCCGCAGCCAGGAGAATGAATAAAATTAAGAATAAATTTATTAAAAATATTTGTTTTTTTATTGTTTTTTGAATTTATTGTTAGTAAATTATCTTATTATTTGAATTAATTACAAGATAGGTTGTGGATTTTATACCTATTTGAAAAAAGAGGTATTTGATTTTTTTATATTTAGGAAATTGGGAAAGGTATTTTTAGTAAACCTATAAACATTTTAACCTTTTAGGATTTCAGTTTTGAATAAAGAGTAGCCTATTTTTGATCCCTATTCTTAAACAATTTTTTATTTCAAATTCTATCCATATCCCATTCTAGATTAGATGTGACAGTATAACAGACAGACTTTCAAATTTATAATATTAGTATGGGTATCCATACTTATATTATAAATGCGAATGTCTGTCACGCTTTCTCGGCTAATCTACTGGTCCGATTTGGATGAAATTTAGAATGAAAGTAGTAAAAATTACTGGGTCTAACATAAGCTACTTAGTTTTTCAAAAATCAACCTATAAAGGGTTGAAATAGGGGATGAAAGTTTATATGAAAAATCTACACTGCTTGACCGATTATAATGAATTTTGGCGTAGAAATAGTTGATAATCCAAGATCAAACATAGGCTACTTTATTTTTAAAGAATTCACCCCCGAGGGTTGCAATATAACGAAACAGTTATGTAGTTGACACGGCGAAGCCGCGAGCGGGAAGCTAGTCTTCAATAAACCTTTTAGTAAACATTTAACCTGTTAGGATTTCAGTTTTGAATAAAAAGTAGCCTATTTTTGATCGCTTATTTTGAATAAAATGAATAAATTAGACATGAAAGCATAACAGGCAGACTAGAATTTATAATATTAGTAGGGATGTAAAAAATAAATAAAATTTAGCAAACTTTAAACATAGTAGGTTATAAGGAGTTTAATTTAAATTTTGACCCATAGCAAGACTTGAACATGATGTAGGGAGAGCTGCTGCCTGTCTCTGCAGCCAGAATGAATAGAATTAAGAACCGATTTATTAAAACTACTAGCTGTTACCCGCGACTTCGACCGCGTGAACCAAGAAACATCTTCATTGAGTTTCGATGCCGTTTTCCCATCTTCGAGTAATCTGAGGAACATACGTATTAAGAACCTCCTCCTTTTTTGCAGTCGGTTAATAAAATGAGATGATAGTCAGATACAGATCTCCTAATTGCGTTATTATACGAAAAAAACCGCATCTATGTCTTTCAAATTTGAGGGTTGCGCTCGATTTCTCCAGGATTCTCCATCATCAGATCCTGATCTCCTTACCATGGGGCCAATTGTTAAATATACCCTCTCGAACAAAAAAAGGATTTTGAAAATCGGTCCACCCATCTTCGAGTAATCGGAGAACACACAGAAAAACTCAAAGGAGGTTCTCCTTTGAGTTTTTCTATGGCTTTTCTCAGCAGAACTGCCTTCTGATCTGATCTGGTCTGAGCTTTATGTTCATTCAGCGATTTCACTGGTAGAACCAGATATTTTTATAAAATGTATAAAAAAAATAACGCAGCGAGATTCGAACCCGCGCTCTTAGAAACCGTCTAAGCGCTCCGTTCCCCACTTTCTGCCGAGTTCGGAGGCATTACGTGTTAAGTGGTGGAACTTAACGCCGCGCTTTACCTCGGCACCAGAGCGAATAAAATGGAAATATTAAATATTTCCTCGAGTGGGAACCCACAACCAGTCGTTTACAGTCACACGCTTGTGCCACTGGACGTCGACTGGCCACATCTAGCTAGGTTTCATTTTCAAAAAAACTTCTTTTTCTCCGTACTTTTAGGAAATAAAAAAATGGCTAAAATATCATTAGTATATAAATATCAATTTCGCAATATTTGACAACGTTGTAATAGGTCTATTTTTTTAGCCTAATTTTCAGCAATTGACTAACCAGGAGTCTATACTTCA
Organism: Dryas iulia moderata; assembly: GCA_019049465.1. NCBI lineage: Eukaryota > Metazoa > Arthropoda > Insecta > Lepidoptera > Nymphalidae > Dryas > Dryas iulia. The sequence goes on from CM032443.1 coordinate 4,845,956, forward strand.
GTCCTACATCCAGACTAATATCTTTTATTTTGTTTTAATTTGTTGTATTTTTTTGTTTTAATTTTGTTAGATTTTTTATTATATATTTTTTGCATTTTCTTATTGTAATCATGATTTCAAAAGAACGATTTCTCGAAAGGAATACCGGAAAAGAAATAACCGGAGCTCGGTCACCGTTTATTTTGAATAAAGGGTAATTTTATTCCAGCTAGTCTGATTCTCCAAATCCGCCCAAATAGTCTTGTGCACCCTCTACCGCCCAACCTGGTCCCGCCCTTGTGCTTATTTCCGCCCTTCATCATAATTGCCCCAATATAATTCTCCTATACCATTGCCGTCATCTATTAAAACGCCACTACACTTATGCTATCCTAGTACTTTGAAATGAAATATCTGTGCTTTGTATATAATAAAAATGTATGAAGACCGTTAGCGAATAACTACTTAGCAATTGCAATTTTCGATTAAAACTCCACCGCACTTATGCTATCCTAGTACCTCGAAATGAAAAACACGAATAAATCCTTTTCTGGACCACAGATTAAATAATCTTTAGACATTTTTATCGTTTCGGGTGAAGGAGGTTGTTTGTTGAGTTTTAGTTTTTTGTTTGTTTATTTATGGTTAAAGATAGTTTATTTCTCAAAAAGAAATTACATTTCACTTACTTGAGAAAATTATGACTATACCTAAACATATTTTAAATTAAAACTTCGACAATCATAATATCACTAGTTTAACATATTATTCTTACAATAAATTTTACTTTAAACAAGGAATTTAAAACATACCCTCAAAGCAACAATACACAACCTAATTGTGTACAAAACAGCGACAACACAGAGTAACAAAAACAGTTTGGTCATCAGTTATTTATTTCATACTTAATTTTTATTATTTATCTGTTTATCTGCTTATTTGGTTGTCTGTTTCTCTATTTTTTTTATCTTCACGCTGTATCCCGCACACAGCAGGGTAGGGCAGAGGGAACCTAGTGTTAAGACACTCCGTTCCCCACGCACCGCCGAATTCGGAGGCTTGCGTGTTAAGTGGCGGTACTTAACGCCGCGCTTTGCCTCTGATACGAGAGCGAAGGAAACTGAAATCCATACTTTTATTATAAATGGGAAAGTCTGTGTGTTTGTCTGTCACGCTTTCACGGCTAATCTACTGGTCCGATTTGGATGAAATTTAGAATGAAAGTAGTAAAAATGACTGGGTCTAACATAGGCTACTTAGTTTTTCAAAAATCAATCTCTAAAGGGTTGAAATAGGGGATGAAAGTTTATATGAAAAATCTACACCGCTTGACCAACGCTTGACGCTTGACGCTTGAGGTGTGCCCAGCTTGGGCGTCTCAACGCCGCGCTCTGCGCGGCGTCATTGTGGTCGACCTCTCACTTCCAGCCGTTTTGAAGACCATGGTGGAGAGCGAGAGGTCGTGAGATGCGGTCGGAGCCTTCTGCGAGGCGGTGGTGTTCGAGAAGGAGGCGGCGGAACGGGCGAGGAAGGTGTTCTCCAACCTTGCCCTCCGCCGCGAACGACCGGGTCGCCGAAGGACGGCACATAATCGTCGCCTTCCGCCCTAACCGGCCAGAGGGCGGTCAGCGTGGGGCTAGCTGACTGCCTACTCACCTGGCCCGAGTAGGCGCGCGCGGTCGCTCCCGCGCGCTACTCCGAGCAGGCCGTCGAGGGTGACCTACACCACCCTTGACTCCGCGACGTGCCTTGCAGGCTCCCGCCGCCGGTGTCCTCGGACGATTGATTCGGTCCCCGTGGCCCGGCTAGTGGCGGTCGAGAAGGAGCACCGTCAGGTTTTAGTGGGTAACGGCGGCGTTACCATCTTGCCTCACCGGAGTCCCACATAACCACGTCCCGGGTCCCCACTCGGGCTGGTATCCGTAACGGATTTCCTGACGAAAAAAAAAAAAAAAAAAAAAGAGGATGAAAGTTTATATGAAAAATCTAAACCGCTTGACCGATTGTAATGAACTTTGGCATAAATATAGTAAACTAGCGGCCCGCTCGCGGCTTCGCCGCGTGATCTACGTGGCTGTTTCGGTATATTGCAACCCTCGGTGGTGGATTTTTGAAAAATAAAGTAGCCTATGTTTAACCTTGGATTATCAACTATATATATGCCAAAATTAATTACAATCGGTCAAGCGGTGTAGATTTTTCATATAAACTTTCATCCCCTATTTCAACCCTTTAGAGGTTGATTTTTGAAAAAACTAAATAGCCTATGTTAGACCCAGTCATTTTTACTACTTTCATTCTAAATTTCATCCAAATCGGACCAGTAGATTAGCCGTGAAAGCGTGACAGACAACACACACAGACATTCGCATTTATAATATAAGTATGGATAATCCAAGGTTAAACATAGGTTACATTATATTTTAAAAATCCACCGCCGAGGGTTGCAATATAAAAAAACAATTAGGCAGTCCACGCGGCTAAGCCGTGAGCGGGTCGCTAGTAAAAAAATAAGTAAAAAAAAAAACTAACCTAATGAAAATCGAACCGACACGCATCGCGTATACAGTCAGAAGCTAACAAAACATGTAGGTACATATTAAATAGTAAATTTAAGTAGAATGGCTCAATTTTTTGTTTTTTTTAATGCATGGAGGTCATTTCAGGGGTCTCACCCCTAATGCTATGTCACCAGCTAATGGTTAAGCGTGTTTCTTCTAAGTCTCTTTTCTAAACTATTTGTTTATTGCGAAACCTTTACGCTTTTAACCACAATGGTAGAGAAAACCTAGTGTTAAAACACTCCGTCCGCTATTTTTCGCCTAAATCACTTTTTGAGTGGTGACATTCAATGCCGAGCTTTTATCTTGTCACCAGAAAGAATACAGAAATAAAATAATTATCGCAAGTAGGAATAGAACTACTTACTATTGCGTATACAGTCAGAAGCTAACAAAACATGTAGGTACATATACATATAGATTAAATAGTAAATTTAAGTAGATTGGCACAAAATTTGGATTCACAGCAATTGTATGCGTGTCGGAGTTCGCGTGTTCGCCAATCGTTCGTTGTTACCGACTACTGTCATAGCGGGGGACGATATTATGCTGTACAACTTGTAATATATATACTAACTAGGGGCTCGATCTGTGATCTACTTGGCTGTTGCGGTATATCGCAACCCTCGGGGGTGGATTTTTTGAAAAATAAAGCAGCCTATGCTTAACCTTGGATTATTAACTATATTTATGCCAAAATTCATTACAATCGGTCAAGCGGTGTAGATTTTTGATATAAACTTTCATACCCTATTTCGACTCTTTAGAGGTCGAATTTTGAAAAAATAAGTAGCCTATATTATATCCAGGTATTTTTACTACTTTCATTCTAAATTTCATCCAAATCGCACCGGTAGATTAGCCGTGAAATCGTGACAGACAAACACACAGACATTCCCATTTATAATATAAGTATGGACTAGTGGCCCGATCGCGGCTTCGCCGCGTGATCTACGTAGCTGTTTCGGTATATTGCAACCCTCGGGGGTGGACTTTTGAGAAATAAAGCAGCCTATGTTTAATCTTGGATTATCAACTATATATATGCCAAAATTCATTACAATCGGTCAAGCGGTTTCGATTTTTCATATAAATTCTTTTTTTCGTTTAATTCGTTTCAATTTTTCATAAAGGCTACTTTGTTTTTCATAAATCAATCTTTTAGAGGTTGATTTTTGAAAAAATTAGTAGCCTATGTTAGACCCAGTCACTTTTACTACTTTCATTCTAAATTTCATCTAAATCGTACCGGTAGATGTCGCCGTGAAAGCGTGGCAGACAAACACATAGACTTTCGCATTTATAATATGAGTATGGTTTTTTTCGTCCGTAGCGTAGCCTGGCTACCCCGTAAGGGAAAAGCGTGAAGCTCAAAAAAAATTCCTCTTTTAAACATTTTTAAAGTGTTATTTCACACTTAGGAAAATTGAAAAAGACATTTAGAAAACGTATAAAAATTTGTTAACAACAAAATAAGTTGTAATAAAGCGTATAAGAATTTCGATGCAGCGTGTAGTAGAACGCATGGCTCAGTGGTGAGAGCGCCTGGACGGTATTCAGGAAGCGCGGGTCCGAATCCCGCTGCGTTCAAATTTTTATACGTTTTCTTTTTCACCCAATACCTTACTTAAGGTTGTATCGAAGAAATCGTTGTTTTTGCTATAAGGGCGCCTCTAGTACAACTGAATTACTGTTTGTATTTTTTTTATGTGTGTATTTTTTTCTATTTATGTGTATAATAAAGAATATATTTTTATTATTATTACTAATATAACTAAGACAAAGCGCAGCGTTGAGTTCCGCCACTTAACACGCAAATGTCTGTTCAATGATTTCGGCTATTATTGGGGCTGTGAGTGTATTGACACTTGGCTTCCTCTCACTACCTCGCTGTGCGGGAAAATGCGTGAAGTTGTTTTTTTTTTAAATAATTGCCCTGACTGGAAATCGAACCCATGACCTATCGAATTTGCAGTCAGCAGTTTTCAGACAGAATTTACTGTCACACTAATAGTTAAGTTGGGGCCAGTCGTGGCGCAGTGGCACGAACGTGAACGACTGGTTGTGGGTTCGATTCCCACTCGAGGAGTGGAAATATTTAATATTTCCATTTCCTTCCCTTTGGTATCAGAGGTAAAGCGCGGCGTTAAGTTCCGCCACTTTACACGCAATGCCTTCAAAATTCGACGGTGCGTGGGAACGGAATGTCTTAACATTAGGTTCCCTCTGTCTAACCTGATGTGCGGGGTACAGCGTGAAGCTAAAAAAAAAGAAAAAACTAATAGTTAATTAGAGATAAATTTGCGAAGAAAAATCATATATTAATTTATTAGTATAAAGAAAGACATTAATCTAAGGTTTTTAGCTTCACGCTATATCCCGCACAGAGCAGGGTAGGCAGAGGGAACCTAGTGTTAAAACACTCTGTTCCCCACTTTCCGACGAATTTTGAAGGCATTGCGTGTTAAGTGGCGGTCTTAACGCCGCACTTTGCCTCGATACCAGAGCGAAAAAAATGAAAATATTTCCACTCCTCGAGTGGGAATCGAACCCACAACCCGATATACAGGCACACTCTGTGCCTCTGTGCCACGACTGGCCCCAAAGGTTTTTCAATACCTATTATATTTTTATAATATCTATATATTTAAATGTTTTCTTATGAAGTTAAATAAGTTTTCCTTTTTTATATAAGATTTTCACAGCAGTCGTGGCCGAGTGGTTAAGGCGTCTGACTCGAAATCAGATTCCCTCTGGGAGCGTAGGTTCGAATCCTACCGGCTGCGTATCTTTTTGTTTATGTATCGATAATAAACTTTTTTTGTATAGCTTTTTCATATAAGTAATTTTTTTATAGCTTCACGCTGTATCAAGCACACAGCAGGCAGGGTAGGCAGAGGGAACCTAGTATTAAAATACTCCGTTCACCATTTTCCGCCGATTTCGGAGGCATTGCGTGTTAAGTGGCGGAACTTAACGCCGCGCTTTACCTCGACACCAGAGCGAAGAAAATAATATAATTAAGTAATATAATTATAATTTAATATCTTGAAGATCCTAAAATTAACAAGGCCTTCTCTCTCTCTCCCTACCCTGTGAAGCCTTGTAAAGAGCGAAGGTTAATGCGCATTTTAAAGGGTCCCTTTAACCTACACGTTATGTCGCAAGCTTTAGGTACTGTTCTCTCCGCTCTCTGCAATGTGATGAACACCTGTAGAATAAAGCCATGGAATACTATGTAATTTCTTCTCTATTACATTGAAAACGTTTTTTTTATACAATTATTGAGGCTAGTCGTGGTTTGTGGGCACAGTGTGACTGCAAATGAGACTGGTACTGGGTTTCCAACTCAAGAAAATAGGAGTTTAATTTTTCCATTTTCTTTGCTCTGGTGTTGAGATAGCGCGGCGTAGTTTCGCCACTTAACACGCTATACCTCCAGAATTTGACGCAAAATGGGGAACGGAGTGTCTTAACAGTAGGCTCCCTTTGCCTATCTGCTGTAAGCGGGATACAGCGTGAAGCTAAATAAAACAGTTTCCACCCATGGCGGGACTGGTTAAGAATACAATTCCCCTCTGCCGCTGGGTAGCGTCCCGTAAAAGGCGGGTAACCCAGTAGCTTGGTGGTAGAAGATTCGTTCTCCGACTGGCTCGCGACCACTATCGTGTCAGAGACGAACCGCCAAATATCTGATGATGTGTTCCGTTTCGACGGCATGTAAGCCAGCTCTCCCTATTCCCACCATTGCCATCCTTCCATAACTAAAAGAAAATAATATAAATAACCACTAACAAAAAGAAAATAATCATTGTATCTATATAAATATTTTGCATAATATCATCCAAATGGCAGATCATTGGCAAACGTTCTGGTTATGATTTTATTTTTTACGATGCACGCGCCCGTACCAAGTACGGCTTGTTAGGACTTTTATACAGCGTGTTTCCTAATGTTTAAGAAAAAAAAACGACTTTACGCTTTTTCCTGCAATTTTTTTTAAATAGCTGGGTAGCCAGAGGGAACCTAGTGTCAAGACACTACGTTTTCCAAGCACCGAAATCGAAATCGCGTGTTAAATACTGGAACTCAAAACTATGTTACCTATATCTAAAGTACCAGAGTGAGTGGGTCATTCTGCTGAGTGGGAATCGAACTCACAACCATTGAAGCTATAGACATCGTGCCACTGCGTCACGAGGGTCTCAAATGTTTATAAATCTATTTTTTGTTAGTTAGCTGCCAAGAGGAGGTTCAAACTGTAGGTACTATGGTTACGTAAGATCGGCGTTAAGTTCCGCCACTGACTTTACCTTAATTTAACTATTACAATATTTCTGCAGTCCAGTTTGTATCAGTTCAGTTAGGGGGCCAGTCGTGGCGCATTGACACGAACGTGAGACTGTAAAAAGCTGGTTGTGGGCTCGATTCCCACTCGAAGAATGGAATTATTTCCATTTCCTTCGCTCTGGTACCAGAAATAAAGCGCAGCATTAAGTTCCGCCACTTAACACACAAGCCTCTGAATTCGGCGGAAAGTGGGGAACGGAGTGTCTTAACACTAGGTTCCCAGTGCCTACTAATTAATTTACTAAAAAAAAACGAATATAGAACAATCAGAGACCTAAAATCATAAATAATTCTACACTTTCAACCAAATTTATTTACCAGATCGAGTTAAGCAATACATTTATTAACGTCACCATTGTCACAAGTGGGAATCGAACTTATTACTATGTAATAAGCAATTATTCGTATATTTTCAACTAAATGGTTAAAAGAAATATGATTAACAAACATGATCAACCTGTGTTAGCAATTGGCCCCGTCTCGATATACGAAAATGCAAAATGCCATATTGGAGCGACTGCTTGGTTCGCGAAGACAGGGTGAGTTTTGGAATAATTTAGTTTTTATAACTGTGGCCAGTCGTGGCGCAGTAGCACAAGCGTGTGACTGTAAACGACTGGTTGTGGGTTCGATTCCCACTCGAGGAGTGGAAATTATATTTCCATTTTCTACGCTCTGGTGCCGAGGTAAAGCACGGCGTTAAGTTCCGCCACTTAACACGCAAGCCTCCGAATTCGGCGGAAAGTGGGGAACGGAGTGTCTTAACACTAGGTTCCCTCTGCCTACCCTGCTGTGTGCGGGATACAGCGTGAAGCTAAAAAACATCATTTTTTTCCAAAAATAATTTATTTATTTGAAAGGCCATATTTTAATCTACTTTTCTACAAATTTCTCATTACTTTTGAGGCATTTATCGTATCTTGGGAGCAGTTTAAACATCTGACGATGTGTTCCGGTTCGATGGCATGTAAGCCAGCTCTCTCCCTATTCCTACCATTCCCATCCTTCTTCCCTCCTTTCCTCCTCCCCCCTTAAGGTCGGCAACGCATCCACAACCTTTCTAATGTTGTGGATGTCTATGAGCGAAGGTAACTACTTACCATCAGGTGGTCCTTCTGCTCGTTTGCCTACCATTCATCAATAAATATAAAAAAAGGTTTTTGTATGCTATCGCCGAAGAAGCTTGCTGCCTGTTAAGACAACTGCTTCAGTCGTTTAACGTAGTAACATTTAAAAAGATGTTCAAAGTAATAAAAAAAAGCTACTTTACGTCATTTTCCTCATAGCAAGGTAGGCATAGAGAGTCTAGTGTCAAGACACTCCTTTCTAACTCTCCATCCAAAATCAAGACTTCATACATGAAGTGGCGGATTTTTTTTGTTGTTTTATTTTTTTAGAGGAAACCTAGTGTTAAGACACTCCGTTCCCCACGCACCGACGAATTCGGAGGCATTGCGTGTTAAGTGGACGATCTTGACGCCGAACTTTGCCTCTGATACCAGAGCGAAGAAGATGGAAATATTAAATATTTCCACTTCTCGAGTAGGAATCGAACCCACAACCAGTCGTTTACAGTCATATGTTTGTGTTGAGGCCGAATTCAAAGCCACGTTTTCTCTTATTAGAGTGCAGAAATGATATTTAATTCAATTAAATGGAGGAGATCGAACTTACAACCAATCGCATGGACAGTCAGACGCTGTACCACTGCGCCACTGATTTTTTGTACTTGAATTTCTTAACAGCTTCACGCTGTATCCCGCACAAAGCACTGAGACTTATATTTAATCTCATTATCTAGTGGTGATGTCCATCACTGACCAAGTGTAAGCAAATTTTATTGTTATTACTAGCGACCCACTAGCGGCTTCGCCACGTGAACTACCACTTTCATCCTCTATTGCCTCTTTGGGATTGGTTTTTTTATAAAAGGGGGGTAGTCTATATTTGACCTTGCGTCAATAATTATGTTGTTGAGAAAATCATCGATATATCTAATACAATGTCTATACTATTTGATAACATATAGCAATAACTGTTCGAATACGTACGAAATCTACTAAATATATTATACCATCTGGTATATAGTATTATAAACCGGTCATAATATTTTAAATAAATTTTACTCTTTCTATTTTATTTTACAATATTAATTATTGATATTAAAAAAATACTATTAAAAATATACTTATTGATATTAAAAAAAAATAGCTTTACTTGCAAATATGTTTTCTTATGCTTGTGTTAATTTGTTTTTATCTTTTCTGTTTTCTTTTATTTTTGCACGTGTGCCATAAATAAATAATTTTATCTATCTATCTTTCTGTAGAACAATCAGAAGATGTCTTTGAAGATACTGAGTTCATCCCAGAAGCCTCGCAACTTGCACAGCGTCAGGTTCTCTAACGAAGATATGCCAAAATTTAAGTCTTTGGTGAGATTTTTAATCTTTTTATATGTATTTTTACAACTTTACTATGTTCCTTATATAGCGGGGTAGTCAGAAAGAACTTAGTGTCAAGACACTCCGTTCTTCACTTTTCAATCGGAATTGAGACGTTGAGAAGCGGAATTTTCGTCTTAAGTGACCTACAACTTTTCACTTTTCGACAAATTCGGAGGCATTGCGTGTCAAGTGGCGGAACTTAATGCCGCACTTTGCCTCAACACCAGAGCGGAGAATATGAAAATGTTAAATATTCCACTCCTCGAGTAGGCATCGGATCCACAACCAGTCGCTATACAGTTACGATTGGCGACGTGCTGTCCCTCCCTCGTCGGCTCCCATCGCCGGCGTTCGATGATAAGGGCAGTTCCCGTGACCTCGGCTAGTGGCAGTCGAGAAGTACTGTCAAGATTTAGAGGATATCTACTTACCTCTCCACATAATCACGTTCCGAGTTTCCACTCGGCACGTTAAAAAAATTTCATCGTAGGTACCAAAGCAAAGAAATGAAAATAACAATATTCCCTGAGAGAAATCATGCCCACGTCTCTACTGCGCCATTTAAATAAAAATGGTTTAAGTAATTATTATTTCATAAAGATATATTTTAGCAAAAAATATTAAAAAAGAAAAAATGCACTTTTTGTAAGCTGCTTTTGTCAACTTCATAACATTATCTTTGAAAGTGTGAAAAGTGGAGAAAGGAATCACTTATCACTATATACTAGTCATCATCATAATCCCTTTTATGTATAACTGCAGGAATTGCTTAAAGATAGGATACAATATTTTCAATATTTTCAAAATATTATTTACACACTTATGAAATTTAATTAATGGCATTCTCTCTTGCCAAACGATTGTTCATAGATTAATCTTTGTTTTTTTTTTTTTAGCTTCACGCTGTATCCCGCACACAGCAGGGTAGGCAGAGGGAACCTAGTGTTAAGACACTGCGTTCCCCACATTCTGCGGAACTTAATGCCGCGCTTTGCCTCGATGCCAGGCCGAAGAAAATGGAAATAATAAATATTTCCACTCGTCGAGTGGAAATCGAACCCACAACCAGTCGTTTACAGTCACACGTTTGTGCCACTGCACCACGACTGGCGCCTAAAATTAATCTTTGTGTAGCCAGAAATTGATAGAAATCTCTCTACAGAGATGCTAACAACAAAAATAACGTTGTAATAATTGTATATGAATTTTGACCCAGCCAGTGAAGAACGCATGGCTTAGCGGTCAGAGTTTGACGACATTCGAATTTTTATACGTTTTCTAAAAACGGAAACTTCTTTTTTCCAGGATTCTCCCGAAGGCAATGGCCCGTTTGCCACACACTCGATGCTAAGTGTAGATTCGGGAGCTCCAAGTCCAGACTGTGTGTTCCAGCCTGCAGCACAACGATACCGGCTAAATGAACAAAGTAAGAAAACCAACCAAAGTAAAAAAACACTATTTTCAATATATCAAAAGAGGAGAGAACAAATAAATATATTGGAAAAGACATTTAGAAAACGTATAAAAATTTGAACGCAGCGGGATTCGAACCCGCGGGTCCTGGAAACCGTCCACACGCTAACTACTAAGCCATGCGTTCTACTACCAGCTGCGTCGAAATTCTTATACGCTTATTACAACTTATTTATAAATATATTGTTATTGGTTTACCATTTCACAATAGAGTAACAGTACAATACAAAGTAAGACAAAAAATAATTTAATAGAAACATCAGCTAATAATAAACGTTGTAAACGTACAAGTACTTACATAATTCCTCACCTAATTAACTTCGACAATGATGTACGAGTAAAATTAAGAAAAAAAGCTTTAGGTTCTTGGTAAAAGAATATCATTTAAGCCCAACATCCATACTTATATTATAAATGCGAAAGTCTGTGTGTTTGTCTGTCACGCTTTCACGGCAAAACTACCGGTCCGATTTGGATGAAATTTAGAGTGAAAGTAGTAAAAGTGACTGGGTCTAACATAGGCTACTTATTTTTTCAAAAAACAACCTTTAAAGGGTTGAAATAGGGGATGAAAGTTTATATGAAAAATCTAAACCGCTTAACCAATTTTAATGAGTTTTGGCATAAATATAGTTGATAATCCAAGGTTAAACATAAGCTACTTTATTTTTCAAAAATCCACCACCGAGGGTTACAATATACCGAAACAGTTACGTAGGTCACGCGGCAAAGCCGCGAGCGGGCCGCTAGTATTAAAATAAGACGAATACGGTACTTGGGACAGACTAGTTGTATATATATTAGTTACTATAAAAGATTTATTCCTAAATTTAGGATACAAATATATTTAAAGCAATCTTTATCCATTATCCTTGTTTAGAGAGTGCAGCATAAAAGGAGATTTTTATTTAAAAAAAAATACCTTTTCTTTGCCCAGGAATCAAACTCCTGACCGCCATCAACCAAATAGTCCAACAACGTGCTGAGCTAGAGGCGAACCGAACGACGCTGTCGAGTATGTTAGACGAGTTAAGGCGAAAACTAAAACGAAGAATTGAAGAATGCCATTTGGACAAAAAGGAGAAGATGAAGGTGGTTTCAATTATAAAAATAAAATATACACATAGCAGGGTAGGCAGAGGGAATCTAGTGTTAAGACACTCCCCACGCACCGCCGAATTCGGAGGCATTGCGTGTTAAGTGGCGGAACTTAACGCCGCGTATTACCTCGACACCAGAGCGAAGGAAATGGAAATATTAAATATTTCCAATCCTCGAGTGGGAATCGAACCCACAACCAGTCGTTTACAGTCACACTCTTGTGCCACTGGGCCACGACTGGCCACATATATAGTATAGTTAGTATAGTATAGTATATAGTAGTATATAGTAGTAGGCTATAGTTACTTTTAGTTAGTTTACAAAAGAAATTAACAATTTCTACTTTCTTTTATAACTATTGGGGCCAGTCGTGGCGCAGTGGCATAAGTGTGTTACTGTAAACGACTGTTAGTGAGTTCCATTCCCATTCGAGGAGTGGAAATATTGAATATTTTCCATTTTTTTTGCTCTGGTGTCGAGGCAAAGCGCGGCGTTAAGTTCCGACATTTAACATGCAATGCCTCCGAATTCCCTCTGCCTACCCCACTGTGTGCCGGATACAGCGTGAAGCTATAAAAAATAAATATAAAAACAAAATTAAAAATTTTGAAAATACCCACGACGGTTTAATTGTAATTGAAAAAGGATAAAATAACTAGAAATCCCCCGCCTAAAAGAATATATCTAACGAGATGACGGGGACGACTTCGTCGGAGCTGCCATTACTTTAAGTTTGCTAACTTCTCCTAAGTTTTCATGCTGTTAAATTTGTTTTTAATTTTGTTTTTTATTTTAAACTTTTTAAAGTGAATGGATATACATTATATATTATTACATAATTTCGAAATACTTTATATTAATCTTCATGCAAATCCAAAAGAAATTATAAACCCAATGCTTTCTGGCTATCAAATGCCTATTGCAGCGCCTGGCAGATTGTCACCGCAACATTTTTAGGAAACTTAAATTTAACCAAATCAGTGAAAATCACAAAACCCACTAGTAGTTTTAATTTGGAACAAATTAATTTATACTGGAGCGCCCCGTGGTAGTTTGTGATATGGCATATAAAAACACGCAACAATTAAACATGAACCTATCACAGAAAACGGCATCTAAATAGGTTTCACACAAAAATACAAGCAAATGCTTACTACAGCGCCCCCTGGTGAGGTGTCACCACGACACATATACGAGAACACGCGCTAATTGAGCCTGATCCTATCGTTGAAAACTGCATCAAATTCAGACTCGTAGTTTTAACTTTGCACCATCAAATGTTTAATGAAGCGCCCCCTGGTGAGTTCTTAACGTAAAAAAAAAACTAAAAACATACACCAAGTAAAGGTAAACTCTGTCCAATCGGACTAGTAGTTGTGGTTTTACATTAAATATTACAAACAAATGTTTACTGCAGCGCCCCCTGGTGAGTTAACACGATAAAGCATATCCAAGAACATGCCCTAATTAAACTTGAGCTTATCACTGAAACTGCATCCAAATCGAATTCGTCATTTTAGCTTTGCACAAACAATATTTTACTGCAGCGCCCCCTGGTGACTTGTCACCGTAATATAAATTTAAAAACATGTACTAAACAAAGCGGAATCTAATACTGAAAACTCTTTGCAATCGTACTAGTCGTTTTTGTTATACACAAAAAATGGAAGCAGCTACTTACTGCAGCGCCCCCTAGAGAGTTGACACATACTTGAAAATATGCACTAAGTAAACATACATGACACATATATGAAAATATGCACTAAGTAAACTTGAATCTATCATTGAAAACTGCATTCAAATCGGACTCGTAGTTTTAGTTTTGCACAAACAAATGTACTTACTGCAGCGCCCCCTGGTGAGTCATCACCGTAACAAATATATGAAAAGATGCACCAATTAAACCTGAACCTATCGTTGAAAGTTTCATCTAAATCGGACTAGTAGTTTTTACTCTACATAAACAAATGTTTACTGCAGCGCCCCCTGGTGAATTTTCACCGTAACGTAAAAACAAAAATTTTAAAATATGTATGAAGTAAAGCTTAATCTAATTCTGAAAACTCTAGCCAATCGGATGGGTAATTTCGGTTTTAGACAAATAAATATAAGAAAAATTTTGGTTTTACACAAAAAAACTCAAACAAATGCTTATTACAGCGCCCCCTGATGAGTGGTCACCATAACACATATATGGAAAGACGCACCAATTAAGCCTGAACCCATCCTTGAAAATTTCATCTAAATTGGACTAGTAGTTTTTGCTCTGCATAAACAAATGTTTAGTGCAGCGCCCCCTGGTGAGTTTTCCCCGTAACAAAAAAAGAAAAATCTTAAAATATGCACCAAGCATAGATAAATCTTTTTATGTAAACTCTTTTTAATCGGAGCAGTAGTTTCGGTTTTAGACAAATAAATACAAAAAAAGTACAAACAAATGCTTACTGCAGCGCCCCCTGGTGGTTTGACACGATAAAACATATCCAACAACATCCACCAATTAAACCTGAATCTACCACTGAAAATCTATTGAAATCAGACTATTATTTTTTGAGATAATTGAAAACATTCGTTTTCACGTAAAATGCTTACTGCAGCGCCCCCTGGTGAGTTAAGGCAATAAGACATACATAAGAACATACGCCAATTGAACCTTAACCTATCATAGAAAACCGTATCAAAATCGGACTTATAGTTTTGGAAATAATTGACATAGTAATTTGCACAAACACACAAACAAACAAACAAACAAACAAACAAACAAACAAACAAACAAACAAACAAACAACCTCTCACCCCAAACACATATACAGTCGCCGTTCCGTCGCGGGTAAAAACGACAAATTATAAAAATACAAGCGAACTACTGCTTTACTCATGTGAACTACACAACTGCTGTATCATTCCATTATAACCCTTTAGGGCATGATTTTTTTTTATAATGGGCCAAATGTTTTCCTGAATTTTAAACTATTTTTATTCCAAACTTCATCTAAATCAAGCCAGCAGATTAACTGTGGAAGCATTTATGAAGTAAATGTGGATTTATAAAATATGTATATATTTTTGTTCATATATCTTAAACAGGCTTTGAAGCAAGCAAATCAAAGATTAGAAAGAGAGAAATTCAACATAGTAACGGAGATAGAGCATTTAAAGAGGCATTTAGAAAAGGAGGAAGCGCACCACTTGCAGCACGCCAGAGCTGCTGTAGCACAGGTGACCTAACTAATAAATTATTAATAGTTTTAGTGGAAGAAACCAGTCAAAAATATAATATCTTAAATGTATTATAATTTAGGATTGTGGCGCAGTGGGACAACGTCTAACTGTAAACGTGGTGGTTTTGGGTTCGATTTTCACTCGAGGAGTGTAAACTTTAACTTTGTTTAGGTACCAAAGCGAAGGAATTACCTTCGCTTTGGTACCTAAACAAAGCACGGCGTTGGGTCCCGCCACTCAATACGTATTGTCTCGCACTCGTATTGGTAATTGATTTTATTGAGCTGACCGAAGCTAAGCGAAGAGTTAGAGCTTCTCTTACTGGTCAAAAGTGTGCTTCGTTGTGGTTTAACTCTTCCTGGGCTATTTGTAGTAGACCTCTGAAATTTGGCACAGTGAGGGATATCGAGTACAGTGTCTTGTGTGCTGTGAAGTTTTTTGGTGACAATTGTAATTGTAATTTTTGAATAAATAGTAATTAAATGGTCAAAAAGTGCCCATAGAGTTCGCTCAGTTCTTCCCGCCATGAAGAGCAAAGAGGCGGTTCCTAGTATATTATTCACCCATTCATAAATCTATACAATTTTAGGCAATACAAGGAGTGACGAAAGCAGCAGCTGATCACCTCTTCACGCCTTGCTCTGTCTCAGAGCTACCTAACATTGTGAGCAGGAATGTGGCAAAAAATGCACCATCGAGAATTGTAAGTATAAGATCTATATCTATAGATGATGATACTTCTAAAAATTAATGGTTTTATATTTTCTTATTTTAACTGTTCTCTCTTATTTTAAAAAAATATACAGAGAGCGTAGTGGTACATTTCTCTGCTCTCTTTAAGTCGTTTAAACTAACATATTTCGACCTATTTAAAATTATTTCTTGAATTTAGTAAAATAGAAAAGAAGTGGGGGCCAGTCGTGGCCCAGTGGCACAAGCGTGTGACTGTAAGCGACTGGTTGTGGGTTCGATTCCCACTCGAGGAGTGGAAATATTTATTAATTTCCATTTTCTTCGCTCTGGTGTTGAGGCTAAATGCGGCATTAAGTTCCGCCACTTAACACGCAATGCCTCTGAATTTGGCGGTGCGTGGAGAACGGAGTGTCTTAACACTAGGTTCCCTCTGGCTACCCTGCTGTGTGCGGGATACAGCGTGAAGCAAAAAAAGAAAAAAATAGAATAAAAAACCTGAGCTACAACGCTTAAATTATAGATCACCTGTTTCAAAATGAGGATTTCCACGTTGGTGGTAAGAAATGGTTGTAAAGCAACTATGAAATAAACTTATTTTTTAAATTTTAATTTTATTAACTTTTCAAATAAGCAATTGTTAATTTATTATTTAATTACTTGTGTATATTATATAGGCAGATAACAAGCTGGCAGCCGCGCGTCTTATGCGCGACATCGCCGAGCTGAGGCAGCGAGTGGCGCAAGTAGAGGCGCGACTTGCTAACGAATTAAAGGTGAGGGAAAGAGAGAGTATTACCAGGAGAATTCTTTTTTTTTTATTAAACAAAGGGAGGCAAACGAGCAGAAGCACTACCTGATGGCAAGTAGCTACCTTCGTCCATGGACATCCACAAGATTAGAAAGGTTATGGATGCGTCGCCGACCTTAAGGGGGTGGAGGTAAGGAGGGAAGAAGGATAGGGATAATGGGAGCAGGGAAAGAGAACTGGATTACATGTCATCGAACCGGAACACATCACTAGGTGTTTGGCGGTTCGTCTTTGACATGATAGTGGTCGCGAGCCAGTCGGAGAACGAATCTCCTGCCGCCAAGCTACTAGGTTACCCGCCTTTTACGGGACGCTGCCCAGCGACGAGGGGGAATTGTATTCTAACCCGTCCCCCCATGGGTAATTCTTTTATAATATATTAGAGAGAATAAAAGAAGTAATATATATTCTAGTATAATTACTAGATGCCATCATGACCATAATCGGTGTGGGACCAATTACCATTGATGATCACAATTTAATTATTCATTTCTACATTCTTGTAAACAAGCCAAGGCGCAGCGTTAAGTTCCGCCATACGTAAAGTCTCGAATGCAGACGAAATTTGGAGAAGGTAGTATCTAGAACCTCACTGTCTATCCTGCTGTGGAGGAAAAAGCCTGAGGCTGCTTTTTTATTTATTCCATTTAATACCATCCGAAATCAACACATTGCATGTTTAGGAGCGGAACTAAAAGCTAAATTTTCTCTTACCAGATAGACAGGTACCAGAGCGGCGAAATGAAAGTATAGTACCCGGCAATAAATAATGCACATCGTGCTTAGAATGAAACAGTCGGTCAGTTTCGGTTTCGTAGAGCGCTGTCTTTGTCACTCAGTTGGTATGTGACGTTTCTCATTGTTATTATTTTAAGCGACCGAGACAACGCTCTACGAAGTCGTAGCTAACCGACTGTTTTATTGTAAGCATCGATGTGCATTATTTATTGCCGGGTACTATAACATATAATCATTCCCCTCAATGGGATACGAACCGACAGCCGTTGCGTTTACAGTCAAACGCTATCCCACTACACCACAACTGTATCATAATAGTAATTTAACAACTCAGATGTTTTTATTTTTTAGCTTTACGCTGTATCCCGCACACAGCAGGGTAGGCAGAGGGGATCTATTGTTAAGACCCTCCGTTCTCCACTTTCCGCCGAATTTGGAGGCATTGCGTGTTAAGTGGCGGAACTTAACGCCGCGCTTTACCTCTGATACCAGAGCGAAGAAAATGGAAATATTAAATATTTCCACTCCTCGAGCCGTTTACAGTCGAGTCGTTTACAGTCACACGCTTGTGCCACTGGCCACAATAATTTAATAATTGAGAATTTATTTAAAAATGTATAATTTATATAAAACCATTGTAGAAATCACAAAATGACGGTCACTTAAATAATTAAACAGTGTATTTCTAGCGTAAAAGGCAGGCTGAGATCGACATTGTGCGATTGAGGAAGGAGCTGTCTACCACAAAGAGTTGTGTCGCGTCACTCCGCATGCCCGGACCTAGGAAACCATGTGCTAAATTCGCTTAGACAGAGAAAAAGGAGAGAAAGAACAGAAAAACGAACATAGAAAACAGCTACGTGGCCGAAAATACATTTAGAAAACGTATAAAAATTTGAACGCAGCGGGATTCGAACTCGCGCCTCCTGAATACCGTTCAGGCGCTCTCACCACTGAGCAAGCGGGCTTTTTCAATTTTCCTAAGTGTGGAATGACACTTTAAAAATGTTTAAATGAACTACGTGGCCAGTGTTGGATAATATTCAACTCCATTAAAAATTAAATAATAATAATTCAATATTTGTCTCTGAAAATAAAGAAGGTAGAAATCATGTAAAAATCACAATTATTGAAAATTAATTACTTGTTAATTTTAATATGTTAATTTTAATGTTATTGTTATTTACAACTAAATTTTGCTCAACTGGTTGAAATTCTTCTTACTAAAGCGAACAAACAATATATAGTTACGAAAAAAATAATGTAAAATAAATATAACGATGCAAACAGGGATGGCCAATTTTTTTTGTCCGTCAGTGTATTAAGATAAGGACATGTTAGAGATGAAATGATATGTATATATTTATTATAGCTGTATTAGTTTTATGAAAATAATTATTTATTTGTATAAAAACTATTATTTATTTTCAAGTCTTTTCCTTTTCACGTTAATATATATATATTGTTTGAGACACTCCATATTGATAAGTGAAATCTAACAATAGGCCTTTTTACACCCGTGATGGGACAGGTTAGAATACAATTCCCCTCCGTCGTCGGCTAGCATCCCGTAAAAGGCGGGTAACCCAGTAGCTTGGTGGTAGGAGATTCGTACTCCGACTGGCTCGCGACCACTATCATGTCAAAGACGAACCGCCAAACATCTGATGATGTGTTTCGGTTCGATGGCATGTAAGCCAGCTCTCCCTATTCCCACCATCCCAATCTGTCTTCACTCCTTACCTCCTCCCCCCGTAAGATCGGCAGCGCATCCACAACTTTTCTAATGTTGTAGATGACCATGGGCGAAGGAAAAATAAAATCGGGGAAATATAAATAATTAGTTTTTATATAAAGGTAGAAATTAAATCGTCATCCATTGTGTTCTGTGTATATTCAAAAACTTTTCAATTGCATTACGATAGAGCCAATTGTGAACATTTTAAAATGAATGAATGAATTAACAAAGAAAGCATAAAGGCAGCTTACCGCCTTTTTTCAAATAGCGGGAAAAGAAGGAAAGAACCTAGTGTTACTAATACTCCGTCCTCTATTTTCTGCCCAAAATAGAGACATTTTGCGTGTTAATTGGCGAAACTCAACGCTGCGCTTTGTCTTAAATACCAAGAGCATAGAAATGCATATTTAAATATAATTCCTTCGATTGGGAATCGAACCCATAACCTTCGCTATTACAGCTATACGCTGCCCAACTGCACCACGACGGGCTCTTTGACAAAACAAATGACTATAATTTATTTTTTTATACCATACTATGTTTAATTTGTTAAAACATTATAAGCGAGTCATGTTTGCGTTCAAACGGTCATATATTGTTGAGCTATTTTAGTTTATATATTTCTTACTGGTCCAAAGTGTGTTTCGTTATGGTTTAACTCTTCCTGGGCTATTTGTAGTAGACCTCTGAAATGTGGCACAGTGAGGGATATCGAGCACAGTGTCTTGTGTGCTGTGAAGTTTTTTGGTGACAATTGTAATTGTAGTTTTTGATTAAATGGTAATTAAATGGTCAAAAAGTGCCCATAGACTTAGGCTGTGGAACGTTAAGTGTTATGTTAGTGTTAAGTGTTTACTTTTTAAATTTGTACTCGTACGTAATAACATTAAATATGTAGGTACTTCGCTCAGCTCTTCCCGCCATGCAGAGCAAAGAGGGGATTCCTAGTTGTCTATATAGTTATTTTTATTTTTTAATTATTCACGCCACTAACAAAGCTTCTAGTGCAGTGTTATTTCTAACAATTGCAGAAAAATATCAAAGTATATATATTTATGTATTTCTTCAAGTCTTATTAGGCAAACGTGTAAAAATTTTGATAAACTAGGATTTGAACCCGCTCTTGGATACCATATAAGAATAAAATTCTAAGTTTGTTTTTAAAGTCTAAGTGATATGTTAATAAAAAGTGAATATTATTTTATAATACTTATTTTCTCGATTTCCCGTCCTGTGTGTTGAAAATTTCTCTCTAAAAATTCGAAGCATAATACCACATAACAAAAACAAAATTGTATCAGATAAAATTGTATAATAAAAATACAAAAAATATATTAAAATACAAAATATTAAATGTCACAAAGCTTGGCTTAATACATTTTAGCGCCATATTACCTTCCTACAGATAAAAAATTAATGACCATAGACCATATTACATGACGTTTGTGTCCACGTACAAATTTTAATCTGTGCACGATAATAACATCGTAAAATACACTTATAAATTCGTCATTTTTTAAATTTTAACTTTTGTTTCATTTTCCGTGGGATAAATAATGTGTCTGGAATGTTCTTCTGCCTTTAAAAACTCTCATACACACATCACACCGATATATTGGCTGACCGGTATGCATTCTCATGTGTTTCTCCAATAAATCTTTTCTATTCATATCTTTTCCGCACACTGCGCATATATAATTTATATTTTTTAAATTATTATGCACACTTTCCACGTGGTGGTGCAAATGTTGAGCGATAGAATATTTTTTATTGCATTGACTGCATTGATATTTAGGCTTCAAAAAACTTTGCTCTTTTGTGATTTGAGAAGGATTCTTTGGTAAGCTACAGATTCTGCAATAATAATAATCATATGACAACCTTAAATATATAAAATGAAATTTACAAAATTACAGAATTAAAGACTAAAGATTCCTTACACTGATTAGTATCAATGTAAACGCAACTGTTACGGGTTCAATCTACGGTGTACTAATTCAATTTTCTGGGTAAGACAATGTTAGCGATTGAATTCCACCTCCTAACGCTAGGTTTTCCCCATTAACCTCGCAAACAAAAAAGATGCTAAGTTAAAAAAAAAGTAGTTCTTGTACCTGCTTTTTGCTTTCAAATCTGTTTTTGTCTGTAATTTCTGATTATCCTTTTTATTGGGTGGTAATATCTTTGTGTGTTTTCTGTAGTTAATAATTCGAGGTTCGCTATTCTTCTTGCACCTGGAGCACACAAACTTTTTCCATCCTTCGAATGGCACAATCATTGGATATTTATGATTACACACAGTACAGGCAATGTTCATTCGTTTGACTTGTGTATTAGAGCTTAAAGTTCTTTTACGTTCACTCAGTTTTCGCTTTTTGGGAGTGCCGATTAGTGTAGTGTGCGTATTTTTCTTCAAAAGTTCATGTGTCATACTCATATGCTTAGTTGTAATATTTGAGAAGCCTTCACTGACACCCAATTGTGATTGATAAGTTGAACCCAGTTGAGATTGATGGGTTGACTGAACTAAATATTATAACATATTTCTATAGTTATATAAAAGTCACGTTATATTCTAGTACTACACTATATAAGTTTAGCTCACTCACATTCACTGAGTGGTCGTTTGAAAGCTGCTTGTATTAGAACATGGAAACGTTGCGCATTTCTTAATTGTCGCGCGCAACCCTCACATATCATACTATCTATTGGAACAACCTATGAAAAAAATACTTAATAATACAACGATATTTTTTCTCCTTTTTTTAACTTCACGCTGTATCCCACACACAGCAGGGCAGGCAGAGGGAACCTAGTGTTAAGACACTTCATCCCCCACTTACTACAACTAATACAACAATAATCTTACAAATATGAAAATTGGCTACAACATTATACGGATAACACATTAGATTAATTTATCCTGCTTCCCACTATCTGTTTTGGACTTACTAAGTATAGTATCCGGCAATAAATAATGCACATCGATGCTTAGAATGAAACAGTCGGTTAGCTTCGACTTCGTAGAGCGTTGTCTCGGTCGCTTGAAATAATAACAATGAGAAACGTCACATACCAACTGAGTGACAAAGACAGCGCTCTACGAAACCGAAACTGACCGACTGTTTCATTCTAAGCACGATGTGCATTATTTATTGCCGGGTACTATACCGTTCAATGCACGAATTGCAAGTTATAGACTAATGTCAATCTCACACTACTTACACCCATGTTACAAGGCATTAAATATTTTGTATATATCTAAAAACAAAAGAAACATGAAGCCGTACCCGAATACCAAAACAGTCGTACAATAATTGGTCATATCGCTGTTCAACTCCCTCCCAAGAACATTTATCAGAGAAACTGAGCAGATTTTCATTTCCTTTACATAACCGACAGCAGCGTATTGACACACCCGCGTCGCCGGATGCATGTGCCGTCGTCAATGGAAGGGAATCCTAATATTCATATTTAGTATAAATCTAGTTATTATCATAAATATAGATAAAATAAAATAATAATGTATATAATTTAATTAATTATACAATTTAAATTAACTTTAAGTGTAAAGATACATCATTAAAATTAACAAAATATAAAAATGACTGGTTTAGTAAGAACATATTATTGGTATAATTGAATTAGGTAATTAATTTAAGGATTTACTTTACTAAAAATTTTCTGTAATCTTTCTTCGGACCACAACATATCCATTTTGTCCATAATTTGTTATTAATAGAATATGAAATAATTCAAAAAGCCAACTTTATTAATTTAGAATACATTCGTAGGTGACACTTCGATGTTACAAAATGACATGTATTTATATTTTTTCATTTATACAAGAAGGGACAAAATAGTTAGTAATAACCATACTCTTCTGGTATTATTGGCGGCTCCTAGTTTATTATGAATTAACAGTAAGACAAAATACAATTATTCTTTTTCTTTTCCTATTAATATTCGATCATTTTTGGAGAGAGCTGAATCAGTTTTTTAAGTAAAAATATATATGAGATCTATACGTGATATAAACTTTAAACCAAACATAAAATGAATTTTAGAATTATTTTAAATAATTTTTAGCTCGAAACTTATAATTTAGTTTAAGATGGGTCCGTTGAAATATTTACTTGATATGCTTGTGATATAGGCTCGTAAAATTCTACAAGCAGTAGTCCCGTTGTTATTAATCCGAAAGATACGGCAATAAAGAGAGATTAGATATTAATTGTCACAAATGTTAAAATTTAATTTTTTAACAACATCATAATCTAGAACTGTGGTGGCCACTGAATCTTTTTCACAGGAATTGGTTTAGAATATAGTATTATTTTGTATTTAATATTAAATTGTATTTTTCATGATTTGTAACACAATATTTTTTAACAATTTTATTTTATTTTATTTAATTTCTACAAAAGATTTTTATTTCATAAAGATAGCTTTTGTCTATGACAAGTGGCCAAGAAATGACAGTTGCCTAATTTGACGTTACTCATTTCTTTTTGACGTATTTTGAGAAGCTCAATCGTTGTTGTGCTTGTGAAATTAATAAAAAAATTATATTTCTTTAGCTAAATATTGAAAACTGAAAGATTTGTACAATAGAATATATATTTTGATAAAACTTAAAGTATAAAATTGTTTACAAAAAGTCAATTTAGAACTTTTAGATCAACCAAAAGTTTACACATCTCAACATTTCAAGAACAATATTAAAATAAGTGTACCAAGATGGGTAAAGCAGAAAAAGGAACACCTAAATACATAGCCAACAAAATAAAAGCTAAAGGTTTACAAAAACTTAGATGGTACTGCCAAATGTGTCAGAAACAATGTCGGGATGAAAACGGTTTTAAATGCCATACCATGTCTGAGTCACATCAGAGGCAACTCTTATTGTTTGCTGATAATGCTTCTAAATATATTGACGATTTCTCCAAAGAATTTTCTGATGGATATTTAGAATTGTTGAAGCGGCAGTTTGGTACCAAAAGAGTGAATGCAAACAAAGTGTATCAGGATTATATTTCTAACAGGTAATTGTTTGTTAATTTTATCTTTACACATGTATATAATAGCTGTAAACGTTAAATTTGAATTAAAATGGTATAACATATAATCAATGTTTCAAGTTTAGCTACTAAACTCTAGTTTTGTAACATCTGATGTCTGTATAATGGATAACAGTTATTTTAGGTACAGGTTATTCTCTTCAGCAAATTTATCATGTGTACAGATATAATAATAAAAAGAAAGATTAATTATTACAATATTTGTAGAACCACATTTGCTACTTAAAATTAACTCAATTTGGGTAGTTTTTTTGTTCAAAACAAAGCAGTTCATTTAATTTTAATCATTACTTATCCATTATAAAATTATTCCAGAGACCATCTCCACATGAATGCCACCCAATGGGAAACACTAACAGACTTTGTAAAGTGGCTCGGCAGAGAAGGCAAGTGTGTAGTTGACGAAACTGAGAAAGGTTGGTTCGTAGCATATATTGACAGAGACCCAGCTACCATTGCGGCACAAGAAGCTAAGGCTAAGAAAGAAAAATTGGATAAAGATGATCAGGTAATTGTCTTTAGCTTCACACTTTTTTATATTATTGTGGTGCAAATGGTGTCTATCTGAAGTATAAATATTATAGTAAAAATACAATGCATGGAATTCAGTTTTAGTACATAATATGTATCTTGAACCGAGACAGAAAATTTATAAGCGTCATAAACCTTTCTTTCCTCTGTGTTACTTCTATTTTGCAGAAGTTAGACCAAAAGTATATATTTTTTTTAATAAAAAATGATAATTCATAATTATAAAAAAATTACACATTAATTACAATTTAAACATTTTTAGCACCATTTAGATATAATATTTAAAATGTTTAGCAGCTTAGCAGCTAGCAGAAGTTAAATGAGAGATAGAAATTATACTTAAACTAGTAGTTGCTCCCAACTTTTCACAGACTTTATGGCCTGTTCTATTACTAATTACCATTTTTACCTTCTCATAGGAAGTTCCATTGCTTGCCTATTCTGCTTTTCTATCAGCCAATTTTAATCATTTAGTAACAGAAGAGTTTTGGTACCAATTTTATTCTAGTTTTCAATAACTTATACATATAAGAGTAAAATCCCTTTTTTTAACTTTACACTGTATCTGAGATACAGTGTACAGCTAGTGTTAAGACACTCCATTCTCCCATGAATTATTAGATTTCTTATATATTTACAGGAAAGAATGTTAGAGTTTATACAAAAACAAGTAGAAAAAGGCAAAAAGGAGTCCAGCAAAGACGAACCCACTTACACGGAATTAAAGAGAGAGAGTAGTCAAGAGAGACTCACGTTAAATCTTAATTTGAAAAGGAAACCTGATGGTAAGGAGTCGTGAAACTATTTTTTACAAGTTTTATCGATTTACTTGAGTCTTACTGACTGACTGACTTCTTGGCACTGATTCTTCTCAGATCTGAGGTGATGCTTTTAGTGAAGTTTTAGTCCAGTGGTAAATTACTTAACATTCAAAAAATGAAATGTAAGTTCTTATTTTGAATAAAATATATTAAAAATTGGTTTACATCAGAGAAAAGAAATGTTTTAAATATTATATAATTATATTTCTTCTAATGGGGATCAAACCCACAACCATTGCATTTACATTATAATGAAGTTATTAAAAGCATATATAATAATAAATATTACCTTAAAAACATTTTTAGCAAACACATAAAATTTGAAACAAAATTAGAAGTTGTAATAAGCATATAACAATTTTTTCCCGTGGTGGGACGGGTTAAGAATACAATTCCCCCCCGCCGCTGGGTAGCGTCCCGTAAAAGGCGGGTAACCCAGTAGTTTGGTGGTAGGACCACGACCACTATCATGTCAAAGACGAACCGCCAAACATCTGATGATGTGTTCCGGTTCGATGGCATGTAAGCCAGCTCTCCCTATTCCCACCATTCCCATCCTTCCTCCCTCCTTCTGTCCTACATTCCCAAGGCTGGCAACGCATCCATAACTTGAATGTTGTGGATGTCTATGGGCGAAGGTAACCACTTAACACCAGGTGGGCCTTCAGCTCGTTTGCCTCCTTTATTCCATAAAAAAAAAAAAAAACACAACCAACAGTAGAACCAGTCGGCCTGTATTGAAGCCAGTCGTGGCTTGTGAGCACAGATTGGGTTGTGGGTTCGATTCCCACTCGGAGAATTGAAATATTTAATATATCCAATTTCTTCGCTCTGGTGACGAGACAAAGCGCGATGTTAAGTTCCGCCATAAGTGGCGCAATGCCTCCAGAATTGGGCGGTGCGTGGAGAACGGAGTGTCTTAACACTAGGTCTCCTCTGCCTACCCTGCTGTATGGGGAATACAGCGTGAAACTAAAAAAAACTCATGTAGACCGAATGGCATAGGGGTTCGAATCCTGCAGCACTCAAATTTGTATTCAAATATTGTCTATATAAAGTTCTTCATGTCCTACACTTTGTGAACACTTTAAGAACATTAAAAATTAATTTTTATTTCATAAGAATTAATATTTTTCAATTTATTGCAGAAAAAAAGCCGGAATCAATAAAAACAGCTTTCAAAATCAAATCCAAAGAATTCAAAGAGGAGTCGTCGAGTAAAAAGCAAAAAGTCGAAGAGAAATCTAAACAATCTGCTTTAGACGAAATAATGGCGATGCAGGAGAGAGAGAAGGAGAAAGCTAATAGGTAAGTATATTTATTTTAATAGGATTAAACTATTGTTAAAGATATTTTTAGAAAACGTGTAAATATTAATTATTGTGGCGAGTTATGACGCAAAGTGTGACTGTAAAGCGACTAGTTGTGGATTCGATTCCCACTCGAGGAGTGCAAATCGAGGCAAAGCGCGGCGTTAAGTTCCGCCGAAAATTTAAGACGCGAAGAGTTTTGAATTTGTCGGAAAGTGGAGAACGGAGTGTTTTAACACTAGGTACCCTCTGCCTACCCTGCTGTGTGCTCGATATAGCGTGACTCTATAAAAAAAGAAGTATAAAAATTAGAACGCAGCGAGATTCGAACTCGCGCCTCTTGGAAACCGTCCGCGCGCTGTAACCGCTAAGCCATGCGTTCTACTACTGGCTACGTCGAAGTTCTTATACGCTTTTTATTACAACTTAATTACACTTTCTCTCTCTTATTAATTTTACATTGGTTCAAATATCATATCTACGTTCAAATTTTTATACGTTTTCTAAAAATGTCTTTTCTAATATCCATTGCTCAAGTCGAAATCGAACCTACAACTGTTTTAGCATAACGGAAAATTTTAAGTTAGATTAGACAATTTAATTCAAACGGTGCGAAACAATCTATAGTATACTAGCGGCACGCCCGCGTCTTTGCCGCGCGATCTATCCAGCTGTTTCGGTATATTCCAACCCTCGGTGGTGGATTTTTGAAAAATAAAGTAAGCTATGTTTAACCTTGGATTATCAACTATATATATGCCAAAATTCATTGCAATCGGTCAAGCGGTGTAGATATTTCGTATAAACTTTCGTCCCCTATTTAAACTCTTTAGAGGTTGATTTTTGAAAAACTAAGCAGACTATGTTAGACGCAGTCATTTTTACTACTTTCATTCTAAATTTCATCCAAATCGGACCAGTAGATTAGCCGTGAAAGCGTGACAGACAAACACACAGACATTCGCATTTATAATATAAGTGTGGATGTTTTTTATCAAACGAAAATCGAACGTAAACTAACCTCTATACTATTGCAGGAAGGACTACTGGTTAACAGAAGGTATTATAATAAAAATAGTGACAAAGTCTCTGGGAGATAAATTCTATAAAAGGAAAGCAGTCGTGGAAAAAGTATTCGACAAATATGGAGCACAAGTCAAGTTGTTAGATGAAGGGATCAAATTAAAACTGGACCAGGTGTGTATTTTTTATTTATAGGGAGAAGATAGTGTTAAGACACTCCCGTTTTTCCATTTTTTGCCCAATATTAAAAAAAATGTTACCAGAATGAAAAAATGACAATATATTAATAAATACCATGAAAATATACTAAAGAAAGCTGGAAAAAAAATGAAAACATTCTTCTGGGTGGGAATCGAACCCACAACCATCGGTTTACAGTCACGTGTTATTTGCATAAGCCATAATGGCCTCTGATATTGTTATATTATTTATATATTGAACTACATTTAAGAGAATGTCATTTTTTGTATTTTAACGACTTTTCCTAGTGTTAAGACACTCTGTTCCGCACTTTCCGTAAAATTCGGAGGCATTGCGTGTTAAATTGCGGAACTTAACGCCGCGCGTTGCCTCGAAACCACTAAAAAAAGGAAATATTAAATATTTCCACTCCTCAAGTGGGAATCGAACCCACAACCACGTTTACAGTCACACTTTGTGCCCATAAGCCACGGCTGGCCTCTTATCATTTTATATTAATTTTCAGAATCACGTTGAAACAGTAATACCTTCTCCGGGACGTTTAGTGAAATTTGTGAATGGTGCTTACCGAGGGCAGGCTGGAGTGTTGCAAGATATAAATACTGATGATTTCTGTTGTGATGTAGAAGTAAGTATTTACTTTTAAAATATTTCAAGCAAAAAGTATGTTCTACTCTATATATTATTTACAAAAACATCAAAATTTTAAAGTGTGGGATTTGAACCTGTACCTTTTGTTTACCGTCCTAGCGTTTTCTGACTGTTAAGCCATGCGTTCTACATCCTATAGCGGTCGATATTAAAATAATAGCTTGTTATAGAACTCTTGGATAGGAAACTGGAGGTGCAGCTTCGAATCCTGCTAAGTTCAAATTTTTAAACGTTTTTTTTCTAAATTATGTGTTTAAATTAAGATATGAATAATGATGAAAATATTATTTAAATGTTTATGATAATATATAATGATATGTTTGTCTGTTTCTTCTTTAAGCGAAGAATTTATGTAAAATTTAAGAAAACGTATAAAAATTGAACGCAGCAGGTTTCGAACCCGCACCTCTTGAAACCATTCCAAAAGCTATATATACGTTATCCAGCTACTTTGAAATTATTATACATTTATTAAAACCTGTAGAGAGATTTTTACAAACTTCTTTTACAAATTTGTGAAAAATAATCTTTATTATTATAAAGAATAACTTCAAAATCTACTGCTACTATTTTTATTCTTTAGCTTCACGCTGTATCCCGCAAACAGCAGGGTAGACAGAGGGAACCTAGTATTAAGATACTCCGTTCCCCACGCACCGCCGAATTCGGAGGCATTGCGTGTTAAGTGGCGGAACTTAACGCCGCGCTTTACCTCGACACCAGAGCGAAGAAAATGGAAATATTAAATATTTCCACTCCCCGAGTGGGAATCGAACCCACAACCAGTCGTTTACAGTCACACGCTTGTGCCACTGGGCCACTATATTATATACATATAAATTGTTTAACAAAGTGTAATGTCTCAAAAAGTGTCACATAGTGACATAGACATAGTGTCTAAACACTATGCTCTCTCTCTGTTTACTTTAAAATTGAACCTGCTACCATTATGGACACAAGTCTTTATTATGATTATTTTATTTTATATGTTTAATTACAGATCTCCGGAGGACTGCTCAAAGGCAGACTTGTTAAAGGTGTACAATATGAAGATATAAGTAAGATGGCGACCTGATGAATTTATTAAATAATAAATGTTATATATTTTTTAGTTTGATGTATTTATTTACCTTTCTTTTATGGAATTAATTAATAAATAATTATGTATAGATATATATTTAGGTAAATTTTTAATAAATAATAATAATGATAAGAAAGAGGCTGTCATTGCGTAGTGGTGTCGGCACTGGACATAGATTGTTGTGAGTTCGATTCCAACTCGAGAAATGATTATATTTAAATTTTCACTTCTTCGCTCTGGTACCTAAGAAACGCAATGCCTCGGTTTCAGTCGAAATGTGGAGGTCGGAGTGTCTTGACTCTATGACTTCTCTAACAACCCCATTAGGTGAAAAAAAGGGTGAAGCTGTAAAAAAAATATATGAATTTTTAACCTTAACCTAATATATAAATACTTAATATTAAAATGAATTAGAAATATACGCAACACGGGTATTTATTAATTTAATAGATACCATATCGAATCTAGTGTCAATATACTGCTCTCCTTTCAGCACGAATCAGAGACATTCATTCACGCTAGAACGGAGAAATTAATATATATCAAATATAAATGGGAATCGAACCCACAATCATTTAGTGTACGGTAGCTACCACGCTGCGCCACAAAAATGAAAATATATTTTTTCAAAAAGGCAATGATTGTCTATTCACTAATACCTTATTTATCCCCAATATTTTTATTATTTATAATAATTTAACATATAGAAAAAAAGGGTATAAAATAAAACATACAAAAAATATACTGCACCATAAAATATATAATAATAATAATAATTATTACAATTATAAAAATGTGATATAAGTAATAAACTGTATTTGGTAGCGAATAAAACACATACACAAACATACAGACGCGTTCTACTCGAAAATATTCGAAGTGTCAATCTGACAGCTGTCACTTTTGACAGCTGACACTGACAGCTGTCACTTGGACAAACGTCAACTACGCTATATAAAAATAGGTTAAGGTCTGACAGCACCGGTGTAAGGCACGAGTTTTTGGGTAAACATTTTATAATATTAATTAGTCGAATCAACTTTTAAATTACTCCTTTTGGTGTAAATAAAGGAAATGATTTGCTATAAATGCATATATGTGTTTTTTTAGCTTCACGCTGTATCCCGCACACATTCGGGTAGGCAGAGGGAACCTAGTGTTAAGACACTCCGTTCCCCACGCACCGCTGAATTCGGAGACATTGCGTGTTAAGTGACACCAAAGCGAAAAAAATGCAAATATTACATATTTCCACTCCTCGAGTGGGAATCGAACCCACAACCAGTCGTTTACAGTCACACGCTTGTGCCACTGCGCCACGACTGGCACCTATGTGTATGTAGATATTTTAATAAAGTCACTGTATTATTACTTGCGAAAATATTTTTTTAACATTTTTAATAGTATCTGCAATGTTATCATTATAATTAAAAAGATATTTTGAATTAAAAACTCTATATTCCCCGTTTTTATATGAAAATTAACTCTCCTGTATACAAAAAAAAGAAAAAAATATATTTAGAAAGATGAAAATTTAATAATAAAAAGGTCACTTAAAGGGGCTTTTACTTCGTAATATATCTATAAAATTAAAAAAAAAATGATAACATTGTTTTTTTTTAATATTAATCCCATAGATACACAAAAGGAGTGATTTCAAAATTGATTTTTACTAAAAAGTTTTTTTTCTCGTCATATAATTGCACTAACGTGATAAAATTAACATTATATAATATAATATATATAATATATAATATATAATATATTAAATATTGGATGGACACAGGATGGTTCAAAATTCGATTAAATGCTATAAAATTTTAAACACATAGACAATCTACAATTAATTTCTAATATTATATATATTTATATATACTATATAAAAATAGAATTAAAAAAAATGAACTTTTTTTTTAATTTTGTCATACCTTCTAAATGCATAAATGTATAAAAAAAAATTATCTGTATTTTTATAAAAAAAAAAATTATTTTTATAATAAAAAAAATTGATATTTTTTTAAACAATACACATTTAGAATTGGTTTTCAACGTGAAAGGGTAGCAAGTTCATTCCCGATACATGTAAATATAATAATTTAACAAATACTTAAGCACGATTGTAAACGTTAAGTTTAAAATATATATAAAAAAAACAACAACACTATAAAAAAATTTAATAAACTCTACGCAAAAAAGGGGACGTTACGACATTTTTGTAAAAGAAAATCGATTTAAAAAAGATATACAGATAAAAAATTCTAAAATTAATTAAAAAAAAAAAACAAAAATTCTAGTTATTGACTAGAATTAAAAAAATTGTAAAATTACTTTGTGATGATTTGATATATTATTTAATTATAGGAGAAACTCGATTAATCGGCTCTTAGTTATAATTATTCGCGATTATTCGGACTTTCAATCTCAACGATTCAAACAACTTTATTTCTTTATTATAGTTTCACGCTATATCCCGCACACATTCGGGTAGGCAGAGGGAACCTAGTGTAAAGACACTCCGTTTCTCACTTCCCGACGAATTAGGAGGCGCTGTGTGTTAAGTGGCAGAACTTAACGCCACGCTTTTATCAGACCAGAGCGAAGGAAAATGGAAATATTAAATATTTTCACTTCTCGAGCGGGAATCGAACCCACAACCAGTCGTTTACAGTCACATTTTCGTGCCACTGCGCCACAACTAGCCTCATTTGCAGTATATTTTTAAAAAATATTTTTTTATATAATTGATATCTTAGTATTAGTAATTTAAAAAAATATTTTTTATATAATTGATACCTTTACTATAATAAAGAGGTAAAGCTTCTAACTTTGTATGTAAGGGGTAATCTTCGGAAATACTGAACCGATCATGAAAATTCTTTCACAATTAGAAAGCTACACTATTCAGGAGTGCTATAGGATATGTTTTATTATGATTGAACAGAAAGCTCAGAGAATCCTAAAGGGGCTCGAATAGGGGATAAAAGTTACAGATTACGCGACGAAGCTCCTATTTACTTAATAAGTTAGTATTCAGTTATATTATTTTTAATAATGACCTAACATAAAAAAACTTCTCATACATTCCATCACCGGATTTTCGATTATCCGAATACTTAACAAGAATGATTCCGATTAATCGAATCTCTAACCATTTAACAAAAAATGCCGCGTCCCGGCAATGTGTGTTGCCATATACAAAAAAAAAATACACTATAAGTACTGTCTCCTACGAGCTAAAGTAAAAAACTAATGTTAAACGCAAATGCCGTTATAAATACTAGAAGAAGAAAAAAAATTAAATTAAATATTTATTACTGATTATTCATTTTTATATAAAATTAACAAAAAAATATATCAATAATAAAAAAAAAGTCTCAGAATATCTAATGTCAAGACACTCTGTTCTTTATTTTACATTCGAAATCAAAATCTAGACATTACGTATTGATTAGCGGAGATTAACGCCACAACTTCTCTCATATATCAAAACGAAGCTACAAAAAATTAAATAAAAACCACTTTCCACCCAAAATTGAAATCATTATTACGTTTTAATTAGCGTACATTAACGCCGCACTTTCTCTTATACGTAACAGAACAACAAAAATTTAAAATAATTCTCGAGTAGGAATCGAACCCACACCAATAAAAATGAACAATCAGAAATAAATAAATACATATAATAAAAAAAAAATTAAGCTTTCACCGCGAAATTGTCATATGTTCAGTGGCAGTGTTGCCAGCGTGGGGATGTGGTAACAGGTTCCTATTTCTTCAATAGTTTCTCCTCTTCAGGATTCGAATCCCCTTTGTCGTGAGACTTGAACGTGGAATTAGTTAACGGACTGGCTGATATTGGTGCAAACTGAAAATTAATAATAAAAAACACATTAATAATAAAATATATAAGTAGTTTCACGCATTATGACGCACAGCGGGTTAGTCGTTTTTTTTTTAGCTTCACGCTGTATCCCGCACACAACAGGGTAGGCAGAGGGAACCTAGTGTTATGACACTCTATTCCCCACACATGACATTCATAATGTCAAAATAAAAACAGACATTGAGTATCAAAATGGCAGAACTCAATGTCTCGCTTTGTCTTACTTAACAGAGAGGAGAAATGTAAATAATATGCAATCTTTCCCCCGAGTGGGAATCGAACCCCCAACTATTACTTTTAAAGTCAAATGTCATCCCACTTCGCCACGACGTCCTTAAGATACATTTTTTTTTTTAGCTTCACGCTGTATCCCGCACACAGCAGGGTTTGCAGAGGGAACCTAGTGTTAAGACACTCCGTTCCCCACGCACCGCCGAATTCGGAGGTATTGCGTGTTAAGTAGCGGAACTTAACGCCACGCTTTGCCTCGATACCAGAGCGAAGGAAATGGAAATAATAAATATTTCCACTCCTCAAGTGGGACTCGAACCCACAACCAGCCGCTTTACAGGCACACTCTGTGCCACTGCGCCACGACTGGCCTAAGATGTATTTAATTTATGAAAAAGGCATTTATAAATAAAAATTTGAACGCAGCGGGATTTCTATACGTTATCTAAATAAATGTCTTTTTCAATTTTCCCAAGTGTGGAATAACACTTTAAAAATGTTTAAAAAAGTATTTAATTTTTATTCCCACAATAAGGAAATTAAAAAAAAGACATTTTTATAAAATATTAAAAAAAAATTAACGCAACGGGATTTGAATCCGCGCCTCTTGAAAACCGACTAAGGGTTCTGATGAATTAACCATGCGTTTAACGATCGAGAGGCGCGGGTTCGATTCCCGCTGCGTTACAAAGTATATAATTACCCACCACACTTAATATCTAGTCTTGGGAGAATCCAACGTCTGATAGCGTGAAATAAATTACATACAATAATTAAAAATTCAAGACTTTTTTTCTTTTTATAGCTTCACGCTGTATCCCGCACACAGCAGGGTAGGCAGAGGGAACCTAGTGTTAAGACACTCCGTTCCTCACGCACCGCCGAATACGGACGCATTGCGTGTTAAGTGGCGGAACTTAACGCCGCGCTTTGCCTCTGATACCAAAGCGAAGAAAATGGAAATATTAAATATTTCCACTCCTCGAGCGGGAATCGAACCCACAACCAGTCGTTTTAAGTCACACGTCTGTGCCACTGCGCCACGACTGGCCCCATTTATAAAATAAAAAACATATTAATAAGTTCCTTTAAGTATTACGTAAGCATTATAAGGGGTGGGGGGTTTTTGCTTTGCTTATTTTAGATAACATAGGGGATGGGGGAGTCTAGATGATAAAGACATTTAGAAGACGTATAAAAATTTGAACACAGCGGGATTCGAACCCGCGACTCCTGAATACCGTCCAGGCGCTCTCACCACTGGACATGCAACGATGAGCATGAGCATTGAACGCATGGCTCAGTGGTGAGAGCGCCTGGACGGTATTTAGGAGTCGCGGGTTCGAATCTTGCTGCGTTCAATTTTTTATACATTTTCTAAATGTCTTTTTCAATTTTCCTAAGCGTGGAATAATACTTTAAAAATGTTTAAAAAAGAG
This sequence comes from Dryas iulia moderata, assembly GCA_019049465.1. Taxonomy (NCBI): domain Eukaryota; kingdom Metazoa; phylum Arthropoda; class Insecta; order Lepidoptera; family Nymphalidae; genus Dryas; species Dryas iulia. The sequence continues at coordinate 4,881,317 of CM032443.1, forward strand.
TCTAGATAATGCTTTAAAATGAAAGACATTTTCGGGGATTCCCGGAAATCCTTATAACATTATAATTATAATATAAATAAAAAACAATACATAATTTGAAAAATGTTTACGTAAGCATGGGGGAGGGGGGGGAAGAGCTTTGCTTACTTTTGCTGACGAGGGGATGAAGGGGGATGGGGGGTGAATAATTGTAATAAATCTGCTTACGTAATACTTGAACGGCTCCATATATATTAAAAAAATGTAAACATACCTGTTTAGGCAAAGTTTTATCGTTTGCGTTCTCCAAAATTTCTTCAAGCTTATCTCCTTCGCGAAGAAGCTGTGAAGTAAAAAGACAAAAATTATAAAATTTTATATTATAAATTTTTATACGAAAGATTTATACGTTTTGAAGGGAAACCAAAGGGTAGCCAGACGTGACGCAGTAGCACAGACGTGCGACAGTAAACGACTGGTTGTGGGTTCGATTCCCACTCGAGGAGTGGAAATATTTAATATTTCCATTTCCTTAGCTCTGGTATCGAGGCAAAGCGCGGCGTTAATTTCCGCCACTTAACATGCAAAATGGAGAACAGAGTGTCATAGCACGCGCTTTGTCGTAAGTACAAGTACCACAACCATCATTTTACAGTCAGTCTGACGATAAAAGACGACCATTATTATAAAAATATAGATAATTATAAGAAAACCATTTTTTTTTTTAAATATGTCCCACCTTATCAACTTCAGGTTCGATCTGTTCGTTGGTTCCTCCCTTGTTTAGAGCTCCCTTCTCCATAAGCGTTGCGCGCTTCGCAGCTAAGTACATGGATCTGTAAATAATATTAGAAATTTATTATATATATACTAATAATGTAAATACGAAAGTCTGTTTGTTACGCTTTTACGGCTAATGCTGGCTTGATTTGGATGAAATTTGGAATGAAAATAGTTAAAAACTCAAGTTTATTTATATGCGGGCTACTTTTTTCAAAAAATCGTTCCACAAAGGGTTGAAATAGGGGATGAAAGAAAGAAACAGACGTATTACGTGAATTAGAAAAAATAAACAAAAAAATGCATTATAACAATAATGTACATATGTATGTACTACACGCTTTTTCCCGCAAAACAGGATATTCAGAGTGAAAATAATTTTAACATAAACATTTCTCGGAACGAGAATCGAACCCACTTCATCGTCTGCAGCATCTGACTGTAAACGCAATTGGTTATGGCTTTGATTCCTACTGGAAGGAATTATTATTTTTTAAACTTTTTTCATTTCTCCGCTCTAGTGAGAAAGACAAAGAGATCTTGCTTTAGGGTAAAACACAGAAAATAAAGTGCCTTTACACTACGTCATTTATCCTAAAAAAAGAAAAAAAAATACATCAAAGAATAAAAAACAAACAGAATCACCTCTTAATAGTCAGATAGTACAGCTCAGCGATCGCCCTCACAGAGTAATCCGGTACGAACGTGTGACGCAACATGGAATCCATGTTGAGGTTCTGCAGAGAGCCGAGGGTGGAGGGAGCTGGTGACTCCGCTGGGAAAGAGAGAAATAATTATTTGATAGTCTTTACATAGTATAAAGCAAAGTCGCTTCCCGTCTGTCTGTATGTATGTATGCTTAGATCTCCGAAACTACGCAACGGATTTTGATGCAGTTTCTTTTAATAGATAGAATGATCCAAAAGGCAGGTTTATATGTATAATACGTGCATAATATAGAGGAGAAACACTGAAAATTTTAGAAGTTTCTAAAGTGATGTCTATGTGCATATAGTGTAACAGCTATGTAGTTCACGTAGACGAAGCCGCGATCGGGCCACTAGTAAAATTATCGCAATAAAAAATTACTTAACATATAAAAAATTTATCGCCATGGGATCCGAACCCGCGCCTCTTGGGAATGGTCTAAGCGTATTGACTACTAAGCTATACGTTTTATAAACGGCTGCGTCGGTATTCTTATACGCTTATTATTGATATAAATTATTTTTGCTGCTAATAAAACAAAATAAAATCATAGTTTTTAAATTGTGATTCTTACATTAATTACCTTATAGCAATTCTTACTCAACATCCTTAAGCCAATAAATAAAAAAATAAATTAAATAGCTTCACGCTGTATCCCGCACACGTTCGTGTAGGCAGAGGAAACCTAGTGTTAAGACACTCCGTTCCCCACGCACCGCCGAATACGGAGGCTTTGCGTGTTAAGTGGCGGAACTTGACGCCGCGCTTTACCTCGACACCAGAGCGAAGAAAATGGTAATATTAAATTTCCACTCCCCGAGTGGGAATCGAACCCACAATCAGTCGTTTACAGTCACACTCTTGTGCCACTGGGCCACGACTGGCCACAATAATAATATATGATATAGGAGCTACAAAATATATAGTTAAATGGCCATGTTCATGTATTAAAAACAACAAGATATTGAGGCCGCAGTTGGACAGCTTTTGACTGTAAACGCGATAGTTGGGGATTCGATTTTCATTCAAGAGAAACATTGCTTAGATTTTTATTTCTTTTCTCTGATACCAAAGACTATATCTATATATCGCACTTTTCCTAAGAAAATATTTCCATTTCAGGTGAAAACTGAAAGACGGAATATTTTGACACTAGGTCCTCTTTGACTACCCCATTACGCAGAAAAAAGCATCAACCTGCGTTTTGTATAACCAAAATATCGTTCGCAAAAAAAAATCGATTTAAAATTATATTATATAAAAGTAATTTTTGTAAATATACATATAAAAACTATTTTAAGCTGTATCTAAATCTCACCAAGTCCAACATTCTGGGTTAAAGCCTGGACACCAAAGTAGGTGAAGGGTCCCGCCTCGAAGACGAGGTTCTCTCTGCCCACCGTCACCTCCACGCGCCCCTCCAGGATCAGCACGAAGTAGTCCACCTGGGCGAGGAAAAAATTTAATAAAGATATATTTTTAAAACTAGCTATGTTTCGTTCTCGTAGAATGAAAAATAAAGTTATAATTCTAAATTTTTTTTTAGCTTCACGCTGTATCCCGCACGCAGCAGGGTAGGCAGAGGGAACTTAGTGTTAAGACACTCCACTTCCCACGCACCGCCGAATTCTGGAGGCATTGCGTGTTAAGTGGCGGAAGTTACCGCCGCGCTTTGCCTCGACACCAGAGTGAAGAAAATGGAAAATATAAAATATATTTACTTCTCAAGTAAGAATCGAACCCACAACGAGTTGCTTTACAGTCACACTTTGTGTCTCTGCGCCACTACTGGCCCAAAAATTATTTAAAGCGCCATAAAAAGAATGGTGGCCAGTCGTGGCCCAGTGGCACAAGCGTGTGACTGTAAACGACTGGTTGTGGGTTCGATTCCCACTCGAGAAGTGGAAGTTATATTTCCATTTTCGTCGCTCTGATGTCAAGGAAAAGCGCAACGTTAAGTTCCGCTACTTAACACACAATGCCTCCGAAATCGCCGGTTCGTGGGGAACGGAGTGTCTTAACACTAGGTTCTCTCTGCCTACCCTGCTGTGTGCGGAATACAGCGTGAAGCTATAAAAAAAAATAATTACTAAAATTTTAATACCAATTTTAACACGCCACAGCGTTAAGCTCCGCACAAACCACACACAACTCACCGGCTTGCCTTCCTGGAAGACATACTTCTTGGGATCGTTCTTGTCCTCGTCCCCGCGCAACTTGATATGCTGTATGACGTCCTGCTTGAGCAGTCTGCGGAGCACCGTCTCAGATATCATGTCTGAGCGGAACGCGTCCACACCTGGTAACGAATATAAATAGACATAAACCCATTGCTCAGTGGTGAGAGCGCCTGGACGGTATTCAGGAGGCGCGGGTTCGAATCCCGCTGCGTTCAAATTTTTATACGTTTTCTTTAAATGTGTTTTTCAATTTTCCTAAGTGTGGAATAACACTTTAAAAATGTTTAAAAGTAATAAATAGACATTTTTAAAAAAAATTAAAAAATCAAGAGAAGAGGAAAGATTATATATATAAAAAAAAAACCTTTTTAGAAAACATAAAAACATAGAACGCAGCGGGATACGAACCGCTTACGCGCTTATTACAACTTTATTTATGTAGTTAGCATCTCTGTAGAGAGATTTTTACAAATTTCTGCTACCCAAATATTATTCTACGAACAATAGTTTGGCAAGAGAGAATGCTATTTATTAAATACTTTTAATAATTTAGTGTCACACACCTAGGAAATTCAAAAAGGTATTTTTATAAAAATATCTTTGTCAATTCTCAGAGACACTTAAAAAAAATATTAAAAATATTTAATAAATATCATTCTCTCTTACCAAACTATTGTTCGTAGAATAATCTTTATGTAGCAGAAATTTCTAAAAATCTCTCTACAGAGATGCTAACGTCAAAAATAAGATGTAATAAGCTGGACGTAGAACACATGGCTTAACTCTCAAAAACGTATGGACAGTTTCCAAGATTCGCGGGTTCGAATCCCGTCACTTTGTCATCATTTTAAATAATAATTTAAATTACAAAAAATACTGACTGGTGCTCAAAAACTGGAACGTAGCCAGCACCAACTGGGGCGACACGTGCACCCTCTGGTGCTGGTGACCCGCAAACGCTGCAATGTCGTGGAGCTTGTTCATTGGACGCATTAGACGTTTCTTTGTACGGTTGTCGCCTGTGGAAGGGAAAAGAAAATTAAAAAAAAAAACATGAATATATATATACATAGCTTCACGCTGTATCCCGCACACAGCAGGGTAGGCAGAGGGAACCTAGTGCTAAGACACTCCGTTCCCCACGCACCGCTAAATTCGGAGGCTTGCGTGTTAAGTGGCGGAACTTAACGCCGCGCTTTACTTCGACACCAGAGCGGAGAAAATGTAAATATAATTTCCACTCCTCGAGTGGAAATCGAACCAACAACCAGTCGTTTACAGTCACACTCTTATGCCACTGGGCCACGACTAGCCACCATAATAAAAATTAATATATATTAGTAAGCACCCTGTATATAGAAAGATATATGAACACATCAGACGTTTTTTGGTTTTTTTTTACCTGTGAAGGTAAAAAAAAATATGATAAAATTTAATATACTATATTAGTAAGTACTCTGTACATAAAAAATATATGGATACATTAGATGTTTTTTGGTATGGTTGTCGTCTGTAGAGGGAAAAAAAAAAAAAAAAATAATAAAAATTAATATATTATATTAGTAAGGACTCTGTATATAAAAATATATGGATACATTAGATGTTTTTTTGGTACGATTGTCGTCTATGGAGGAAAAATTACAAAAAATCTCTTATAAAAATGTATACATTAGCAAGCATTCTGTTAATTTCTGTATTTCAGAATTAAAAATTCTGCAATAAATAAGTATATATCAATTGAAGTCCAGCTATGATTAAGTAACTTCACGCTTTTTCGGTAGAGGGAGAACTTTACGTCAAAACTCCTCGATCCGAAGAGTTCTCCGCTTTCCGCATAAAAAGCAGACATTGCGTTTTAGAAGATGGCACTCAACGCACCGCTTTGTCTTCTAAACAGAGCGGAGATAAAAAAAAAATAATTTGAACGATCATACTTTATGAATGGGAATCGAACCCACAACCGTAGAGGTATACAATCCATACATTTTTTTAGGCTGTATACCATATACCTAAAACCACACCTTAAAAAAATTCAAAATCTGCCAAAACTCACGTCACTTTTATCGACGAAGTCACATTGGACCAAAAGAAAAAAAAACAAATTCTCCATCCAACTCTCCAGCAGAACACCTAAAAAGAAGCATCTCAAAAAAAAACATCTGTCAATTTCCACCATCACCATCAAATCTCTTAGGCTGTACACCTAACACCTAAAGGCACCTCAAAAAAAATTGCCAAACTGTCAAAAAAAATTGTCAAACTATTAAAAAACAAACTTTCAAATTCATTAACGACCTCCGCCTGTATCATCTTCTCGATGACGTCCTCCAGAGTGACGAGGTTCATCGTCAAAATCTATTAGACTGTATAATAAAACACCTAGAAGCTCCTCATAAAAAAAAAACAAAAAAAACCTATTCAAACACTAATAACACTCCTCAACGATATCACATTGCACCAAAAGAAAAGAAGAACAAATTCTCCATCATATCGTCTAGGCTGTATAACAAACACCTAAAAGCACCTCAAAAAAATTTTCTAGCTGTCAAAAAAACAATCTGTCAAAATCAAAAAAGCAAACTGTCAAACTCACTAATAACGTCGCTCTCATCAACGATCTCCGCCTATATCATCTGATCGATGACGTCCTCTAGAGTGACGAGGCCCACCGTCAAACCGTAACCCACCGTCAAAATCTATTAGACTGTATAATAAAACACCTAGAAGCTTCTCAAAAAACAATTACTAAAACTCACTAATAACTCTCATCAACAATATCACGTTGCATCAAAAGAAAAGAGGAACCAATTTTCTATCAAATCTTCTAGGCTGAATAACAAACACCTAAAAGCACCTCAAAAAAATTTTTTCAAGCTGTCAAAAAACAATCTGTCAAAATCAAAAAAGCAAACTGTCAAACTCACTAATAACGTCGCTCTCATCAACGATCTCCGCCTATATCATCTGATCGATGACGTCCTCTAGAGTGACGAGGCCCACCGTCAAACCGTAACCCACCGTCAAAATCTATTAGACTGTATAATAAAACACCTAGAAGCTTCTCAAAAAACAATTACTAAAACTCACTAATAACTCTCATCAACAATATCACGTTGCATCAAAAGAAAAGAGGAACCAATTTTCTATCAAATCTTCTAGGCTGAATAACAAACACCTAAAAGCACCTCAAAAAAAATTTTTTCAAGCTGTCAAAAACAATCTGTCAAAATCAAAAAAGCAAACTGTCAAACTCACTAATAACGTCGCTCTCATCAACGATCTCCGCCTATATCATCTGATCGATGACGTCCTCTAGAGTGACGAGGCCCACCGTCAAACCGTAACCCACCGTCAAAATCTATTAGACTGTATAATAAAACACCTAGAAGCTTCTCAAAAAACAATTACTAAAACTCACTAATAACTCTCATCAACAATATCACGTTGCATCAAAAGAAAAGAGGAACCAATTTTCTATCAAATCTTCTAGGCTGAATAACAAACACCTAAAAGCACCTCAAAAAAAATTTTTTCAAGCTGTCAAAAAACAATCTGTCAAAATCAAAAAAGCAAACTGTCAAACTCACTAATAACGTCGCTCTCATCAACGATCTCCGCCTATATCATCTGATCGATGACGTCCTCTAGAGTGACGAGGCCCACCGTCAAACCGTAACCCACCGTCAAAATCTATTAGACTGTATAATAAAACACCTAGAAGCTTCTCAAAAAACAATTACTAAAACTCACTAATAACTCTCCTCAACGATATCACATTGCACCAAAAGAAAAGAAGAACAAATTCTCCATCATATCGTCTAGGCTGTATAACAAACACCTAAAAGCACCTCAAAAAAAAAAATTTTCAAGCTGTCAAAAAACAATCTGTCAAAATCAAAAAAAAGCAATCTGTCAAACTCACTAATAACGTCGCTCTCATCAACGATCTCCGCCTGTATCATCTGATCGATGACGTCCTCTAGAGTGACGAGGCCCACCGTCTAACCGTAACCCACCGCCAAATCTATTAGGCTGTATAATAAAACACCTAGAAGCTTCTCAAAAAACAACTACTAAAACTCACTAATAACACTCCTCAACGATATCACATTGCACCAAAAGAAAAGAGGAACAAACTCTCCATCAAATCTTCAAGGCTGTATAACCAACACCTAAAGGCACTTCAAAAAAATTGTCAAACAGGTTAAAAAAAAAACAAACTGTCAAATAAAGAATGTCAAACTGTCAAAAACAATCTGTCAAAATCAAAAAAAAGCAATCTGTCAAACTCACTAATAACGTCGCTCTCATCAACGATCTCCGCCTGTATCATCTCCTCGATGACGTCCTCCAGGGTGACGAGGCCCACGGTCTCGTACACGGGGTCGCCGTCGCCCTCCTCGATGCGCTGCACGAACGCCATGTGGCCTTTGTGGCCTGGTTTGGGGAAAAAAAAAATAAAATGTCAAATTAAACTTATAGGTAGAAGCTTCAAACTTTTTCCCGTATAGTAGAATATTCAGAGAGGGCCTAGTGTCAAGACACTCCGCTTACTACTTCTCCCTTGAAATCAAGACACTGCGTTTGTCTTAAGTACCAGAGCGAAGAAATGAAAATTTGAAAATAATCATTCGGGAATCGAACCCACAGCCATAGCTGTATAGGTCCACGACTATAATGAAGATATGATATAGTATTATCCTTTCCCCTGAGTTGCCTTTGAATTCAACACAACTATAGACGTCATAAAAAATATTAAAAAAATAACATTTTACTGAAATCAAAATATATGTCAAAAAAGCAGCTTCACTCTTTTTCCCGCATAACAAGTTATAGAGAACCTAGTGTCAAGATATTCCGTTTCTCACTTTACTAAACAAAACGTCACTTCGCCTCAGGTACTATAACGTAGAAATGAAAATAACTAATTCCTTGAGCGGGAATCGAACCCACAACCAATCGCCTTTACTGTCAACCTTAAAAATAAAGAGAGAACTACTTTTAAACTACTACCACCTGTATCATTATGTTTATTTTATATAGCTTCAAGCTGTATCCGGCACACATTCGGGTAGGCAGAGGGAACCTAGTGTTAAAACACTCCGTTCTCCACTTCCCGCCGAATTCGAAGGCATTGCGTGTTAAGTGGCGGAATTTAACGCCGCGCTTTACCTCGACACCAGAGTGAAGAAAATGGAAATATTAAATATTTCCACTCCTCGAGTGAGAATCGAACCCACAACCAGTCGATTGAAGTCACACGTCTGTGCCTATACGCCACGACTGGCCCCCTCTATACGCCACCTTCAAAACCGTTTAAACAGACCGGTCGTTATAAATAACTCAACTGACATATTAAACGAGTCTTTGTTATTTTTCATTTTTTTGGCATCTCTCCCTATATTTTTGCAATAACTCTTAGACACGAACACCGTCTAGCGTTTCCTTTGAATATTGGCAATGAATATTTAGGTTACATAAATTCATATTAATATTATATTTTTATTTTTTTTAGCTTCACGCTGTATCCCGCACACAGCAGGGTAGGCAGAGGGAACCTAGTGTTAAGACACTCCGTTCCCCACTTTCCGCCGAATACGGAGGCTTGCGTGTTAATTGGCGGAACTTAACGCCGCGCTTTACCTCGACACCAGAGCGAAGAAAATGGAAATATAATTTCCACACCTCGAGTGGGAATCGAACCCATAACTAGCCGTTTACAGTCACACGCTTGTGCCACTGGACCACGACTGGCCACAATTCATATTAATATTATAAATGCGAAAATCTATCTATCTGTGGCCAGTCGTGGCCCAGCGTCACGAGCGTGTGACTGTAAACGACTGGTTGTGGGTTCGATTCCCACTCGAGGAGTGGAAATATTTATTATTTCCATTTCTTCGCTCTGGTGTCGAGATAAAGCGCGGCGTTAAGTTCCGCCACTTAACACGCAAGCCTCCAGTTTCGGCGGTGCGTGGGGAACGGAGTGTCTTAACACTAGGTTCCCTCTGGCTACCCAGCTGTGTGCGGGATACAGCGTGAAGCTAACAAAAAAAAAACTATCTGTCTATCTGTCTGTCTGTTACACTTTTACGGCTAAACTACCGGCAATTTTTGTAGAAAATTCGAAATAAAAATAATTGAGGAGCCCAGGATTATAGACCCTGGTATCTAACACAAGCTACTTTTTTCCAAGACTCAACTGCAAAATAGTTGAAATAGTGGAGATCAAATTGTATGAACAATGTAAATTGCTTAATAGATTTTGATAAATTTTCTAAGGAATATTGAGTTTATATCTATAACACATAAAGCGTATTTTCGGAAGAAAAGCAGGGTCTACTGACTACGTAATGCAATAGTTCAACGTAGTCAGAAGGAAGCTAGTGTCAAGACACTCAGTACTCCACGCTAAGTTCAAATTTGGGACACTGTATATTCAATGGCGAAACTTAACGCCGCGCCCTGTCTTGTTACCAAAAGTGGAGAAATGAAAATAATTTGAAAATACTCAAACACTACATTTCGGATATTTTACTCTAGTTCACGGTTCCAGATAGATTTCAAGTAGACCATAGATAAAACGTAACTACTAACTTAAAAAAACTGCAACAAAACAGTTTTCTTAGTAAAGTTTTCTCATAAGAACGCCAAATATCTAAAATCACCACCAGCTTTCAACCAGCTACCAGCTCACCTTCCTTAAACTGCTTCAACATGACATCCAGGGTGATATCCTCGAACACGAAGTTGCAAGGGTTCTGGTAGTACTGGCACAGCGTGCGCAGCGGCGTGTTGTCGTCGGGGTCCACGAACGCCAGGTCCTTGATGAACAGCACCGTCACTATGTTGCCGCGGTTGCCCTCGTACACCGGGATACGGGAGTAGCCTTGGAATTTGGGGAAAAAATTGGTTAAAGTAAAGTAAAAAAAATATTCATATTTTTTTATGGCTTCACGCAGCACACAGGAGGGTAGACAGATTGAACCTAGTATCAAGAAACTCTGTTCCCCACTTTCCGCCGAATTTGGAGGCATTGCGTGTTAAGTGGCGGAACTTAACGCCGCGCTTTACCTCTGATACCAGAGTGAAGGAAATGAAAATATTAAATATTTCCACTCCTCGAGTGGGAATCGAACCCACAACTAGTCGCTTTATAGTTACACGTTCATGCCACTGCGCCACGGCTGGCGCCAAGTTGAATATTATTTGGAATATTTCGTTTGGGATTATTATATTTCGTTGATTGGTGGAACTCAACGCCACACTTTGATCTTAGAAGAGAGAAGAAATGGAAAACGTATAATAATTTACCGAATGGGAATCGTACCCAAGATTAATCGTGTCTACACTCAGACGTTGCCTCACTGCGATACAATAGCCTCTTTACTAAGATGGATTGCTAACAACTTAAATAAATTACTCTAAACAAGACTGATCACGTAAGCTGGATCTCCTTTGAGTAATCAGGAGTCTCACCAGGACAGCGAATAACTCTCCCTAACCCTGACACCCCTAACCTCCGGATCAAATGTGCCAAATGTCATAAAGAACATCAGCTTAAAGCCACTCAACCATATTAGTGGGTGGAGTTGATAAACGCTTTATTATTAAAAAATATTGGTTATCTGCACTTCTTCGTAATATAAATTTAAACAACGCAAAATTTTATACATATTTATATTTTTTTCCCGACGGGTTAAGGATACAATTCAGTTCCACTGCTGGGTAGCGTCCCTTAAAATATAGATAACCTGGCAACATGGTGGTAGGAGATTCGTTCTCTTGACTGGCTCACGACCCAATATCGAGTCAAAAATGAAACGCCCAAATATGCGAAGAGGTGTTCATCTTCTCAACACATCTTGGTAAAACCCCACGGTTGACTTTCTGAACATTGCCCTCCTTTATACCAAATAGAAAATCGTCCATCCCCATCTATGGGATTGACAGTAGTAGAAAGAAAGAACCTCCTGACACTCGACCTAAAACAAGAATTCAAACCTGTAACCATTTAAAAACTTACCAGATTTGACAATTTCAGTCATAGTTTCAAAGTCCAAAACACTATTGACAGGCAGCATGAAGCAGTCCTTCAGTTTGGTCATCACGTCTTTCACACGTCTTCTGCGAAGGTCAAGGGCACGGAGAATTATATTCACTTCTTCTTGTCCAGATCGTTCACGTGGTAGTGATCTATGGAGAAAATTAGAAGAATGAAGTATTGAGTGACTTATCATACGCTATTTTAAGCACACTATAATTTTACAGTGTCAGGCTTTTTCCAGTTTATAGAGGTGAGAGGTCATAGAAAATTGAGTTTGTCAAAAATTCTCCGTCTTCACTTGCCGCCCGAAATGGAGACATTATGTCTGAGTGACGGAACTCAACGCCGCGATTTATTGGACAAATGAATTTATATAAATTCAAAAACCTTGACTAACTCCTTCAACCTCTCTCTATTGTAGTGTGTACCAATTTCCTCTCCCAAGAAGTAGTCCAGAAGTTGCTGGTCTGGCCACGCGAGTGGAGAGCACAGATACCATTACAATCTAGAACAAAAATAAAAAAACTATTACTTACAAAAATATGTCTTCAGAAAAAAAATATCAACGATTCGCAGGAGTCGAACCAGCGTCTCTGAAAGCCGTCTAAACGCTGCAGGCAATTGAGCCATACGTTCTTGAAGCTATGGTAAAACTTTTCAATAATTGCTTATTAGAAAAAATTGTTTTAAAAAAAGGAGAAATATAAATTAAAAACTTATAAGGGTAAACCGAAAGATATATACATAGTGAAGATGTTAGCAAAAATATTTAAAAACAATACTTAAAAATAAACATTTTTGAAAGTATTTACGCTTCTTGTAAAACACACACACACACACACACACACACATACATACCCCACACACACACACAAACACACACACACCACACACACATACACACACGCTTCAACTGCGGAAAAAAATGCATCCGAACTAGAAGACTTTCTCAACGATGTAGAAAGACACCGCACTTCGAGCGGCTATATAAGAAGTACAAAGAGGCACGCTTGTTGTTAAACAAAGCGATTAAAGAAAGTAAAAGGAGTTGTTGGATAAAAATGTTGGAGGACATAGAAGTTGACCCCTGGGGTAGACCCTACAAAACAGTAATGAAAAAACTGAAGAACCGTCGCTTATTGTCACCAACAGACCCAACCGTGATGAAAAATATTGTCACCACGTTGTTCCCCCAACAAAAAAAGTATAAATTCAACAGGGTGGAGCACGCTAACGAGGAGATATTACCAGTAACTGAAACAGAGTTGATAGGCGCCTGTGATAGAATTGGTAATACCAAAGCACCTGGACCTGACTGTATCCCTAACATAGCGTTAAAAGTAGCGGCCAAAATAATACCCAAGGTTTTTATAGATACCTACAACTCCTGCCTCCAGGAAGGTACCTTTCCCTCTATGTGGAAACGGCAAAGATTGGTACTCCTTCCGAAAGGAAACAAACCCCCTGAATGAGCCGTCTTCATACCGTCCTTTGTGTATGTTAGACACAGCTGGAAAGATCCTAGAGAGAATAATTCATGAAAGGATAGAAGCAGCGGTCGAACCACTTCTATCAGATCACCAATTCGGCTTTAGAAAGGGAAAATCATGTCTAGATGCTGTCAGCCTAATCATAAATACTGCCAGAAGAGCAATAGCAGGAACTAGATGGAAAGGAGGCTCCAAAAAGTACTGCCTAGTTGCAACCCTAGATATAAAAAATGCATTCAATACAGCGAAATGGGACGTAATATTGAATGCCCTCTCAAAGATGAAAGTGCCCAACTACCTGTGCAACATAGTAGCCAGCTACTTCTCGGATAGAGTCCTTATATACAATACTGAAGACGGACCGAGAGAATATAAGATCTCTGGGGGGGTACCGCAAGGTTCTGTACTGGGTCCGCTATTGTGGAATGTTATGTATGACGGGGTGCTCAAATGCGACGTTCCACCTGAAGCACAATTAGTGGCATTTGCCGACGATCTGGCAGTGGTCATAGTAGGTAAGCATTTGGAAGAAATAAATTGGACATTTGACAAGACGTTTGAAACGATCCGAAGATGGATGAACTCTGCTGGACTTAAGCTGGCTGAACATAAAACTGAGGCGGTACTAATCTCTAGTAGAAAGCAAGTAGAAACAATCTCACTCAGAATAGCCAACTATGAGATCAAGACCCAGCCATATATTCGTTACCTAGGCATAATGATCGATTCGCGTATAAATCTCAAAAAACATATAGAATATTCCGCAGCGAAAGGAGCGGCAGTTTCAACAACACTCGCTCGGCTCATGCCCAATGTAGGAGGTCCTAAACAAAATAGAAGGCGACTACTGTCATCCGTGGTCACATCAGTCCTTCTATATGGCGCCCCACTCTGGTCTGATGCACTTAGAAAACAAGAAGCAAGACGCAGGATTGCTTCAGTGTATAGAATAAGTGCCCTCCGCGTAGCTAGCGCATTTCGTACTGTGTCTGTAGAAGCAGTATGCGTCATTGCCGGAATGACTCCAATAGAAATCTTGGCTGAGGAACGAAAGAACCAATACGAACGCACCAGAGACCACAGAGACCTCACTTGCACAGTGAAAACGGATGAAAGACAGAAAAGCGTTGAAAGATGGCAATTGGCATGGGATACCTCAACCAAGGGTAGGTGGACTCACCGTCTGATACCTAAACTTGAACCATGGGTTAACCGTAAACATGGAGAAGTTAACTACTATATCACTCAGATGCTTTCTGGTCACGGCTGCTACCGAGAGTACTTGCACCGGTTTAAACATGAAGACTCCCCAGAATGTCCAAGCTGCAGTGGCAAGAACGAGAATGCTGAGCATATATTCTTTGAATGTCCCACCTATGAAGAGGCTCGAGATGCCTGGAACACCAAAGTTGGCAAAATCGTCTGCCCTGAAAATCTCATCGAGTTAATGCTTTCGTCTACATCGGCTTGGGAAGAAACGGGCGACTATGTAAAGTACGTATTAAAAGACCTACGTAGCAAAGAACAGGTCCGAAAAGCTGTAACTTAAAAGTATAAGCCAAGATGGAAAAGCCTTTGCTAGTCGTCCCCTCGTGAAGTAATGCCTCGCGGCCATACCACGGGGGATAGGACGTATTGACGTCTGAGGGTTTTTTTAGTCGGTAGAGGCCACCCACGGGCGAGTCCGACATACAAGGTAATAGATCCAGACCTTACGATACGGAAGCGTATTTTTTCCCTCGAAATAAAAAAAAAAAAAAAACACACACACACAGAGAACTTAAGATAAATAACTTACTCCACACTCTCTCTCTCTTTCATCTTATTCTATCTAACAAACTGGTAAAATGATAATAATTCAAATATAAATATTCATCAAGTATAACAATGGGACCAGTCGTAGCGCAGTGGCACCAGTGTGTGACTGTAAACGACTGGTTGTGGGTTCGATTCCCGCTCGAGGAGTGGTAGTATTTATTATTTACATTTTCTTCGCTCTGGTGTCGAGGCAAAGAGCGGCGCTAAGTTCCGCCACTTAACACGCAATGCCTCCGAATTCGGCGGAAAGTGGGGCACGGAGTGTCTTAACACTAGATTCCCTCTGCCTACCCTGCCGCCTACGCCTACCAGCACCCTGCTGTGTGCGGGATATAGCGTAAAGCTAAGTTAAAAAAAAGGATAACAATTGATTATTTTCAATAGCTCCATAACCATAAAATTTCGTTATGTTAATTAATGTATAGACACATAGAACGAACGGATCAAGACTTTCTTTCAGTCTGGATTAAAGACATTTCGCGCAGAGAGGCGGAACTCAACGCCGCGCTAGTTCCTATTTCGACAGGTATATATCAAAAATATTAAAAAAAAATAACTTACCTTCATAATCCATATACTCTTAGCACCAATTAACAGTCCATGTCTTGCGCAAATAGCTTGAGGAGTGATTTCAGCTATAAACACAATAGCCAGGGTCGAACCTATGACCGCCACCAAACCGGAAGTCAAGTCATCCAAAATAACAGTGAAAGTACTGTTGACAGCGACATTACTCAGTAGAATAGTACAAAGAAGGTAGTTGCCATGAGATCTGACTGGCATGATGGCTCTAGCGTACTTCCTCTCTTTTTCGGTACCAGTGTTGGCAATAATTTTCAGTTCAGTTCTGTCCAAGGCCATAAGTCCAAGATTCAAACCAGAGAAGAGGGAAGCCAACATTAAAAGGATGACTATAAGTATAAGGGAGGCCCAAAGTGGTAAGAGTTTGTTGTGGGTACTCAAGATCTTCCATTTTTCTTGACCCTGGTGCACAAACTCTTCGTCAGGTGAATTTTTAGCACAAATGTAGAATATGTTATCATCTAAAGGTGGGGGGGCGATTAGTTCGAAGAGCGCTGAATCAGCTTCCGTTGATTTGACCTGCAAAAAGGATAAAAAATTATTATTTTTTTTCATTAAATATTATTTTTTTGTTTATATATGTTTAGTCTTAAGTTCTAAAAAATGCATGTAATATTTAGAGTAAAAATAAAAAAAAATATCTATCCATCATCTAAATAAATTATTGAAAGCCATCATTTGGTTTGTCCTTCTTATATAAAGCTATCTACTAGCGATCTACGACCTGCACGGCTTTCACTTCTATGATAAACCTCCTGCTATTAAGATAACGTAAGAAATTTACAAAAATGGAAAGAAAGAGAGAGAAAGTTTTGGGCTATTTAAAAAACATAACGCAACGTAAAATCAACGTAAAATCAATCATCTACCAGTATTTGGGAGAACCACAGAACCTAAGAACCCAGAGAACTTAACTTTAAGACACTCCCTATTTAATTTCTGCATCTTTCCACTTTCAACATGGAAACGAAAATAGTTATGCCCAGGAGTGGAGATCAAACCTACAACGTGCGTTTACTTTCAAACGCTCTTCTATTGCGCCATGATGCCATCTTTTACATAATTAATTATCCTTTACTAATTACAATAATTTTATTCAAATCTAATCTAAGCCTTTATCTGATACCTAGATAATCGCAAAAATACATTCAATGGAATTGGAGCAAGGTGTTATCTCAATAATTAATGTAAGCAAGGCTTTAA
Source organism: Dryas iulia moderata (assembly GCA_019049465.1). Lineage (NCBI taxonomy): Eukaryota > Metazoa > Arthropoda > Insecta > Lepidoptera > Nymphalidae > Dryas > Dryas iulia. The sequence goes on from CM032443.1 coordinate 4,898,104, forward strand.
TACATTTAAGATTAAACCATTTTATTGAAGAAGGTAAATTATTTTGTTCAAGAATACTAATACTAAGAGAAAGAAAGAGAGAGAGACTTCATGCTTCTTCAGGGTAGTCAGAGAGAGGGTAGTAGGACATTTTTTTCTTCAAGAGAGAATTGAACCCAGAACATTCCGCCACGTTGGCCTCATAATATAGATTTACTTCACACAAATTATATTACTATTCATGACTACACTAATATTACATAATATACGACTATTATTAATTTGCTATTTATAGGTATATATATACTTACGGGTATACAAATGTTAATTGAAAAAGGATCAATGATGAGGAATTGCTTAAAATGGCTTCGTAAATTAGGCATATTTCTGGTTAATTGTAGGATATCTCTACGAAATAGGCATATGCTAAAAAAGTCTACGGAAGACTTTTTTGTAAACTTTTTGGTGGACAATGCCATAGAGCATTATTTTTACCTATCTCGTGAGGTTCAGAAAGTATTTGGAATGTAAGCACAAAAAATGGTCTATTTACGACATCAATTTCTAATGAGAAACCTCTAAAATTACCAGTGTTCCAATATAGTAGTATATTACGCATATTAGAGATTTCTAATATTTGCTAATAAGTCTAAAATGTGAAGAACGAAGTGTCTTGACACTACTACGTTCTCTCCGATTACCCTATCATGCAGGCAAGACGTACCTACCTAGTACCATATGAAAAAAAAACTAAAAAACATAACCTAACTGTCAAATGTATGCCTGAAGAAGGTATAATTCAAAATCAGTTGCTAAGTGACTGACGTTACTTCTGAAGTAAGTAAAACAAAGACGCCATTATCAGTGCCGTACAAACATTGGTGTCCATCAAATATTGTTTATTCTATGGGTGTGGCCGAATAAAGCTGCATGGTGTAACCTCACGCACTTCCTACATTTTACCCTATATTTTATTGCTCTTTTTTTTATTGAATAAAGGAGGCAAACGAGCAGAAGGACCACCTGATGGTAAGTGGTTACCTTCGCCCATAGACATCCACAACACTATAGGGGTTGAGGATGCGTTGCCACCCTTGGGGATGAAGGAAGGAGGGAGGGAGATAGGATGGGGATGGTGGGAATAGGGAGAGAGCTGGCTTACATGCCATCGAACCGGAACACATCAACAGATATTTGGCGGTTCGTCTTTGACATGCTAGTGGTCGCGAGCCAGTCGGAGAACAAGTCTCCTACCACCAAGCTACTGGGTTATCCGCCTTTTACGGGACGCTATCCCAGCTGCGGAGGGGAATTGTATTCTTAACCTGTCCCCCCACGGGTTACGTAGAGATCCTAATTTACTGTAATTAATATATTTAAAATAAGTAAATATTCTTGAAAATTTATAACACTTTTATGTGTTCTCGGTTTGCATACCCTTGTAAAAGTCACACCGGATTCCCTTCTCCCTAAAATACAGATTTAATCCTGCCTTAAGGAGTAGTGAATCTATTCATAAATGAATTTATGTTTTTACAAACCGCCTTCTTGTAAAATGTTTTTATTGTCACTTTTTTTGTCGAAACAACGATTTTTTATTTTTAGAGTGCTTTTAAAAGCTCCTTATTAAGAAAAAAGAAATTTCTTTTTGGAGATTCAGTTTTGGAACCTAGTGTTAAGACACTCCGTCCCCTAGTTTTCGCCGGGCACGGGAGGCATTGCATTTTAAGTGGACCCTAACACCGCGCTTTGTCTTAACACCAAAGCGAACAAGTAATAAGTAATATTAAATATTTCCACTCCTCGAGTAAGAATCGAACCTACAACCAGTCGCGTTTACAATCACACTTTGTGCACACAAGTCACGACTGGTCTCTTTTTGGAATAATTTCATTAACTTAAAATGCATCTATCAATGGCTTAATTTAAGAAAATGTGGCAAATATATTTTTATTCACTTCTTGTATATTGTAAAAAGCTCCTAAAACTGCACACGTGTCCGGGTCCGATGAGAATACAATAATAGTAAAATCTTGATGCGCTTACCAGGATGATAACGAGAAAATAATTTTAAATTTTATCATGTTTCTTTTAAAGATTTTTTAAGCTTCAGGCTTTTGCCCAGAAGATAGAAAAAGAAACTAGTGTAAAACATTCCGTTTTCCAATCTCTTTCAAGGCTTGAATTTGTCTTGTCATAAGATAAGAGAAATAAATATATACAAATATTTAAAAAAAAAACATTCCCTCGAGTAGGAATCGAATCGAAAGTCAGGCATGTTGTAATTGATTAGCAAAAGGACTATCTTTAGTATGTGACATTTTGTACTGTTTCTCTTTTATTATTTATATAGATTTTTTTAGTCTAACATTTCTCCCAAATGGCAAAGTAGGCAGAAAACTTAGTGTCAACTGCCAAGACCATTCTCCACTCTCCGTTCGAATGTGAGACGTATCAAGTATCGTCACACAACAACTTATTTGTGATATTCAATAAAAAATATATAAATTATAAAATAAATAACTGGGCATATTAGTACAGTGGCACAAGAGTGTGACTGTAAACGACTGGTTGTGGGTTCGATTCCCACTCGAGGAAGTGGAAATTATATTTCCATTTTCTTCGCTCTGGTGTCGAGGTAAAGCGCGGCGTTAAGTTCCGCCACTTAACACGCAAGCCTCCGAATTCAGCGGTGCGTGGGGAACGGAGTGTCTTAACACTAGGTTCCCTCTGCCTACCCTGCTGTGTGCGGGATATAGCGTGAAGCTATTTAATTTTAATTTGAAGCATATTAGTAATTGGGAGAAAAATGGGAAATAAAGTTTCTGTCTTTCAAAAATAAAAAAAAATGACTAAATAGACAGAAGTAGATCGAGCACATTTCTAATACCACTACAAATGTTCTTGGTCAGATACAAATTGCTTTATAACCGCAAGTGTAATATATCTTAAAAATATAAGGCGAAAGAATATTATTATTTATAAAAATAATTAACACAAATCAAAATTTATAAATGGGGAACGGAGTGTCTTAACACTAGGTTCCCTCTGCCTACCCTGCTTTGTGCGGGATACAACGTGAAGCTTAACAATTTATATATGTGAATTGCGATATTATGTGAATTGTCCAAAATATCATGTAAGTAGGCTCCTTTGATTTTACAGTTATTACTGCTTCCCTAAATACAGGGCAGACGAAGTCGCGGGCACATCTAGTTCAGTATAAATTTTGGTCATAAAGTTTAAAACATTAGTTATGAAAACTTTTAATTTATGATAATATCCTAATTTTTTGACAAAGTACAAGTAATAGATAGTCATTTAAGATTTGGCGGATAGCCACTGCCTTAACAAGAAAACCTACGAGGTTAGTTCAAACTTAAAGCGATGGTGCAGCCGGCGACAGGGTCGTCCCCGTCGTCGTCGTGAATACATACAAATGTATTCTTACAGGCAGGGGGTTTTCCATTTATTTTATCCTTTTTCAATTACAATTTCACCGTCGTGGGTTTTTCAAAATTATTAATTTCGCTTTTTATGTTACTAACAAACAAGTTGTACGGTCATCAAGAGATGCGGGTTCGAATTCAGCTGCGCCCTACAGTAATTTATAGTATATATTTTATTTTTAATGTGTATTTTTTTTACAGCTTCACGCTGTATCCCGCACACAGCAGGATAGGCAGAGGGAACCTAGTGTTACCCGAATTCAGAGGCTTGCGTGTTAAGTGGCGGAACTTAACGCCGCGCTTTACCTCGACACCAGAGCGAAGATAATCGAAATATTAAATATTTCCACTCCTCGAGTGGGGATCCACAACCAGTCGTTTACAGTCACACGCTTGTGCCACTGGGCCACGACTGGCCACAATGTGCATTTGTTTTATATATTTAAAAAAATAAGTTAAGATATGCACATGTTAAAGTAAATACTGTAGAAACTGTTTTTAGCTTCACGCTTTATTCTACATAGCAGGATAGGGATAGAGAACCTAGTATCAAGACACTCTGATCGCAACTTTCAGAACGAATTTGAGACATTGAGAGGCGTAACTTAACGCCGCGCTTTGCCTTTTTACCAAATGGGGAAACAATTTAAATATAATCATTGGGGTAAAATCCCACTCTTCGAATCATAACTTAAAAGTTAATAGATAAAAAATAAATTTTAAATTCTGAGACATTACGCGGAAACTAGTACCATATTCTACACAGGTGAACGATAATTTACATTCGGGGTTTTTAAATGTATTACTCATACTTCGATTAAGTAATACAAGAAGGTGGTATTTTATCACGGCTTTTATAATGTGCATTCTTCTGTCCTATTTATCGATATTATATAGAATTATAGAGGCCTTCTTGACGCAGTGGGTCAGGGTCTGACTGTTAAACGAAGGTTGTAGGTTTGACTCCCACTTCCTATATTCCCCAAGGAACCTATACCTGACGAATAATAGACCAATATCTGTACTGAATATAAAAATTAGCACATTATGTACTATGCCTTGCTGTAGGTACTAATTATAAATACAAACTTATACCATACATACTAACATAGGCTACTTATTTTTTCAAAAATTAACCGTTAAAGCGCTGAAATCCTCTATGTCAATGAAAGTTTATATGAAAAACTAAACCGCTTGACCGATTGTAATAAATTTTGGAATAAATATAGTTGATAATCGAAGGCCAAACATAGGATACTTTATTTTTCAAAATTCCACCCTCGAGGGTTGCGAAACTATCAGGCAGGCCACGCGGCGAAACCGCGAGTGGGCCGCTAGTATACCTTGTAACATATATAATTTATTTGCCTACTATTTATAGATTTGTTTCTGCAGCTTCGCATATTTTCCCGCAATCTATCTATTATACTCATTTATTTATAGATATATACAATAACTACGTAAAAGATAAATATCTTACCTTATATTCTTCATTCTTCACCATAAAATGACATTTAGTTCCATAATTCTCCGCGACATGAGTGAATGCTATCACCGTGTCCTTAGTGAAACCTTCTCCAAAGAGTCTCAAAGTGAACTGGGTGTTCCTGAGCACGCTGGGAATCATTTCCTCTACAAGCTTAGGCTCCTTCTCTGATTCTTCGACCCTCAAACCCATCACCCGTAACTTCCCACTGGCCACTTGCACAGGGTTGGCCTGAGCTGGTTCAACTGGCTGTGCAGTAGCATTAACCTCTATGGCCCCATCATCTACTGAGCCTTCTGTCACCGGTACTTCAGCTTGACGTTTGATTCTTGATGATTTTTGATCTGGATTCTGATCTCCAAAAGTCTCAATCATCACGTCCTCTATTTGGTCCCCATACTTATTAACAGCTAAGTCCCTGTAGTAATTTTTGACGTTTTCATCTTCTAAGTCGGTTATTTCATCGAGTGGTGTTTCTTCAATTTCATTATCTGATTGCCTGTGAAGGAAAATGAGTTATTTTTAATTCAATCATGATTTGTATTCAATAATTATTATTGTAATGATTATAACGACTTTCTTTTTATATAAGCCAAGTAAAAGCAGCCGTTTGTGGCTTTGTCTGCATAACTCAACAACTTTACATATAAAATTTCACTCCCTATTTCAACTCTATAGGGCTTGTTTTTTCGTTAAAAACGTTTACCCTATGTTTGGACCTAGTTTTTAAGCTACTTTCAATCTGAATTCCATCAAAATTAGGCCGGATTAGCCGCGAAAGAGTAACCACAGACAGACAGATAGATTTTCGCATTTATAATATTAGTGTCCTGGATGGATGGTCCTACTTTGACTTATATTCATATGTACATGAAACTACTAGCCCTTTTCAATTATGTGTTACTTTATACAAAAGTGTTTGTCAAACATACTTATAACAATGTTTGTAGTATTTTTTCAATAGTTAAACCTATTTCTAACCATTATAAAGAAACCGTGCTAAATTTCATGGTCCTACGTTCGCATAATTTGTGTAGTAAAGGATCAAAAGGTTTTCTCAATTTTCACATCAATTTATTAGGAAAACAAATGTGATCTAGGTGTAATTAATTTATTTTAATCATTTTATATAACATTAGTTTAGTATATCATTGTCTTTTTTCATATATCTCAAAATACATTAGACGAATGAAGAATAGAAAGGAATAGAATAAATGAATACATAAGTGTGACTGTAAACGTGACTGGTTGTGGGTTCCATTCCCACTCGACGAGTCGAAATATTTAATATTTCTATTTTCTTTGCTCCGGTGTCGAGGCAAAGCGCGGCGTTAAGTTCCGCACCTAAACACAAAATACTTCCAAAATTAGGCAGAAAATGGGGAACGGAGTGTCTTAACACTAGGTTCCTTTCCCTGCTATGTGCGGGATACAGCGTGAAGCTAAAAAACATACTTTCGACTACATGCACTATATATTGAGACCAAAAAGACGCAGTGGGACAGCGTTTAACTACAAATCCAATCGATTTTGGGTCCAATGTTAAATGGACATCGAACTCAAACCATCGATTCCATATATTTAAAGACAGACAGAATCCATACTTATATTAAAAATCCGAATGTCTGTGTGTTTGTCTGTCAAGCTTTCACGGCTAATCTACTAATCCGTTTTGGATGAAATTTAGAATGAAAGTAGTATAAATGACTGGGTCTAACATAGGCTACTTAGTTTTTCAAAAACCAACCTCTAAAGGGTTGAAATAGGGGATGAAAATCTACACTGCTTGACCGATTGTAATGAATTTTGACATATATATAGTTGATAATCCAAGGTTAAACATAGGCTAGTTTCTTTTTCAAAAATCCACCACGGAGGGTTGCAATATACCGAAACAGCCATTCAGATCAGGCGGCAAAGCCGCGAGCGGGCCGCTAGTCAGTAATAAATTACACATCTTATTGCATTGTTACTCCAACACTTAACCTAGAAAAGCATTCCATTCGTATTGATAGTATAATTGACACAATTTGTATATTGACTGACTTATCTAACGGTCTGTTTATATAGTATGTTTACTTTATAATAAAATATGAAAATAAATTTAAGATGAGGCATGTCGTGGCTTGCGGGCACAAAGTGTAAACGCGACTGGTTGTGGGTTCGATTCTCAATCGAGGAATGGAAATATAACTATCCATTTTCTTCGCTTTGGCGCCGAGGAAAAGTACGGCGTTTATAAGTGCTACTTAACACGAATTTCCTCTAAAATTCGGCAGAAAATGGAAAACGGAGTGTTTTAACGCTAGGTTCCTCTACCCACTCTGCTGTGTGCAGGATACAGCGTGAAGCTAAAAAAAGATTCGCGGTTCCGATACATAGCAAGTTAGGCAGAGAGATCCTAGTGTCAAAACACTCCGCTCTCGGCTGTGAAATGTCAGAGAGATAACATAAACAGAGAGAATAATATAGAAAAGAAATTAAAACCAATATAACGCACTACAAGGACACGTCGTCAACTAAAACACACATACGTGTTGATACGAGATGCTGGTATCTGATAAGATACGTTCAACTGCCTATAATGTTTTATGGCCAACGTAGAAGGTCATTGTGGCGCTGTGACAGCGGCTGACTCAAAATACGATTGGTTACAGGTTCGATTATCACTCGGGGTGATGATTATATTAAAAATTAATTTCCCTACTCCGGTGTCCCAAGACTCTCTCTCTCTATCTTGATTTTCGAGCAGAAAGTGGTGAACGGACACTCCTTTCTTCACTTAACAGTTAACGTCCATTTAACGTTCTCATCAGATAATGGGAATGCTACTAGATAGCAGCGTTGCTACTGAGGGATAGGGAAGCGAAAGCGTGAAGCTTCACGCTGAATCCCGCACACATCAGGGAAGGCAGAGGGAACGTAGTATTAAGACACTCCGATCCCCACGCATCGCCGAATTCGGAGGCATTGCGTGTTATGTGGCGGAACTTAACGCCGCGCTTTGCCTCTGATACCAGAGCGAAGGAAATGAAAATATTAAATAATTCCACTCCTCCAATGGGAATCGAACCCACAACCAGTTGTTTACAGTCACACCTTCGTGCCACTGCGCCACGGCTGGCTCCAAAGCGAAAGCGTGAGGTTGAAAAAAATATATTAAATTGCACTGAACATAAGATAATTATAATAATACAATATTATCACGACACACCTTACGCCGATAACTTACAAAAATAAGCGATTAACCTTTGTCGTTTTTATGGGCAGAGGATTACTAAATAATATATAGGTAATCTATCCTTTTTTTATTTTTTATATGTCAAACACATGATAGTGTACGAGTGGCGCAGTGGCACAAACGTGTGAGTGTAAACGACTGGTTGTGGGTTCGATTCCCACTTGAGGAGCGGAAATATTTATTATTTCCATTTTTTTCGGTCTGGTATCGAGGCAAATGGCGGCGTTAAGTTCCGCCACTTAACACACAATGCCTCCGAATTCGGTGGAAAGTGGAGAACGGAGTGTCTTAACACTAGGTTCCCTCTGCCCTGGCCTACCCTGCTGTATGCAAGATATAGCGTGAGTATGTAACATTTATATTACTCTTTTTTTTTAGCTTCACCGCATCCCGAGTTGTATCCCGCACATAGCAAGGTAAGCAGACGGAACCTAGTGTTAAGACACTCGGTTCCCCACTTTCCTCCGAATCCGGAGGCATTGCGTGTTAATTGGCGGGCCTTAACACCGCGCTTTGCCTCGGCACCAGAGGAAAGAAAATGGAAATAATAAACATTTCCACCCCTCGAGCGGGAATCAAACCCACAACCAGTAGCTTTACAATCACACGTTGATTATAGACATGAATAAAATCTTCTGTTGTATAGCTTTTAAACTTATTCAGGACTGACACTACTATTAACTTTAATGTGTGGAACACTTGATGAAACACCATAACAGACTAGTTGTTCTATAAGATATAAGAACTAAGAACATTACGCTTTGCCCAAAGTAGTTCACCATGATGAGAATTTTGGTAGTAAACATCATTAATTTTCCGCTCTGGTGTCGAGATAAAGCGCGGCGTTAAGTTCCGCCACTTAACACGCAATGCCTCCGAATTCGGCGGAAAGTAGGGAACGGAGTACCTCAACACTATGTTCCTTCTGCCTACCCTGCTGTGTGCGGGATATAGTGTGAAGCTTACAACATAATTAACTCCACGCAAACGTTGCGGGCAGTTACTTGTATATATCTTTACTCAAATTAAAATTAAATTAAATAGCTTCACGCTATATCCGGCACACAGCAGGGTAGGCAGAGGGAACCTAGTGTTAAGACACTCCGTTCCCCACGCACTGCCGAATTCGGGGGCATTGCGTGTTAAATGGCGGAACTTAACGCCGCGATTTACCTCGACACCAGAGCGAAGAAAATGGAAATATTACATACTTCCACTCCTCGAGTGGGAGTCGAACCCACAACCAGTCGTTTACAGTCACACGCTTGTGCCACTGGTCCACGACTGGCCACTACTATATATCTTTACTCCATACCTATATAGTACCCAAATTATGGTAGCCCAAACCCTGTCATCATTTCATTGAATTTTATGGGAAGGTCATATATTAATAAACAAAATGGACGCTAGACGTCGCGTGACAACAACCATTTAGTCGCTGCCCCGATTTCTTTCACAAATGGCAATAAAGCTAAGCGTAATATCTGGCTAATTTTTCAATTTCAGGGTAAGGCCAGTACAGTGTCTTTTTTAGCACATATTTTAGTAAACTAAATAATTTTTTATTTGTTATGTATACTTTGATAAAGAATAAACTATTTTCATTTTCATTTTTAGCAACCGTTATATAAGGAAGATGACACGAGAAATAAAGTACACGTAAATTTAAAAGATGACTGTACAAAATACAATGTTCCACAGCATAACCAAAAACCTTGACATTGACAATCGTCACAAAGCAGCGGTATATTTGAGTCTGAATAAATAAAATTTAATTAAAATTAAAATATGCCCCCTAACAATTCATAAACTATAAATACTTCCTATAAATCACTAATAACTATAACAGTTTAAGAAACAGTTGTGGCCCAGTGGCACAAGCGTGTGACTGTAAGCGACTGGTTGTGGGTTCGATTCCCACTCGAGAAGTGGAAATATTTAATATTTCCATTTTCTTCGCTCTGATGTCGAGCGCGGCGTTCAGTTCCGCCACTTAACACGCAACGCCTCCGAATTCGGCGGAAAGTGGGGAACGTAGTCTCTTAACACTTTTCTTTTTTTTTTAATTTTTTTTTCGTCAGGAAAATCCGTTACGGATACCCGCCCGGGGTGGGGACCCGGACGCGGTTATGAGGGACTCCGGATCGTTCTTCCGTTTACCCACTAAAAACCTGACGGTGCTCCTTACCCGCCACTAGCCCAGGTCTCGGGCACTGCCCCAATCGTCCGCGGACCTGGGCGGCGGGTGCCAGCAAGGCTCGCCGTTGGAGTCAAGGGGTGGTGGGCACCCCCGACGGCCTGCCCTGAGTAGCGCGCGGAGCTACCACGCGCACCTACTCGGGCCAGGGGAGTAGGCGGTCAGAAAGCCCCACTCTGACCGCCCTCTGGCCGATGTTAGGGCGGAAGGCGACGGTCGTGTGCCGCCCTCCGGCGACCCGGCCGTTTGCGACGGATGGCGAGTTCGGAAGATTCCTCCCTCGCCCGCTCCGCCGCCTCCTTCGCGAGCATTACTGCATCGCAGAAGGATACGACCGAGTCCCACGACGCCTCGCTGCCCACCATGGCTTTCAACACGGCAGGCAGCGAGAGGTCGTCCCCAACGACGCCGCGCAAAGCGCGGCGTTGAGACGCCCAGGCTGGACACACCTCCAGCGTGTGCTGGGCCGTCTCCTCGAGGCAGTCGTCGCAGTGGTGGCAGCGAGCGTCGGGCTCCCTCCCAGCGATCCCACACAGGTATTTCCCGAAGCATCCATGCCCCGAGAGTACCTGCGTGGTGCGGAAGGTTAGGACGCCGTGACGCCGCGCTAACCACTGGCGGAACACTGGACGGACCGCCTCGATAGTCAACCGGCCGGCGGTTGGTGTTGCCAGCCGGGACTCCCATACTTCCAGCGCCCTACTGCGCTCCTCCTCCTGCAGTGCTGGCTCTGCCGCGAGCCCCTCAGCCAGACCTTCCCTGCGCCGGCAATAGACCGACGCAAGAGCCACAGCGTCTAGGTCCCACGGCAGGACTCCAGCCAGCACGCACGCCGCCTCACCGGAGATGGTCCGGTACCCCCGAATCACCCGGATGGCCATCACCCTCTGCGCACGCCGCAGCAGGGTGACGTTCTGCCGATCCAGGGCGTCCGCCCAAACGGGGGCACCGTAGAGCGCCATCGACCTGACCGGAGTGGTCAGGTCGATGGCGCTCTACGGTGCCGACGTACAGCCGACGGCTCGACGCGCACGGCCCACTGACGTTGGGCAAAAGGCGCGCCAGAGCCGCTAGTCTCTTAACACTAGGTAACCTCTGGCTACCCTGCTGTGTGCGAGATACAGTGTGAAGCTAGGAAAAACCCTTAAAAATTATTTAATTTCATGCCAAAAATACCTTACTTACTGAACCTTAGAAAGATCTGATACTCATCTGCTGAATTAATTTTTACCAAGCATAACAAAGATCCACCACAAGAAAATTTACAAAGAAAATTTGAGGGCTATAACGCCACAGACAAACATACATGCATAAACATCAACGTCAAACGTAGCCTCTTTATGCGTTGTGGTTCAAAGAGATAAAAAAAACTAAAAATCTAAATAAGCGAGATAAGATTTTACACAACGTCCAATATATTTTCAAAATGTCACAATTCTGCAAATAGAATCTATTTCTAGATGTGGAACAGGTGAGAATGGGAAAGGCACAGAAAAATAAAAAAAAAAATTTTTTTCAGCTTCATACTTTATATAATCAGATAGAACCCAGTGTCAAAACACTCCGTCCTCCACTTTCCGCCCGAAATCGAGACATTGCGTGTTGAGTAGCGTAACTCAACGCCGCGCTTTGTCTTCGGTACCAGATCGGAAAAATGAGAACTTAAGGTCTTAAGAACTAAGGTTAAGTATTTAAATATAATCATTCCCTCGAGTGGGAATCGAATCCTATTACTTCCATATTGCTTAAAATTGACATGAATCTAACGTCACCAAAAGGGTGATAGTATCACCAACTAAAATTAAAATAAACATTATTTTCCAATAATAACAAACGAAGGAGGACAAAACATTTTAAACATAAGCATTAAGGGTTAATTTAATTGTAAAAATAAGTATAATAAATATAATACTATAATATAAATACATTGTGGGTTCGATTCCCACTCGAGGAGTGGAATTAAATATTTCCATTTCCTTCGCCTGGTATCGAGGTAAAGCGCGGCGTTAAGATCCGCCACTTAACACACAATGCTTCGAAAATTCGGCGGAAAGTGGGGAACGGATTGTCTTAGCACTAGGTTCCCTCTGCCTACACTGCTGTGTGCGGGATACTGCGTGAAGCGATAAGAAAAAAATATAAATATAAAACTCGCTTAGGTAATATAAAACGTCATTTTAATTTTGAGTAGCATGTCAATGTAATTTAAGAATTGTAAACAAATCATTTTAAGGAAAGAAAGGATACAAGACCGTGTGTCTGTAGTGTTTAAGTAATTAAATATAAAAAAAATAAATAAAAAAAGCATTCCATCGAGTGAAATTCGAATCAGCAACCATCGTGAGTAGCCCGCTTCTACTAATCGTATGTAGACGAAAGTAATTCTATCTGCTTGGTCTAATGACTAACTCGTTAAACCCATTATAATGTAGACACTTATCCATACTTATATTATAAATGCGAAAGTCTGTGTGTTTGTCTGTCATGCTTTCACGGCAAATCTACCGGTCCGATTTGAATGAAATTTAGAATGAAAGTAGTAAAAGTTACTGAGTCTAACATAGGCTACTTATGTTTTCAAAAATCAAACGCTAAAGGGGTGAAATAGGGGATGAAAGTTTATATCAAAAATCTAAACCGCTTGACCAATATTAATGAATTTTGGCATAAATATAGTTGATAAACTTAGCTTAAACATAGGGTACTTTATTTTTCAAAAACCCACCTCAGAGGGTTGCAATATAACGAAGCAGATATGTAGTTTACGCGGCGAAGCCGCGAGCGGGCCGCTAGTTACAGATAAAGCTGGAAGGCCGGGAAGAATTCCGGTAGTTGTATTAAAGAACATTATGAATTTACATAATGTCGGACAATATACTATAAACACAGCAGACACTCGATTATCCGGCCTTCAATTATATGGGATTGTCATTATCAGGACTCCCAAACTTTTTTTTTTTTAGATGTGTGATACTGGGAAGGATATTCCTACAAAACATCACTGCAGTAGAGCGCCACATATCTAGATGGTGAAGATGGTAATTAAGTCAGTCTGTACAATTCTAAAATTAGGACAGCGGAACACCGCATATTATCTTAGCATATTAAATAATCCATACTTATATTATAAATGCGAAAGTCTATGTGTTTGTCTGTCACGCTTTCACAGCTAATCTACCGGGCCGATTTGGATGAAATTTAGAATGAAAGTGGTAAAAGTTACTGGGTCTAACATAGACTACTATTTTTTTCAAAAATCAATCTATAAACCGCTTCACCGATTTTATTGAATTTTTTTTTTTTTTTTTAGCTTCACGCTGTATCCCTTGCGGGGTAGTCAGAGAGAACGGAGCACCAAACGCTACGGTCCCTGCATACTTCTTTCGCCTCGTCCACTGTCATCAACCTCTTCATACACGCCCTCCTATTGAATTTTGGTATAAATATAGTTGATATTGATGACAAGCTTATACATAGGTTACTTTTTTTAAAAAATCCACCCCTGAGGGTTGCAATACAATGAAACAGCTATGTAGTTAACGTGGCGAAGCCGCGATCGGACCGCTCGTTTCCTATACTTTAAAGGATCAATTACCATCAAATCAATTTAAAGCCCACGCACATCTTCCCAGACAAAAATGTCCAAACTTTGGCGAGACAGCGTCAATTCTTGCAAAATTTTTCGCAAAATCCGCCAACCACATCTGCTTGACGAACTGGCCGCGTCTACCTGGCTCGTGGCCAACACCATGACGTCATATTATATTTTAAGAGTTACGCATATGAATTATATTATAATTTGCACGCTGTACTTTCACTTTTGCACGTCACCATGCGTTGGTGCCAGAACGTGGGTGTTTCTTTAATAAAATCTTTGATTGGACTATTATGATCAATATTTGGACCGTGGTCCTAAATAAAATGGAGAGCTGAGTGTCTTAACACTGACTTTTCTCTACCTATCTTGCCACATGGATTACAGCGTGAAGCTGTAGAAAAAATAGGAGCAATATTTGGACCGTGGTCCTAAATAAAATGGAGAGCTGAGTGTCTTAACACTGACTTTTCTCTACCTATCTTGCCACATGGATTACAGCGTGAAGCTGTAGAAAAAATAGGACCAATATTTGGACCGTGGTCCAGACTATATTGGAGAGTCTTGACACTGACTTTTCTCTACCTATCTTGCCACATGGATTACAGCGTGAAGCTGTAGAAAAAATAGGACCAATTCCTTCTAGCATAATCTACTAAATAATTTATTGATTTCATAAAGAACAAAAAGAGAATCTTTTAGTTCCCCATATTCTTTATAACATGTCAAACTTATGGTAAACATAAATATTTCCAGTTTAGACCAATCTTATCTTCTAAGATCCGACTCTAAATCAGTCCAAACAGATCGCGTGAAGACTGGACTGCCTCTACTAATAGTTGACACGCCAATAAATGACAATAAACAGTAAGCCAATTTTGAAATAGGCCATTGGAATTTATACATAGCCCCCTTCCGTTGATCAACGTATGACTGACATGACATATGAAAACACAGCCGAAACTACGTGGCGTAGAAAGATGGCATTTGCTTTGGAGAGTAGAGGGGAACACTGAGGCAAGATTTTCCAAATATTTATGGGATTAAGAAAAAAAAATTTAAGAATTTCACCATTCAGCACGGTATGGGAAAAAGGGAGTGTAAGTTTATCTGTCAAAATAGTCAGTGGCCAAAGTGCTATTAAATACTTGTCTTTTTATCCCGCACACAGCAGTGTAGGCAGAGGGAACCTAGTGTTAAGACACTCCCCCACTTTCCGTCGAATTCGGAGGCATTGGCATTGTTAACTGGCGGAACTTATCGCCGAGTAGAAATACTAAATATTTCCACTCCTCGAGTGGGAATCGAACCTACAACCAGTCGTTTTCAGTCACACGCTTGTGCCACTGCCCCAATACTTATGTCACAACACAAAAAAAAAAAACAGAAAAAGACAATCGACCATAAAACTTCAAATTTGCAACAAAACACTGTTTAGTTTACCTTAAATCTGCTTCAAACGTAAACAAATTGAATTCTATTGAAGACTGTTTCTTTAGCTCTTCTATAAACAAATCAAATTCCTGAATACATTGTACTAAATTATATTATGTGGTACCTTAAAATTCAATTTCATACATTTGAAGAATGGTAAGAAAGATTTATGACGTAAAGGTGAGTGGTAAGAGAGGCAGGGGGACCTCGGTTGACCTTCGAAAATACAGTATCGACGATACTGGAGGAAGGTCACGTAAAAAGCATGAGGAAGGTTGATGACAGTGGACGAGGCGAGAGAAGTATGCAGGGACCGTAGCGTTTGGCGCTCCGTTCTCTCTGACTACCCCGCAAGGGATACAGCGTGAAGCTATAAAAAGAAATCACTTTTTGCCTACTATATTAAGCGTAACTGAAATCCGTAACATCCCTTATTAACAATTGTTTACAGAACTGCTAATGAGGGTTTATAAAACGTGTCATTTTTACTTTACAGAAAAACCTAAACAGTTGGGGGACTATTATAAGACAACATCTTCACTTGAGTAACATTACAGACGTTTAATAACAACTTCAAGTGGGGAACGGAGTGTCTTAACACTAGGGTCTCTCTGCCTACCCTGCTGTGAGCGGGGTACAGCGTGAAGGTAAAAATAAAAACTTATTTTTGTTGTTAGCATCTCTCTAGAGATTTTTACAAATTTCTGCTACCCACAGATTATTCTACGAACAATTATAAAATACTATTTATTAAATACTTTTAAAGAGGAGGCGCGGGTTCGAATTCCGTTGCGTTAAAATTTTTATACGCTTTCTAAACGTATTTTTCAATTTTCTTAAGTGTGGAATAACACTTTAAAAATGTTTAAAAGTACTTAAAGATTTACATACTACATGATACTTACTAACTTACATAAATATCTTATATACAATTTATAGATACATAACCATATATACATATTTATTAATACATATACTAAAAAAAAAAAAAAATTATAATAATTAACTTACATAAACAATTAATACAAATTTTATAATGACAATAAGGAAATCGTTTTTTAGACGACGCTTAAATAGGTTAAGAGACTCAGGACTGACGTATGTCCCGAGGAAGGTTATTCCAAAGGGCTGCAGCTTTAATGGTAAAAGAGTCGCCAATATTAATAAAAAAAAAAATTAACAATATTTTATATGAATTCATTCTTATATTATAAATGGGAATGTCTGTGTGTTTGTCTGTCACGCTTTCACGGCTAATCTACTGTTCCGATTTGGATGAGATTTAGAATGAAAGTAGAAAAAGTTACATATGCTATTTATTTTGTCAAAAATCAACCTCTAAAGGGTTGAAATAGGGGATGAAAGTTTATTTATATAGTTAGATAATCTAAGCTGTGTAATGAGCAACTTCATTTTTCAAAAATCCACCCCCGTGGGTTGCAATATAAGGAAACGGTAACGCGTTCACGCGGCGAAGCCGCCATCTGGCCGCTAGTAATAATGTAATTCTTATTTAATATTTTTAGAAAAATTATAATAAACCTTTGAGCAATGCGCTCAGTGGTGAGAGCGCCTGAACGGCATTCAGAAGGCGCGGGTTCTAATCCCGCTGCGTTCAAATTTTTATACGTTTTCTTTAAATATCTTTGTCAATTTTCTTAAGTGTGGAATAACACTTTAAAAATGTTTAAAAAATATAATAAACCATTTCAAATAGGCAGAGTAAATTCAAGCATTAGTCATATATTAATTGAAACATAAAAAACTGACACATCCCAGCAGACGGTGTTTATGGCGGGCGTAAAGCTAAGATGGCGGCGAGCGAGGCGCGAAATTACACTATAACTTTTTATTTCCATTTAGTATAATGGCTGTTTAATTTGAAAACGTCATTCGAATATTTGGGTCATATTTATGGACTTATTAATGCAATGTGAGTCGATCGTGATGAGTATTTTATATATTTTTTTTTTAGTTTCACGCTGTATCCCGCACACAGCAGGGTAGGCAGAGGAAACCTAGTGTTAAGACACTCCGTTCCTCACTTTCCTCCGAATTCGGAGGCATTACGTGTTAAGTGGCGGAACTTAACGCCGCGCTTTGCCTCGACACGAGAAATACATATATATAAACTTTTGCCAAAAATTTAAAAGCTGTCCCAATAAACCACGATATTACCTCTAAATGACGGTACATTTAAATTTTTAAAAGTACCCACGAAAATGAGCCAACATATAAAATGTTAATCATCTTGTTTACTAAAGAGCATAATGATTTAATTAGATGAATAATATCTCACTAAGAAACATGACACTCCTTATCTCTATCCAAACATATGAAGGAAAAACTAGTTTTAGTAAGTTAAGTTTAGTAAGTAAGTTAGTAGTAGTTAAGTACCGCCACTTAACACGCAATGCCTCCGAATTCAGCGGAAATTGGGAAACGGTGTGTCTTAACACTAGGTTCCCTTTGCCTAGCCTACTGGGTGCGGGATACAACGTAAAGCTATTTATTACCTTACTTGGTCATTGTCTTTCTATCGATGTCAAAAATTTAGACAGCGCCATTTTGATCCACTTTTACTTATTATTTTGTTCGAAAATTTGCACATGTGTCCGAATAACAAAACAATGTTTACACAATGTAAATCCTCCTTCTTTTCTCGTTAACCAAGAGCGCATAGATAACTTTATGTTGCTTATATTAAGAAAAAATTTGGTTGTCATTCATTAAGTATAATGAACGATCACTCTGGGCCATTCGTGGCGCAGAGACACAGAATGTGCCTTTAAAGCGACTAGTTGTAGGTTCGATTACTACTCGACCGCAAAGCGCGGCGTTAAGTTCCGCCACTAAACACGCAATGCCTCGGAATTCGGCGGTGCGTGGGGAACGGAGCGTCTGAACACTAGTATCCCTCTGCCTACCCTGCTGTGGGCGGGATACAGCGGGAAGTTATAAAAAAAAAGTCGATCACCCTTCCCTCTAATGCGTTGTGTGTCTATTGACCATTAATAGTAAATAATCAACGTTGCGTTTAGCCTTTACATTGCTAAAATATGAATTTTAATTTATAATATTTAATTCAATTTATTGTTATATTTTTTTATACTTTGCCACAATTTTTTAAAATCAATACTATTATATTTTAACCAGATATTTATTTTTCGTACCAGGTACAATTTAACAGATCTGACAGCTTTCGCCTACCATGCTTTTTGCCGTTTTAGCCCTAAAAAGAAGCCAATTTGAAGCTAATACATAGAAAAACGACGTTCTTCACTGTAGAAATATCAGAAAATTGCCCACAACTTCCATCTTTCACGACCAGTAGTCTCAGCCGTGCGTTATCTGCCAGTCACTCTAACGAGTGACTTTTATCTATATAAATAAAAATGAATCATTGTAAGGTATGTAGACGCATAGCTTCTAACAAGTAGCGACTGCACAAAATTGATATTTTTTGTAGTTGTTACTGCCAAAACAAGATTTGTATAAAAAAAAATTAAACATCAAACAATAAGATATTTTGTTTTCGCGATTATTACACATTTTGAAATGAAACTATTTTTAACCGGATTAATCGCGTATATTATTGGCATTCGAAAATACATTTTTAGAAAAACCCAACGTTTCGAACACTTTACAGTAGTCCGTGGTCACAGGTAGTCGACACACCACCGGTAGTCGAACAACAAAAATATACGCTTTTAATCTAGTTAAAATAGTTTTATTTGAAAACATGAAACATTTTATAAAATATAAGGATTATAAAATTAACAATGATAGATATTGTACACTAACGACTTAATTACTCGGCTTTGCCCGTGTAAATGACACAACTAACTCTTTAGTCGGCCGCTGGCAAAACATTACATCTTGCCCAATTTTACCTTTTTCTTTGTTCAGTAATAAAGTAGCTTACAGCACTTCAGAGCAGTATAGCTTTCTGAATATGAAAAAAATTTCATCATCGGTTCAGTATTTCCGAAGATTATCTCTTACAAACAAAGTTACAAACTTCACCTCTTTATATTTATAAGTATAGATAGATAACAATAGTCAATTATGCAATTGTAATGTTATTTCATGAAATATGGTCGTATTGTAAACGGAAGATACATATTGTTATTTTCTCTTACGAAATACGTAATGAGGAACATTTGCGATTATTTTTAATTGACGAATAATACATCTTTTTGTTTTTTTTTAGCTTCACGCTGTGTAGGTAGTAGTGATAGGCAGAGAGAACTTAGTGTTAACACACTCCGTTCCCCGCTTTCCGCCGAATTCACAGGCATTGCGTGTTAAGTGGCGGAACTTAACGCCGCGCTTTGCCTCGACACCAAAGCGAAGAAAATGGAAATATTAAATATTTCCACCCCTCGAGCGGGAATCGAACCCACAACCATTCGCTTTACAGGCACACTCTTTGCCTCTGCGCCACTACTGGCTCCTAATCATATAAATGAAACACGTCAATATACGAGTATGTATGTAACTGTTAACAGTACAACTGATTTGAAATTATCAAAGAAATTCCCCTTTCACGCTCTTTACCTCTTAGTAGGTTAAACAAACCTAGTGTCCAGACACTCCGTCCTCCATTCAAGTCAACGCTACGTTTCGTCTTACCTAAGCGGAGAAATAAAAATAAGCGTAAAAATTAAACGAAAACTATCTAAACATAATCGTGTCTTTGAATGGGGATCGAACTCACAAGAATCAGATTTACTGTGCGTCATTACCACACTGCACCACGGTAGCCCCAAACGAATTCCTTAGTCCGCACCTGACGTTACGAATTTGGCCGACACAGCGAATATATAACATGATATGTTTTTTTCTTAGTCACAAGAAAATTAATGAAGCCATAAAGACTTAACGATATAATTTCGAGGTAAAGCGCGGCGTTAAGTTCCGCCACTTAACACGCAAGCCTCCAAATTCGGCGGAAAGTGGGGAACGGAGTGTCTTAACACTAGGTTCCCTCTGCCTAGCCTGCTGTGTGCGGGATATAGCGTGAAGCTATTTTTTTATATAATTTCAAAAACCTAGATAGACATCAGAACAAAATTTTTAGTATATAATTATTTAAGCGTCCATTTCTCCAGCACTGGCGGTGATCCAATATTAAAGAAGTAAGGACATTTCGTACTGAACCAAAATAAACATAAGCTGAAAAATTTGCAACGCTTGCCAAAATATATAATTTTTCCTATACATATTTTTACAGCTTCAAAGTTTACTCACTTAACAGGGGATTTTTATTGCATAAAGGAGGCAAACGAGCAGAAGAACACTACTTGATGGTAAGTTTTCTACCTTTAAACATTCACCCATGGACATCCACAACGTTAAAGTTGTGGATGCGTTGCCGGCCTTGAGGGTGAAGGAGGAAGAAAGTAAGCAGGACATGGATGGTGGAATAGGGAGAGCTTGCTTACATGCTATTGGCTTGCGAATAGAACACATCATCAAATTGTTGGCAGTTCGTCTTTGACATGATAGTGGTCGCGAGCCAGTCGGAGAACGAATCTCCTACCCCCAAATATATTGTTAACCCGCCCCCCCACGGGTGAAGGTTAGGAGAAAATGAGAGAGAAAGAGAAAACCTAGTGTTAAGCGACACAGTTCTCGTACGTGTTGTGTGACTTTATAGACAACACATATTATCACATTTATTAATCTAGCTGACCCGATACAATACCAGACTAAAAAATTGACTTAAGGTCATCGCGACATAGTGACGCAGCATCTGACTGTAAACGTCATAGTTGTAGGTTTGATTCCCTCTCAAAGGAATGTCTATTGAGAAGAATGAAACTGACGGAAACTGGAGAACAGAATGTCTTGACACTATATTCTATCTGACTACTCTTTGGCGTGAGAAATATACGTAGAGCTGAATAAAAACAACACTAGATTTTATTATCATTTTAAAATCTCATTCACGGATACTTAGGGAATAGCAAAACATTTTAGAAACCGTATATAAAATTGAATGCAGCAGGATTCGAACGAGCGCTACTTTAAAAGCAGTTGAAACCGTTTAAGCGCTTGACCACTAAACCGTACGCTTCGTATTTCATCCTGCCTCGAAATTCTTCTTATTAGCTTTTTACAATCTATTTTTGTTATAAGCATATCTAT
The DNA here is from genome assembly GCA_019049465.1 of Dryas iulia moderata. Taxonomy (NCBI): domain Eukaryota; kingdom Metazoa; phylum Arthropoda; class Insecta; order Lepidoptera; family Nymphalidae; genus Dryas; species Dryas iulia. Next base: position 4,919,638 of record CM032443.1, read on the forward strand.
AGAAAGATTTTTGCTCTCTACAGATGAGCTTGTGTGCCTCAACCGGTAACCAAACCAACTGCCTTGCAAATTGAAAGGGCAAATTCTACCATTACTCAGTTTGGACACTACTAATTGATGAACAAACAGAATAATCTACCAAATAAGTCTCAATTATGCCGCTCGTGTCAAATTTTGGTTATCAACACCGCGTGATGTATGGAAAAATATGCTTTAAGACAATAGAAATAAACATCCTTTTGTATGTTTTTGTGTTTGTGTATGTGTTCTACATAAAAAAATGTATGTATGACGTCATTGTTAGCTGCTACTGGAAAGGGTTTGATTGTTAACGCGTTGATAGCAGGTTCGTTACCAACTTGAGCATTCAAATCCTTCCCGCAAATACGTAGTAACTACTCAATTTCTAAAATTATTAACAAATATAGAAAGAACACTTTAAGACAATGTGAAAATAAAAAATACTAGTAAAAACCGCGCGATATTTCGCCATGTCTCGGAAAGTGCAGAACGGAGTGTCTGCCTGTTTGTTATGACAGTAAAAAAATGAAAAATAATATATGTATACTTATTTTTTAGCTTCATGCTATATCCCGCACACAGCAGGGTAGGCAGAGGGGACCGTTTTCCACCGAATCCTGTGTATTAAGTGGCGGACAATAGAGCGAAAAGAATGAAAATATTAAATACTTGTATTCCTCGAGTGGGAATCGAACCCACAACCAGTCGCCTTTGTAGTCAAAGTTTGTCCTCCTAAGCCACGACTGGACCGGCCTATGTATAAACTATAAATATAAGTATTTATATTTATAGTTTTGCAGTTATAAACGTAACTTGGTGATTACAGTAAATTCTATTTAAGATTCATATCACACATGATGTC